>BOPP01000047.1:7800060-7832054 GCA_017312745.1 Gryllus bimaculatus | reverse complement strand
AGGAAGGTCGCAGAATGGCGACCGAAACGTCGGCACCTTCGCCATGGACGCGGCGTCCCCCGGACAGACTAGTAAATACATGCCTAAAGGAGGATACATGCCTTGGAGTAAAGCACGTTTTTTATCGGCACAAGTCACCGAATATGGGTAGTTTTTTCCCGCTTCTAAGAATTATACTATTTGGTCCTGAATGTAGTCAAAGATTTTTATTTTTTGGACCTGAATGAGGTGAGCGTGATTTTTCTGTTGCACGTTTGTCCTGTGGGTCGGTAAATAATTTTATAGAGATTTGAGAGACTAGATTTATTTTTAACAAAAATTGACATTCATCGAGAACCTGGATGAACTGGGAATTATTTCAAGGTTTTGGGAACCACGAATCATTTTTATATTTTAAGTACTTAACAGGAATGCTATAAATTTGTATGACTTTTTTTCAAATTGGCACCGGGAGAAATGGTTCAGGGTATCTACGAATGCCACTGCAGTCTCCTTGGCCGAGAGCTCCTTGGTTCGAGTCCCGTCGACGGCAGGATTTTCGACACTAGCTTGTCATCTAATTCGGAAACAGTGGATGTCTCGAGGAGAATTCATGTGACGGGCTTCTCTGATCGGTAGTTTTGCGTGGTTTCTCCAATCAACACCGGGCACTTCCTTGCCCCATCCTCTCCACTTAAACACACAAACTCGCACTGCACAAGCACACATGCCGGGTCGGGAGCTTAGAACTTGTCCTGGCTGGGGCGGTGATCCAATTATTGGAGATACCTTGTTGGGGAAAGCCCTGTTAGCCGACGGTAGGTCGGCACCGATACTACGAAGAAAATATCACAGCCACCACACGATCAAAACCATGCACTACACTTACGGGACTAATGACTCTGTTAATTGACGTGCGCGAAAAACACCAAAACAATTGATTAATCAATACAAATTGGCTTCAATGTTTTTCCTCACTTTTTTCTGAAAAAGAGATAGATTTGCTTTCAATAATGGCACATGTACGCTTTTCATTAAAACCTCTGATTTTGTTTTCCAATATCTCAAAAGTTTTTTATTCTGTATCATTGAAAATAGAACAATTTTTCTTAATGAAAATTGTTTTTCAGAACTATATCTTTAAATGAAGTCTTGAACAATGTTTTAGCCCATTTTTTCTGTAATTTATGACAAGTTCTGAAAAATAAATTAACATGATTTTCTTCGAAACACCCTCAATTGTTTGTTCAAGTAGCTGCTCAAATTGCTGCAAATATTTTTCTCAAATGGCAAAAAGTGCGTAGAAGAATAAAGAATAAGGGCCACTTTTTACTAAAAGCCTTGGGTTATCGAAAAAAATGGAAGTTAAATGTTTTCTGAAGCTGTCATGAATCTTCAATATTGAAGTTACTAATAGAGAGATATTTATTTATTTTTAAATCATTGCATTTGTTTGTTTTTTTTTGAAAATATAAGTAGTTTTTCTGCAGTTTTAATAATCTTGTAACCATTTTCCTCGAATAGAATGTTTTCAAAAACAGCTTTAAATTACCTCTGCAAATTGTTTTGTAAGACTAGCAGAACCCGGCATGTGTTTTCATGTCTCTCCCTCCCTCTCATTCTCTCCCTCTTCCACTCTCTCTCTCTTTCCCTGTTATTGCCAAGCACCAAAAACAAATGAGTAGATAAATCCAGTTTCTAAATATAGAAAAATATCGTCTAACACGTGGTGTAACTAGTATCTAAGTTTCATGGGTTTCGTCCCCATTCAGTAGGTTTCGTGCCCATTCGATCCGACTGATGCCTCGGTTCCTGAATATGAAAGCAATATTTTAATTTTGGAGGATGTTTTACATCAAAACCCTCGAACACTTTCAAATGTTTTCAGAAAATACCACCAATTTATTTGATTAAATTTTGTTATTGGATAGTATGAAGAACGTTTAAGTGAGTAGTGCATGTCTCACTTTTCCTAACCCACCCAATTTTGAAATCCCTGATATTTGAAAAATATCAAATGTTCAACTTTTGAAGCGTCTTCCTACAAGTAAAATTTTGAAAATAGTTATTTGTTTCTTAATGTAATCTGTTTGTTAACACCAGATTTTGATTTACGGTTATGTACTATTTTTCGAAATTTCGCGAAATTTTGTATGAAATATAGGATATTTTTAATTTTTTAAACCTTTTTTCTCAAAAACAGTAGCAATTTTTTAAATTAAATTTTGACCTCCGATGGTGTAAATAACGCTTAAGGGAATGGCTCACTCGCATGTTCCCTGATTTTTCGAATAGTGCAAAAATTCAACAAACAATCGACGTCTTTCTACAATTACAATTATGACGATAATATTTTTTTCTTAATGTAATGTGTGCATCAAAAAGAAATCATTAATAAAACCATGTTAAATACTTCAAACGTTTTTTGAAGTTTTTAGTTTTTTGCGTAATGTGGCGGCAAACACAAAGAAAGTTTTTATTTTTTAAAACAAATATTAGATCAGAAATGACTCTCAATTTTTTCTTTAAATTCTTTTTACGTATGTAGCTAGAAACGGTAAGGAAAGTGGTGCTGGGTTTCATTTTCGACGTATTCTGTATTTTCGGAAATTGAAAAAAAATCGAAACGGTAAATTAAAATTTTCCACGCTTTGTTTGAAGCGGTCATTCCAATGGCAATGTAATTTGAAAGGTGCAGTTATTCGAACCTTAAAAGAAAGTTTACGTTTAATATTATTGAGATATTGAATGTTTATCATTATATCCGATATTTGTCCGATACATTGATCGAAAAAAAACACTGAAAACTACCAACCAGGACGAGCTTGCAAACAGAATGTCTTCTCCAATCAGCATCTGAAATCAAACTAACTATCGAGCTAGTGACACAAATTTGTCGTCGCCTTACGTCGAACCTTAAGACCTCCCGATAAGAGAACATGACACACTGCAGCTGCGTATATTTCTGTTGATTCATATTTTCTCTGCAGCATTAAACTCTCTGTACTACTTATACGAGAAAGCAAAAACAGAACCATTATTCAGAATCAATTAGCAGTCGGTGGAATTTGCCTACCGTTCGCTTCCAGCAAGAGGAGACCTCCCAGGGCGCGGTGAACTGACCACAGGTAATTGAATGTGCTCTTCAGAGATTGGGGCAGCCTCTGAAAGTTTTCGTAGGGAGGTGCGTGGCTAGCGGTCAGCACGATGGGCGCCGTCGAACTTAGCAGCACGTGGCGGCGGACCATATTATATTCAGCCTAGGGGGAGATCAATTTTTCAGAACACCAATTCAACCAATCACATGCGGTTTTGTATATTATAAGGAGCTTTGTGGAAAAACAATATTTCAGAACGCTAATTCAACTAATTATCTTCCCTTTCAGTATCAGAGAAATACATTTTTGTATGTTATAATGAGCCTAGTGGGAGAACAATCTCTCATAACCCCAATTCAACCAATCATCTTCCCCCTTACTCTCACGTTCCTGACCTTAAGCAACATTCTTACAATATTAAACAAAAATGGGTACTAATAGTATTGTATAATTAGGCATTAAACTCTGTGTCACCACAATACCTATTTCTGAATGGGGAGGGGAATTGAGAACTGAATCAAGGACACATATACGTGATCCCAGTAACGCCGGGTATTCCAGGCGAAAAAGTAGCGTGGGGCCACACATTACCACACCTGCGGTAGAGTACGACCAACATTTGCTTGCCTATTTTTGTCCTGTGTGCACATGTGAATTTCAGTTGCAATAAAGTACAACGATCTCAAGCGTTGTGCGTAGCGCATCCATAAAGTAAGTTTCCCATTTTTGTGAAATCTAACATATGTATGTAACATAGTTACATGAAAATCTATACTGGCAACAGGTACAGCAAATCTTGAGAAATTTTTTGACATAGTCACCACACATTTTTGGAGGTACTTGTCATATCGTGGTATTAAGTTTTGTAGATCTGTTGATGTGCCGTCTGTAGCTGGTACCAGCCAGACACTGTCGTATTCAGCTCTTTGTCGTTGTGAAAATGCTGACGGAAGGACAGGAATGTCTTCAGATCCAGGAAAGGATGGAAGATCAGTACTGGGTGGGAGATCAGTACTGAATGAGGGATAATCAAACAGTTCCCAGCCGAACTGCAGCAGAACGGTTGCTTCTTGCAGCCGCGTATTTCAAGGAGTGCGTGGCAACACCTGCACTGAGCATGCCAGTAAAAGGTGACGAATGTCGATTGGCGCGATGTGATGTGCATGAAGGAACTTTATCACGGACAGAACCTCCCAGGCGCCATGATAGGGTATAAGCGCCGCCTTTTGTGTCACTGCTGTCGTGGTACTGGCCCTCGGAGGGTCCTGTCCGGCCAGGACGTGATTGATACGTTGAATATCTCTTACGCATGCGCAGATTACCGGCTACATGCGTGCACTTTCGAAGCAAACAAAATAAAGAAATCGCTGCAGCTCGTATTACTGCTGCTAGTTCAAGTCTTACCGTGAGCTCCGGATCGGCCAGAGGGATGACATTGTAAACGTCGATGTTGACGAAGGCGACGAGGCGACGGGGGCTCCGGGCCGCCAGCACGTAGGCGCGCTGCCGCTCCAGCCAGGGCGGCGCGGTGCCTGACGCGGAGGCGTTGGGTGCCGCGCCACAAGCAGCAGCGGCGCCGCGGCGGCCAGGTGCAGCGCGGGCAGCCAGCGCGGCCCGTGCCCAGCCCACCACCGCCACCGCCCGCCCGCGTGCCCGCGCCCGCCACCCGCCCAGCGCGTACGCTACCCGATCGGCGGCGCGGCGGGGGCGGCGGCGGCAGCTGGCGGGGGCGAGCGCGCCAGTGTCGCGCGCGGGGGCAGTGACGGTGGTAGGAGAGGCCGGGGGATGGGATGGAAGGTGAGCTAGAGTGGGGGTGGTGGGAGCGGGTGAGATGAGGATGAGAGTGGCGCGGTGGGAGGTCTGGACGGCAATTCGGAGAAACCGCTCCAACCAGCAAGCACCAGAGGCAGTGTCCACATGGCAACACTGCGCCGCATCGCGAAGCTAGGAGAGAAGATATCTCAAGCTATATGACGTGTATTTAACATACGAAGTGCTTTGAATTGGTCAGGAGGTTTAGGTAAACGATAATAGAGATAGCCACTTCGTGATTTTTACCATGTTTGATTTCGTTCTAAGATTCTATTTTTACACTAGTACAGAAATAAAATTTGTTCCATGTCCATAAAAGAGTAAAACTACCTTTGTGCATCAAAGGTTAGTGATAATATTTATGCGGTAAAACGTTTTGCATATTCTGAAAATATTCACCTCAAATTTTTGTAATGTAAATCTGCTGCTGTGGATTGTGGTCGTTTAGTTAATGTGTATCTAACTAATGCATCTAGTGGTTACATCGCTTGCGAATATGAAACCACACAGCTTGCTCGCCTCTCTTTTCTGTTTCATGTTTCATGTTTACTACATGAAAAACACATTACTCTATTACGCAAGGGTAACCCGACATAGATAAAGTTACACGATATGATAAGATTACGATTTACGTCGTGTGTTGGCACAAGGGCGGCCAAATTAATTAAAATTTTGAACCACGCTTCGAAATCTCAGTTTCGCTACTCTTTGAAGGTATTTTAGAAGAGATAATACATTTCAAATTTCCCGCCTTCGAGATTGTCTAAATGTGGCCAAAAACCCTGGGATTTTCTTACAACTGACAAAATATTCATTTTTGTATGAAAGTTTTGGCATTGAAGCTATAACTACTTCGAAAAATCACCAATAGATCGAACCTCCTCCTGGGCGGCCGCGATGAAACAGTTGCCAATTGTGAGATTTCCTTTAATCCAATTCTATTCTACATCAGACGCGACGAGCTCACATTGTTTGAGAATCCGGAGCCGCGAACAGTGTCGTAGAAATCGTGAAAAAAGCTAAACAATACACGTTTTAGGCTCATTCAAAGTTGGCGGTACGTTGGCAGCGACCAATTATCATGTAGTTACTTTGAATCAGCGTTCTGAGTCGCGAAGCGAAGAAGCAGAAAGCATAAATGACGTGAAATTCGTATGTAGAACGTTTATTCTAGTCCAGAGGTAACTACGACAATCTCTTTAATACTTAATTATTCTTACGGCATGATAATAATCTTTGTCAATTATGTGTCGTTATTTTCAGAAATGTATCGTCTGATGAAGATACAAGAAGGCGATGCGCAAAATTTTCTCTTCGCAATTTCTGCAAAGCAATATTTCGCAAACTCGACATCATGCAAAGCAGACTCGTAGTAACGTGAGCGAGCTAGCAAAACAAGTAGGTGAATTCCAAATAGACAACATGCATGAATATAGTGTTACAGGGTAAGACAGTTATAACAAAACGTTAAGGTAACACATTGAGCTGACAAAACTCATGGAATAGCAATATGCAAATATACAGATGACAGCTGTATCACGAACAAAATATACGATTATAAAAAGGAAGTGCATTGACATAACTTTCAGTTGTTCTCAAGTGACTCATGTTTTTGATGGCCACACGATGGGAATTGACAGACTATAAAAACTCAAAAGTTGGAAAATTAGCTCAAAATTCCGCATTTTCAGAAATTCTAAATGCCATTTTCTCAAAAATAGTTTCCAATTGTTTCTTCAAAGATTTCGTACGTATACTGCCAACTGTACTGTTTAAGATGGCATAAAAGCCATTTTACAGTATTCTTTAGTCTCTTCTAAAATTACACATTTTTTCAAATATATTTCACACCGCTAATACGCACATTTTGTTATTGTATTTGTGAGTGGATGTGCTTCAAATAACGTGTATTAGTTTTTCGAAAACTCATATTTCCTGTGTAAAAAAGTTTCAAATTTCGCATTTACAGTAACGTATAAATTTTTTTTCTGAAAAACGGCTTAAAAGGTTTTAGAGAAAATTGACTTATTAGACGAGGTCTCCTATAATATTTTAAAAATAATATTTCTGTTCCACCGAAACCGAAAATTTGAGAAAATGTCAAGAAAGGTACCTTAGGCAGCAATAGATGGCAGCTGGCAACGGTATGTGGCAAGCCTGAAAAGATAATCCAGACTTAATAAATTAGAAAACCAAATAGTGCAAGAAAATCTTACATTCGATGACACCACTAGTTAAAAATAGCTTATGTTGCATTAAAGTCTCACCAAAAATACTCTTCTTGAAAAATTGTACACCTTCCTGGAAGTTCTATTTTTAATGAACAGATTACATTAACAGAAAAAATCATTTTGCCTTATTGTAAATATAGAAACACGCCAAAATTTTGTGCGTTTGAGTTCAGAAAATTCAGAAATTTAAATGTAAATGAAACTTGTCATTAGTTAAGTCATTTTCGCTATCCATGGACAAAATTTTAATGAAACAAATTTGCAATTTTTTTTTATAAAGCTCAATATGTTCTTTAAGCTTCATATAAAAAAATCAAAATATGTATTTCAAACAAGCAAAGGCTCTAGTTACTTTAGACCTATTGCATAACATCAATTTACGAATTATATTTGGAACAGTTAGATGCTAGTGTTGACCGCAGACAGACAGACAACCCGACGTTGTGTTGTCAATTGATTTTTCGGTATCACAGATCCACAAAAACATGGATTTTCACTATTCGACCTGTTTCAGGAAGAAACATACTACATATAGAAACAAGATTTATCCACGTTTTCGATAACTTGAGCGTAATAATAAGAGTTCTTTTCTTTCAAGAAATCGCCAACTTTCAACGTAGCATTATAATTCGTTCTCTTTACTGCGTAAATATGTCAAGGCGAAAAAGTATAATTATGTTATCAGTGCCCTTACCGTGTCTCAAGACTCATTTCCTTTGCAATACTTAAAAACAGAAAATATTTGAACACCCCCCCCGAAAATTATTGTAATATGTTGCTAAAAACACATCCCATTAGTTCTTAAATATAAAAAAATTCTTCACACATTGGCCTATCATTCACACACACCCTATCTCAACGCCAGTGCTTGTAACAAGACCGCTGACAAAATTCTTCATTTCAATTTGGTAGGAAGAGTTTGAAACCTGTCACTGTAACTCACTTAAAATTTCTTCACTTCTCCCTTGGGTCAGAAATCAATGAGGAATGTAATATTCTGTATTACATTGGTGAAGAAAGATCCTCTCTTAATATCAAAACCACTAATATGGTGAAGGATATTGCATCCTATGTGTATCGTGTATCATCCATATCAGCAAAACTATTATTATTATTATTATTATTATTATTATTATTATTATTATTATCATCATCATCATCATCATCATCAGCATATCGGTCATATCTGACCACACTACACTCTCGTGCGAGGCTCAATGATATCCTATCCTAGAGAGAGATTAACGTGTGTGATCATGGGGATCAACTTTTTCGGCTGTACCCTTGGACAGTGTTCTTAAGCTTTTAATTATGAATTATGAGGTGATAGAATGATGGTTAATGATGAATGTGATGTACTGCATAAGATGACACAAACGCCATTTTCTGTATTCTTTTGGTTTTTCAAAATATTACAAACGTGTATATTTTTCTCTCACGTTTTCATCGTTTACAGTACCGGTGATTTTTTTCACATTATTGAATTTATGAGCACATATGCTTTGAATGATGTTTTATAAAGAATCTGGAACACTCAAAAGTGTTCTTTGGAAGAGAGCTAATCATTTCCGCAGCAAAAAAGCTCTAACGCCATTTTCTTAAACATAGCTCCAAAACATTTTCTTCAAACTTTTCAATGGTATGTGATAATTGCAGTGTATTAGATGACATAATAGACATTTCGCTATATTCTTTTTTAATTACACAAATGCATTTTAATTGAAATGTATTTCATCCCGTCAATACGCAAATTTCCAGCAATTTATGAAATTAGTTGAATATGAAATAAGTGTTTTAAACAACTTCATTTAAAGTTTTTCGAAAAATCCAATGTATTCTGTCGAAAATGATCCAAACTTCACATTTACCAAAATGCATAAACGTTACTTTCTTAAACATGGTTCCATATTTTTAACGGACATTTTCTTACTGGGTGAGGTTTTACTTTTCTATTATATTGACTAAGTAATATTCCGGTTCTTCCATTGATAAACCGAATAAATGAGAAAATTAAAAAATAGTGTTTTTGGGTGGCGACAGATGGCAGCTGGGGAAAGAGGGTGGAGAAAAGCCGAAAAGCGAGCTCACACGAAAAAATTCGGAATCGAAATAATATGGGAAAATCTGTGACATTTTATATCACGATTAGTTTCATTTCTGAAAATACTGTGGATTTTTGTCAAACACTCAACGTAGTGTCACATTTTCAATATACTTTATGTTATCGATTATTAAAATTTTATTTGTGAAACAATATAAACAATATTAAATTGACATTGTATGTAATCTTTGTAATTTGCAAGTATGTGTACAACGAGATGATTATAGAAAGATAGAGATTTATTATTTTTGCAAATAACTTTATGCAACCAGCTGACAGAACACTACAATTTACAAATATTACAATTGTGAATATTTATAAAACGTAACATTATATTATTTTAAATCACAAACAATAATTGTAACACGAATAATAACAATAAAATCAATAAAAATAATAGTAGTTACAATAACAATACATTTTATGGATATACTAAACAGATATTTTAAACAATAAAACACGTGACTTTTAACTACTCGCACATTGCGCTCCAGTTCATAAAATGACACAGCACTTGAATAAAAACTGCAATACTCTACAATAAAAATAATTATATTGTGGAATTAATTTACTATTAGATGTTTGGACACCTAGATAAAAGTGTCCAAATGTTCTCTCAGGTAACATATTCCATCTTATTATTGCCATGTGTGCAAAGGAAAATTTTACAACCTCTGTTCTCCGTGACCCCGAACTGAAGTTTGTGCTTGTAGTCTACTAAAGTTCGTGGGACTAACGAGTCAGATGTAGATATATTTTTACTAGCCGGCATACGCATTTTGTAGACACAGATCCTTGCTTTAACACTCATTTTCTTTTGTCACATTGTACTTTCTTTCTATTACTCGCTTTGCAGGCTCTTTTCTGTAGTCTGTACAATTTTCCTTTTCTAAATTCCTGAGTGTTCCAACAAATCGCCACATCTTCCATTAATGGACCAACAAGTGATAAGTAAGCTAAATCTCTCGCTTTCACTGCACTCTTTTTTAATATCTGCAAAATAAAATGCAAAGATTGCATGTCTTTACCAAGATAATTTGGTGGAAAAAAGTATCCCATGGTACTTATCAGATAACAACTCAGAGTATTTTCGTTGTGTAAAGAGAATTGAGTTTTACTGTAACTCGGCCCCTACCAAATATGATGGTTTTGATTTTTGAACTATTTATTGTCATGCTGTTTTTCGCTAAGAAATGTTATCTAGTTAGATGACCGTGCAAAATATCCTCGTCTACTTTCGCTTAAATGACTCAATAAACAGCATGTCCGAGAAGGAAACTCGAAACTTAGAAAATACGCTCTGAAACACACTTCTTATTTTAGCATATATTTTAAATAAACCACAACATATTTATTTTTAATAAACCAGTTGGATATATTTCGAATGACTGAGCCACAAAAGTTGATTTAAAAAAAATGCTCTCCAGTCAATAGGCTCCAGAAACATGTAACACTCCAGAAACATGTAAATTATTTATTATTTTTAAAGGAAATGAATATATTTGTTCACAAGCAAAAAATAACCCTGGAATAAAAAAGCAATCGAATTGTAAACAATAGTAGTAATAGAAACTTTGGTGCTTTTTTATTTCTGTGTTAATTTTGACAGAAAAAGTAATGTTAATCCTCATTTGCGTCAGTCCGTATGTATTTTATCGCTTAACCACTCTTATAATTGTTGTAATCAAGGGGATCTCCGACTAAGCATTAATAAATGTCACCTTTACTTAGCCACTCGTGCTTAGCTTCCAACATTTCGGTTTTGTTGTTGCTTGGCTGGATGTCAAAAGAAATATTTTACATAGCTAGAAGCACGATAGCTTATTTGCTAACGTAGGTGACCAAATCTTTTAAACTCCAATTGTGACATTGCCTTGAAAACAAACGGGGCACATGTTGTATTCACGCGTTTTATCACTCTCAGGCTACTCAAAGACAATATATTTCAAATTTTCACACACTCTTCCACAACTTCTACTACGAGTGTCACAACCCTTATGAATTTAATTCAGTCGTGATTGCAGCTTTCAATATTGTTGGGTTGGCTATATTCATGTAAAACAGACTGATTACCAGCCTCTGTATTTGATAAACAAAATGCTTGTCTAAAGGTAAGCACAAAATGAAAAAAAACAATGTCAATGAAGAATATCAGAATAGAAAAAAACATTATTTTGTTTTATTTTCCCCTTTGCTTCTTCTTTATTTTTACTGCTAACCAGGGCTGCTAGATTTGTTGCGACCTCTTTCCCCAGCACTAGTATGAAATAATCTCAAATAACTTCTCCAATGAAAAAAATCCCCAACTTTGAAATGAAAAATATTCTGAAAATGATAGACCAGGTACTTGAGCTGTTCTGATGATTCCATTAGCTGTCGTCTTAAATTTAAATAATTCAAATCAACCAATCAGCGTCCATTGAGCTATTCAAAGCGCTATATCTTTGTTTTCCTCGTGTTTTACTTTCTGTATGCACGTCGTTTATTTTCCCCTTTTTCTACACAAAATGAATGCGAACAAGTATATTAATTATTTTCATTCATAATAATTGATTGAATATTATTACTATCTCTACTTTAGATGAAAATAATTACCCCCAAAAATCCTCAAATTTGTTCCCTCACATTTACGTTCCCCATTCATCCCAGAAGAAAAAAAAACATTTTCGAGGACAAAATTCCCTGTCAACCCTAGCATACAAAATTCTGGCACCCTGTTGCTAACGGTATTAATAGAGAAGGAAAATCGTTTCAGTTTTCCCTACTATTGTTTAAGGCTACGTGTGATGGGGGTTGAGGGGCAAAGAGCTCATGAACACTAGACAATTTGGGGACAAAATTTCCCAATCTGGCAACCCTGATGATGAATTCTCTACCACCAAGGGGATGTTCAGTTTTACCCAACCAACTAGGTTTGAATGTACGGGTGATGAAAGGGAGAAGGAGCACAGGGACGATGAACATTAGATAATTGGGGGACATAATTCCCCGATCTGGCAACCGTGCAGATTAATTCCCCACCTCCTAGGTTTCAGTTTTCCCCACCACCTAGGTTTGAAGCGTTGGGCGATGAGGGGGTGGGGCGGGCAGAGGGATGATGAACACTAGACAATTTCCCCAATTCTGCAACCCTGCAGATTAATTCCCTACCACCTAGGTTTCAGTTTTCCCTACTACCTAGGTTTGAGGCTTAGGGTGGTGAGGGGGTGGAGGGGCAGAGGGACGATGAAAACTAGATGATTTTCCCAATTTTTTAACCCTGCTGATTAATTCCCCACCACCTATGTTTCAGTTTTCCCCACCAACTAGGTTGAAGGCTTCGGGCGTTGAGGGGGTTGGACGGACAGAGGGACGATTAACACTAGACGATTTCCCCAATTCTTCAACCCTGCTGATTAATTCCCCACCACCTAGGTGTGAGGCTACGGGCGACGAGGGAGGTAGGGGGTTAGAGGTTCGCGGAGCAGCGTACGATGGGCGATTGCACCCGGGTTCGTTCTCCGCCCAGAGGGCGCCCGCCGCCGCCGCCAGCCCCACCAGCAGCACAGCGAAGGACACCACCGCCATCTTCAGCGTCAGCGCTCGCGGCGGCTCCTTGGGAGTGGCCAGCTTGAATGATTTACGGGAAAATGGATCGCCTTTCAGCCTCGCATGCAGTTCGTAATGGAGGAGGAACATAGTCAGCCAGTGCCTTCTCAAGCCGCCGGCGTCCATATAGAGAATGGCTTTGTTGATTGCGTCATCCCAAGGCCAGTTCCTGCGGAGAAAACGTCATGGAAGTGTGTGAAAGACGCACAAAACATGGATTCTGGATACACCGCGTGTTAGAGGACTTTTTCTATATTTAGGAACAGGATTTATCTACTTTTTTCTTACCAGGACTCGGCAATAAGATTTTTTGTGTCAAAAAATTGCATTTTTCGGCGCACGAATACATTTCTTTCTCTTCTTACGTTAGTAAGTGTGAGAATGTAAAATGGTAGTTCCTATTTAATAGTTGAACATTGGACCTCGCTCTACCACCAGGGAGTTGGAGCAATTATATTTCATTTTTGTCTAAGACATTTTTGTGTTCGAGATCTATTTTTTGGGTTATAAAACCGATTTGTCACGGAAAATACGACACCTGTTATACCTAATTCTATTGGCAGATATTATAAGGCACATACTTACACGCTTGTGGTCCAGAAATGGAAATATATAAAATAATCTTCAAGAACGTGGACAGGACGTTCAAACAACCAACCATCCTGCGCATTTTCGTAGATTTCATCCTCTAAGATGAGAGCGAAGGGTCTTGGAGCGTAGCTCATCAATGGAACAGTCCGATTCCTCAGTTCAATTCGCTGAACTTTCTCGAGGGTTCTTTGCATTCGCAGCTCGTTTTCAGAGGAGTAAATACGGTGGCTCCAAAATCCAAAGAAGGAATGTGACAAATTTACGATGGGAATGCCTGAATCCGCCAGCTGGTCCACTGTTCGAATTTGCGGGTAATGCGCAGGGAGCGTCAGATTAGAGAAAATATGTCCCTGCAACAGAAGGATATTGTTTTCTCCTTGGAAAGAGGACGGTCTCATGATCGAAAGAAAATTAATTATCACCACGTTTTACGGAGTAATTTTTGCGTTGGTGATAGTGAACAAGGCGTTCCAAATTTCTTTGTCTTTGGAATTAGAAAATTACGTGTTGCTACCACCAGCATTTTTCTAGCAACTAAACGTTCTGTAATAACTTTCCCGTGTGCTTTCGTCTGAATTAACTCATTGAAGGTCGACAGGTGAATGCAGCACTTACTTTAAAATTTGACTATAAAAAGTGTTATATTTTTATAGCTAATACTCTGCATTCACGTATTCTGACAGCCTCTGGTTCCTAGATTTTATTTGAAATATTACTAACCCACTTGATTGTATGCTCAAAGAAAAAACTCAATGCGAGATTGTCTATATGGTTAGAAGAAAGCCGTGCACTCAACCTTCACGTAGGACATAGTTTTTTTTACAAAACTCTGTAACTAATCCATTTATAAACCAAAACGTATAGCACTCAGCTGTGGAAAATAAATTCTGCATTTTATTATAAATTGGAATATGGGAAAAGATTCGTCCTAAGCAAATTGATAGTTGATCGAAAAAACTGGATTTTAGATTAAATTGTTTTACTGGTTTGATAGTTATGGGATACTTTCTGTCTTGTTTTTTACTAAAAACGAAGAAAAGTTGTATACATACTTTGATTACAATAAAAGTTTCGAGAATGTGTATGCCCTTTTCCTGTAATTCAGGGTTCGCATACTGCACCTGACGACCGTCAAAATGCTAATATTTGCCTGGGCTTTAACAGTGGCCCTCTCTCCCCTAAATATTTTGCATGACTTGTGCAGCGAAACATCGTAAACATATCAGCTAATCCTCGTGAACAAGATTCCCATCAACTAGTATAACACTTACATCAGCTTTTGTTAATATTAAATAATTTATGCCCTGGCATAAAGTAGTGTTGCCCTTTTCCTCAACTTGAGAGTTTTCTATGTGTGTGTGTGTGTGTGTGAGAGAGAGAGAGAGAGAGAGAGAGAGAGAGAGTGTATACCATTATGTAATATCTTTATTGTTGTGTACAAATTGTATTAAGAAGAAAATTAAAAATACATCAACATTTCTTATTTGCACATGCCTATTTACGGGGAGCATCACGCTCACACTCGACCTATAGTATCACGTAAGAAGGATTGAAACACGGAGGACCACACAATTTGATCCAGGAAGTGATGTATGGGTTGAGAAAGGTACGCATAGAGGAAGCTGGAAGGTTGATAAGGAGGCGATTTCAAAAGTCATATTTTGAAATTAAACTGACGAGAGGTACAGAAAGTTAATTTACAAAACAAAATATGTTTTGTTTGCGTTTGTATAATGTAATTATATTCCGGTTAATCTTGTAAATCTTGAAAAACCTACTTAACTAGTGCCTCACTGACATAACACATCTAAATGTTTATGCTAAATTCCGCGGGAATTATTCTGGGCACCGCACAGGACGAGATGTGAACGCACCTGATAGGTGGCAGCGACGACGACGGCGGAGGCGAGCAGCGCGGCGGCCAGCTGCAGGCGCTGCGGCGTGGCGCGCACCCTGTCCTGCGGGGCGCCCCCGCACGAGGAGAAGGCGCGCAGCGCGGCGGCGGCGCTGGCGGCCAGCGACTCGCCCGCCACCGCGCGCCACGCCAGCGCATACGCCATCACGGCGCCCGCCAGCGCCATCCAGATGGCGGCGCCGATCGCGCGCAGCGGCAGGGACCACGCGGGCAGGAGAGGACTCTCCGGAACGATAATGAGCAACTTGGACACCCGAAAAGTACTCGGTATCACCTCCATTGGAACTACGCCGATCCGGTGTTCGCTTAAAGGCGCTGGCAGCAATTTCGTATCGCCTTCTTGAATCATTTTAGCTCCCATTCTCTCGTACCAAGGTAGGAATTGCGGGAGCCTAGAAACAAAGTCAGGCTATATATTGCGTAGTAAATTTGTAAACTCTTCCTAGGAGGTGTATTTCACCGACATCGTTTACAAAGAGCATTTAATGATGAAAATAAATTTTAGAGAAAGGTGTGACCATTCGTTGAAACTAAGGCTGATAAGACAGCACGTACATTCACGCCTTACCTTAATACCGAAAACGTTCACTGGGGTTGCAAAACGTCCTATACCGCAGACCTACAATTATATACGTATAAAATAATTAATACGCATAAAATTACAATTAATCTCTGCTGCAAAACCAACACACTATCCCCACGATCAAAACAAATACCCAAATATTCTGGATATTGCAATCATCAAAACACAAGTTAAAGTCCACACTTTTTCTATATTGAATTGGATTCAGATCATTTTTAGTCATAATCTGTACTTTACAACTTTTCTCCATTCACAGCCCCACCCACAAATTATACATACGCATTAATTCAAAAACGTTTAAAAATTATCATTTACAAAGCACCACAATTCAAAATATTAAATACCCTACTATAAATAGAACCAACAATCTCACACTTATATAATATAATCATTAACACAATTACATTTATATTAGGTAAGACATACTGCGTACGCAGGATAGAGAAAGTAAACATAAAACGTATTACTCGCAATTCTGATATTTTCCTCAATTAGAAAAATGAACCAAAATCCCTTATAATTTATCCATTATCCTTTACCTGAGAATCACAGTTTACAAAGTTTATGGAATAAAAATATTCTTCAATGGAAACACATTCAAACACATTCGAATATCAATATTAATTTAGAATTTAATATTATTGTATATTTCAATATACTTTATGATCGATACCTCGTCGATCCTTAATCATGATGAAATCAATGCCTCGACGTCCGGATTCTAGTTATAATACACCGAGAATTCTAAAAGTGTGAAAGCCAGAGTCACATATTCATTTCGTGTGGAGAAAGTAGCATGAAAAGTGAGTACGAACCGTATTAAAACAGCTGACAGGTAAGATAATGCGTGTCTTAAAACAAAAAAATATAAGTTGAAGTGCTCAGAATAAATTACTGAAACATTAATGCATTATAAACCTGTATTTTTTGTGAGAGTAAAAGCTGTATTAAAACAGCTGACAGGTAAGAGAATGCGTCTCTTAATACAAAAATATAAGATCAAGTGCTCAGAATGAATTACGGAAACATTAATGCATTATAAACCTGTTTTCTTTGTAACGCAAATCAGTGAAATAGACCTCCATTCCTTTCTCATTTCTTGGTACTCACATATCTTTCAAAAATACTTTGTTTCGAGAGATTTCCGCCCATTTCGAGACCGACGATCTTCTCGAGTTGCCTCCTGAGTATAGTCACGTCGCCGACCAGAAAGTAGCCGTAGTCCAAGTGCTCAGCGGCGCATCGAGGCGTGTAGGGGGCGAAGGTCGAGACGGTTTTCCCGCTGCCGTGCGCCAGGTTCCGTGCCAGGCGGCGCGATGCCAGCGGCGCGCACTCGCCAGTCGGCACCACGTCCGCGCGCCAGCGCTTGAAAGCCTCGACGTAGACGCAGGCCACCACCGGCTGCTTCCGCCGCGACTCTGCGACACACACACCGAACACACCGACACACGAGTTGAAAACCGCGCTCTGTTCGAACAAAACCTCTCCTTACGCTGGAAACTCAGATGAATGCTGCGTCTATGCTACATCTCACACACACACACACAACACACGCACGCACGCACGCACGCGCGCGCGCACGCGAGCCAAGTTAAAAATTGCTATGTATTCGAAAAAAATCACCTCCACCTATGGGTTATTTTTTTCATATTCGACTAAAAAATTTCTCGACAATCTCCAAATTACTTGAAAACACATTTTAGCGTTAGTTTTGTGCACAAAATTTTTCACTTTATATTGACTTCTAAAGAGTGTAATATGCAATGAATTGATAATATGTAAACTATGAGAGAAATTGCGTTTTATATTTTTAGTTTAATATGTAAATAACCCATTTTAAAAAGTGTTTTATTGATTGACAATTAAGTTTAAGAAATACGTAATGTTTCTATAATATGTAGATTAGTACATTGACAGCCCGCAATATGTTAACTCGTATCTCGTTCTTCTCCATAGACTACGAATTGCAACCGCCAAATTAGAATATGAACTTTCAAAATTACCTATGAATCCCAGTTTTACCAGCACGAAATAAAATCCTGACTCATAAAATAAGAGTATTCGCGTATATTTGAGTTCCCTAACTTTGTGTAATACGAGAGTATTTCACTTTGTGTGAGCATTCAACGTGGTAAGAATAACCCCAGCACACACACAAACAATCTCTATGTATGTCCACGCTGAATTCGAATATTAAGTCAGAAGTGGGTCAACACCTTCCAGTTTTTTAAATCGCCAAAAACTACCGTGAAATTGTGAATAGTACATTTCAGGGTGATTATTTGCCATTTAAAAACATTCAAGGATAGTGGAACAATTCTAGCTTCATATTCGGAATTAGTCAAAATAGGTAGATAAACATGGGTCAAATCTTCCGGTCTTTTTATTGCGATTTAAAAAAGAGGGAGGGGGAGCCGCAGTTCTAGTTTCACATTGGAATTCAGCGCGTCGAAATACATAGAGAAACATGTGTCACGTCTTTGGGCCTGACAACCTTTCTTGTGTGTGCTTGTATAGTTGTTCCTTCTTCGTAATCAATTCCTTAGCGTGGTGCAATTTACCTACCACGTGTGTCAAGTAGGAGAAGGCCACCCAAGGCGTTGTGACGGTTAAACAACCAGAAGAAGCAGGCCTTCAGGGAAACCGGCAACGTATCCACGTCTTCGAAGAGAGGGGCGCGGCTAGCTGACAGCACAATAGGCGCACTGGAGCTTAGCTGCACGTTGCGGTGGGTCATGCTGACAGAAGCCTGAGCACAGAATATTCTCTGAGAAAACGCAATCCCCCTTTCCAGTTTTCGAGAAACTTTATTGGAAGTAATTTGAAGCTCTATAACACGCAACTGCAATACGAATTTCTGCAAATTGCAAATTGCATTTTCATATATATGCATTTTGCAAATTCTATTTGCACAAATGGCTGCAAATGTGCAAATTATCGGTCTGATAAATATTTAGATACTAGTGGTGATAGACAATAGCACAGACTTAAGATTTTTATTTTTTTGGTCTGCGCTATGTTTTTTTGTTTTGCGACATACTCTTGCCGACTGCCGTCTACCGCCGTTCTGACTACATTTTTTCGATTTCCTTGTAATATAATACAAATATTACTTTAAGAATCCTATAGAAAAGTAAACCCTCCACTCACAAATTCAATCATATTTACAAATTGCTGGAAATGTGCAAATTAACAGTTCGATAAATATTTCAAAAAATATATTTGTGCATTTTTTGGAAAAAATAAAAGAAAACAACAAAGTTATTTTTATGTAATTTTTTAGAGTGTGATTGGCACTATACGTACAATAAGTTGTAGAAAAAACGAGGCTTTATTGTGAAAATATCGTTTGAGCTTTTTTGAAAATGCAGACATTTGAGTTCATCTTCACAGACCTCTTCAGTTTTCGAGAATCTCTATGAGACATTATTTAAAGCATATGAGTTCATGAATTCAATACTAAGAGAAATTTACAATAGATGTAAATATTAACAACATGAGAGAGATATCAAAAAACGCATATGTCAGCTACGATTATTGGGGCAGAAGACATTACTACTTCTTTTTCTAAAAGTAATGGTACCGGACCAGACAATTTTATTTGTCACGTGAAACAAATATTGAACTCATGTGAGTTCACAATAATATATTTTTATGTTAGTGTCTCCATTATCAGAGACAGCAATTAAAAACAGTTGCCTAACTCCGCCGTGAGAGACGAATATATTCCGTTTCGAGCAGGGTACATACAATATAGTCGTTCTCAATGGAAGAAATGCTCGAGGATGTTTCTGGAAATTGGTGGAAGCTGTTGGAAATAGTGCCTTTCCATACCTGGCAGAAGAGATTTGGGGAGAGGCGCAGAAGCCCATGATCAGTACAACCTGACGACCTGTGTATGTACGGATCGTTGTGGCACGTGCGGTAATCAAACATCTGCATAATCAGGCCTTTAGAACAGTATTACATACTTATGGAATCATGTCATCTTGTATATTCTAAAATTCTTTAAAACATGAAACCATTACTGGCATTAAAATTTCTTAATACATTTGAGAGCCCCAATTTTGGCGTGTCGTTAAATGTCCATGACATTAATTGGCCTTTTCGTGTGTATATACACACGTAAAGGGCAAAACTATTGACCGAACATTGTGTGTTATATTATTATATATATTATATATATAATATATATATATATATATAATATATACTATATATGCGAGTATCACTTGTGTTCCACATGCACGTATCCTCACCAACAAGTTTTTGCCATCAAGTATGTCCCAACTCCTGTATATCTCTAAACACTCACAAGATGTGGAACAGCGGGTTATTTAATTTGAAATAATATAAGTCAAATGTTTTCGTTCTTTGTTACTTGGCAATCTTGCACCATCAGATCACACACTTGGGAGTGGAACGTTTGCAATACATCTAAAAAAAATCTACCGGATCTTAGGGTTCGCGAAAGGGATGACATTGTGAACGTCGATGTTGACGTAAGGCCACGAGGCAGCGGGGCTCGGGCCGCCAGCCACGTAGGCCGAGCTGCGCTCCAGCCCAGGGACGGCCGACGGCGCCTGAGCGCGAGCGTTGGGTGCGTTGGTGTCCACGAGCGCTAGCCAGCGGGCCGCGGCGGGACAGCGTGCCTAAGCTGCGGGCCAGCCAGCGCCGGCCCGTAGCCCAGGGTCCACCACCCTGCCACCGCCCCGCACCGACGGTTGACCCGCGCCGCGCCAACCCGCACCAGCGCGTACGGCCACCTCGTCGGTCGGGGGGCGGCGGGCCGAAGGGCGGTGGGGGCGAGCGACGCCAGGCCCGCGGCGTGGGTGTTGGGGCGATGGTGGGTTAGGATGGATGTGAGCGGGGATGGGTGTGGCGGTGGAGGTGGAGGTGATGGTGAGGGCTAGGATGGGCTGTTGGGAGAACACCGCTACCGATAACAACACCAGAGGCAGCGCCCGTGAAGCGACCTCCCGCCGCATCGCACACTCCCACTGCAATGAATTGGGCAGAGCTGTTGAGTTATGTAACATGTTTTTTTTATACAGCCAATGCCTTCAATTGTTCAAGACATACATAAGATGAGCATCTCGTATTGAAAATAGTAAGCATTTGAAGCGCTTAGGATAATAAAGACGTATCCTAAACGACTACGCATGTTCAGTTAAAAGTGGGTCGGTAATCTCCTGCTGTACATGGGCCGCCAAATTAATTCAAATTTGGCGCCACGCTTCAAACAGCTCATTTTCTCTGCTGTTTGAAGGTATTTAAGAAGAAAAGATGATACATTTCAAACTTCCCGCTTTCTGGGCGACCGCGACGAAAGATTTGCTCATTGTCAAATTTCCCAGAATCCATTTTTTTTTTCCAAATCAGACGCGACGAGCTCACGTTGTTTGAAAATCAGAGGAGTCGCGACAATTTCGTAGCGATCGTGCCGAGAAGCTAAGCAATTCGCGTATGGTGCGCATTAAATGTGTTACGTTGGCAGCAAGAAATTACCGTGTATATTCTTTGAATTAGCGTTCTGGGACGCAGAGAAAAAGAGCAGAACGCATGAATGACGTGAAGTTCGTAAGGATAACGTTCATTTCCTCCAGACAGAGGTAACCATGATAATATCTTCAATACGCATTGATTCGTGAGGCAATGTAATAATCTTTGTCAATTATGTCTCACTTTTTCCCTGAACTCTCACCTCTGATGAGAATCCAAAAGACCATGCATACAATTTCTTGTTGCAGTTTCTGCTAGTGCTCTCCCAATCATCTAAGTAATATTTCGGAGCCTTAACACTTGCCATCTACCTCTCATCCGCTTATTGATCAAATGAATTGTGATATGAATTGGAAAAACTCTGAACCTTCAAAAATTGATCCGTGGTTACTGTGAACGTGAATGAAAACAGAAAAAGTTATTTTTCTTGAAAAGACCTACTATTGAGATCTGCCATTATTATTTTGAGCGCATCATTTGTTATTTCATTTTCCAGAACTGTACGTTTTATGATAAATTCGTTATTTATGTGTGATAGAACGAAAACGGTCTCTGTAAATTGAAGCTTAGTGCAGTATGTAATTCACAGTCATAATATTTAATGCGTAGGTGGAGGGACAATGTCTCGGAGGAAAAACAGCAAGTAACGAAAACATGGTTTACTAATACTATTAGTGTATTTGTAATTTGTTTCGATATAATAACTAATTGTTGAGATATGAGTCGCTTGTGTATAGTGATGTTCTGCTGTCTCAAGCAACGCAGTCAGAGCTGCATTTAGAATCTTGGAAAGCGAACATAAAGAAACCAGAATACGTCCCCCACAAAGCTGTAAGGTTTCTGCTTGTAAAATATCATGCATAATGTTTCTTATAATGTTTTAGTAAATATGAAGCATATTAGAACATCTAAAAGAAGTGTAATACTATAGTATTCGGTTACGCCATCATTCATTCCATCAACCATTCACCATCCATCATCATCAACCATTCACTCACCAAATCACAAACATTACCTTGCACGCATCATGAAATGACTACATCACCGGTTCAGCCTTTTCAAATTATCAATGTTGCCTAGCGGAATCAAACTCCGAAAATATACACGTAATAATATTCTAATGATGGAAAAATATAGATTTTTTAAAAATCTGCTATATTCATTATCGTAACGCATTTTACCTAACATACCCATCTCGTATTCGCTAATGTGTCTTTCGTGCCGCTAAAGTCAGATATATAATTTGGAACTATCAATATTTCGGACTAAATTCAATTATTTTGAATAATGTGAACCTTGCCGGCCAATTCACGAAATCGCCACCTTAAGAAATGAATCCTAAGATACACAAGATGAGCACAATAAATGTAATTACCCAAAATCCTCATCCTTGCGATACTTTTTGATTAAGAATAACAAAATTTGAAGTTTGTGATACTTCTATTTTCCAATTAAATTCGTGAATGCAGAAGCCACTGCAGTCACAAAAACCGCGAAAATTCGTTTTCGTTGAAAACTATTGTAGCTTATAAATGTAAGATTCGTCTTGAGTGCTAAAGCCACCTTAGTTAGATTAGCAGTTCAAAAGATGCTTCTTATATGAATGTTGAGCGAAGAAAGAACTTGAGTCAGTGACTAACTTGGTTCTGGAACCAACACTATAGTACACCGAAATCACAAGATAAGAATATACCTTGCCCGTAGGGATCAAGTCGTTTTGACCAAGTTATTCATTACTACTCTGTATTAGGGCACTCATTTCTTCCAAACGATCAAGATTTTGGTACTATTAAAGAGGAAGATACGTAAATAGATCGTATTTCTATACCTGAGGAATATGAAGAGTTGTGTGCTCAGTCCAGTAACATCTTTTATCTCACCACTTTTACAAACAAAACCCTTCAGTCAGAGAATGTCGAGGGAAGAGTGTGAAAATGGAAGCAAAATTCAAGTTTGCTACCATTAGATATAAAGGGTACCACTATGATTCTATAGAAAAAGGGGTATCAAAACATGTACCTTCATTGATGGATCATGGACTGATAGCAGTTGCTAAAACCTACTTCCTATTTCTCTCCCTTTCAAATGATGCCTACTCATCAGGGAACGTTCCAATCAACATAAAGAAAATGTTCATCAAGAAAATGATTTTCCATATTCCCGAAAACTGAGTTTTTTATAACTATTTATTTGGCCAAACAGTGCGCATGATGATTCATGGTTGAAAATGATATATTTTAAGAGCTTTATATATTATTATATTTCTGCTTCATATATAATGATATTATAATGATATTACACCAATATTTTCATTTTGATATAAATATGAATAAATGTAAACTTTTAATGTATTTTAACTTTTTAACAAGTTTTCAGCAGTTTAAAAAACAGTTGAGTGCAGAATCAGTGTAATTCCGAATTATTTTTTCTGAGCCCAATTTATATGGAAACTACGTAATTTTTGCATGACAGTAATATAGATTCCTGTTATGGCAAGAGGAAGCATTGTTTAATTATTTGAAAATTTGGAGGAGTTATGACATTTTGTCTCTCTCTTGGCAAATTCGGAAGTAATTTCCGCATTCTCCTATTCAATTACATTCAAAATTTATCTTTGCTCTTACCTTATAACAATGCTCGTAACTGAAATGCTCAAGAAATTCGACGTTTCTGTGTAACACGTGCTGTTTGAGTCCCTGGCTTACTGTGCGGTAGCAAAATTGCATCACCTGACTCTTCGCGTGGAAATCAATGCCATGTAATATTCTTTATGGTGTTGGTGATGAAAAACCTTGTCATATAAATACCACAATATTGCGAAATAATAAAACATTCGCTATGATTTCATCATATCTTCAAAATACGTAAAATTAGGTCGAACATAAATTTATAATCATATAATAGTGATAGCTACAATTACGATATTTTAATTTTTTATATAGTTTTCTTTGTTTTAGTGTTATTGTGAAAATATTTCGAAATAGAGGTCAAACATCTTATTTTCTGTAACACTTAAACATTTCGTAAAAAAACAAGTCCGATTTTTCGCGTTGCAAATTTTCCATGAAAATATAGTTTGGTGTTCTATGATATATTTTTGAAATCTCATTTCAGTGGAACAGTTCTTAATTTTATGTCTGAGCAGCACTTACAGTTTTGAAGTGAAATTTTTCTAGTTAACTCATGTCAGTAATTTAGGGTAAAAAACCGTAAACAAACCACATTTTAAAAAAAAATTCTACCCATTTTGGAAAAACATGAATTTGTTATCTTCATGCAATAAGCAAATATCTTAAGTTAGAAGTATTTTAAAATATTGTAAAAAGTTGTACCTACAATGAGAACTCCACCTCTCTCCCACCTGAAAAACAAATGGTGCTACTGAACGCCAAAACTTCCTCGTTCCAAGTTAGTTCCAAGTTTGGTAGTTTTTCGGAGCTTAAAGCACATATTTTTACTTTTACACAATTTTTCATCGATTTAAAATGCGACTTCAAGAATAAGAGCACAAGAACAATGAATTCAGTTTTTATATGCATATTTTTGTAGAAATATTTGGAGGCATTTTTGAGAAAATGTCATTTAATCATTTCTGAAATACGCTTATTTGAGCTAATTTTCACCAAAACCTTTTAATTTTTTTAAGAAATTTCATTAGAAATCATTTGAAGCACTTGTACTCATAAATGCAATAATGTATGTAAATATTAACAATGTAAAATATACAAAATATTAAATTTTTGTTTGCTTCTTTAATCAAAAGCATCAATATAGCTTTTATGTCAAATTATCCTGTGGTTTTAGCACTATTAGTACAAAACAAAAAAAACTATTTGGAGACGGTTTAGAGAAAATATTGTGCTAATAGTAATTGTAATAGTTTAGATTAGATATTTAGATTTATTTAGTCAAAAAACAAACAAAACTGTATGTGACGTATGGGGGAGAAGATAATCTTTACACCAGAATCCCTTCCCATCATTTTAACTATGAATAGTTGAAAGATGAGTAAAAGTTAAGATAAATAAATAATTTTTTTTTAAAAGTGCAAGATTAGAGATATTTGAAAAACTAGACGTTTTCATTCTCGAGTTATAGAAAACGTTTTTACAACCGTAAACCAACAGCAGATTTTATTTTCTGCATTGCTCAAAAATTTTACTCCAAATTGTGCGAAAACTATTACTTTCAAAATATTACACATGCACATACTTTTTAAGCGTCCTTAGCTCCATCCTAGGTCAAAAAAAGAAACAATTGGAGAATTTAAAAAGTACATAAGTGGTCTTTGTTTCATGCACAAATTTTGCGAATAACACTCCTATTTTTTATAAAAATTAGATAACTTTTTTTAATGAGCATTTTTTAAATTCATATTGCATTAAGAAAATAAGAGGGTTACTAGAGTGTCCAGTTTAATACTTCTTTCTCCTTTCAGTTTGATGAATTGTTTGGGAAGATATCAATAGGTAGAAGATATGCATAGAATCAACATATATTTACCTTTCTCTTAGTTTTAAACATTACATATCAATATAAAAGTACTACGTATAGTATGTTTTAATAGAGATATATACTTTAATGTCATAACTATCAAACAATCGCAAGACAAATTTGTATATTTGATGTTTGACACAAAATACTAAAAATAGTATGTTCTTCATGCGACAAAATCCAACTCACCGTACATATTTTTTTTAAATTTACTGTTTAGTTCTTCAGGATATTTTATTACGTTATTGAGTTTTACTGGATGTTATTTCAACTAGTGTGAACAAATCATGAGAAGAAGCTCGATCAAGCCATTTCAGACAAGAAATACTTTTGACTGATCACAAAAGTTTAACAACGAACAACTTAAAATTATAAATGTAAAATATTGCTTTATCATCCGCTATGAATATGTCACGATATATATTTCACCGGTACTTACGCCTCAGCAATCTCATTGGAAAATTTAATTGCTGTGATTTACAGTGCAATATCGTCTAGCCGCGCAAATTACAACACGAACAACCCATTACACATTTAGAAAACCATACCAACAGATGCATTTAATATAGTTGCTACGTAAGTACGAAACTATGATGACAAATATACTGTACGTGATTATTGTTTCTGTATTCTGCACCTGAAGCACTACATTCACTGCACACATTTTTTGTGTCCTCTTATATTATGCTGTACACTCTTGTTAGCTCGTTGGTTTGCGTGCTCGCTTTCTACGGTGCAACCGCGGGTTCGATTCCCGACCGGGGCAAAATTATAACAGTGCGCTTTCCTTACATATGTCCCAGTACAAATGAACCTGTTGCTGTGACGATGAGGGAAGCTCACCCAAAGGTTAAGAAGACCTGTCTATACGGTGGAGGGATGTCTCGTCCCATGGTCGAGAGGTTGGGCCACCGCTGGTCGGCCAAGGCCCGTATCGGGCTGTCCAGCCAAAGGACAGTATTATTAAGAAACATGTATTGTAATACTGCCACTAACTTCATATATTCGTTTGATATTCTAAATAAACGCGCGTCAATTGCTAATGTCATTGGTCCTGGAAGTGTTTCTGCTTGTTAGATATCGGGGTGGTGGAATTCTTCCCAAACTGGGGCGTGGGATCCAGTGGCTACGTACATGTCGCTTGCGAGATATCCTTCACCTGGTATCTCTACCAGTGGGTACCGCCCCATCCGGGACAAACTCCAAGGTTTCGATTGGTCTCCCGGCATGTGATGTATTGTGTATGTGTGAATACGTAAGGGACAAAAATGATGATGAAAAACTAGTTGAGTTTAGCTCACTGCATTTGAATGTCACTGAATTTGCGGAAGTTTGTAGGATTCGAATTCCGATAATGACATATTGCCAACATTAGCTACATAGCTAGGTCGAATTCATTTGCTGTCTGCAAGAAAATTCTAGGCTGACGGATGCTCTGATTAGTATTTTTGTTTGCTTTCCCCGATTACTACCAGGCGAAAGCAGCAACAGTACCCTAACACACGAGCTACGGGCCACGCCCAGGCCGTGCGTCGTAGGAAGTTATAGTTTACTTCTTAATGAATTGAATGATTGCGCACAGTCTGAAGCTCTTCGGAGCTCTGTTGGGTTTCTGACCAACATATAAAATTAATTTTGTACATAGTTGAGCCAGCTAAAAAGAAAGACAGAAAATAAACCGGCACAGTCAACAATAATATGGAAGTTGGAAATGGTGTCCTACACTGTGTTGTTGTACTGTGCTGCTCTGCGAGGACCCGTAGCTACTGCGGAGACTTGAAGATCTGCTCGAACAACATTTGTAAACAGTAGAACGTCCACGCGTAATTTTGAGCCCAGCATTACGCATTTAATTTCACCAACACTGTGAAACAGCTGCTAAGGCTCAAGACAGATCGCACTTTGTTGGGCTTGAAGTTCTCGGATGGTCATGACACGCGGTAGCGGCAAGATTTATAATTGTCTATTAGCACAACAAAGTTACATGAAGCGGTGAAAACATTGAGCCTGTTGCAGTGCACGGTGCGGGAGTTGCAAATTACAGGCATGCATTTGAGGTAGAGAGCTACTGTTTCCTTGCTCTTCAAGCTATGAAACTTACAGGACTCACACTTGTGCGAACAAAAATTATGAGGCGAAGAACTCCGCCCACGCGCCAAGGAGTTCTGTCGTAAACTGGAACGTCTGGCAAAAGTCAGGATGAGGGTGGTGAGAGAGAAAAAATTAGAATCCTTGGTACACAGTGATTACATGTAGTGAATTAAGAAGCTTTTATTTCTCGGGAATAAATTTTAGGGATACATGGGAGGGTCAGCACAACGAATGAAATGAAACAACGAAAAGAAATCGAACTTTGTGGCCGATGCGGAAGATGAGGCAATATTAGGGAGCAATATTGTGCATGCCATAGCTGCAGCACTATCGATCTTGTGCGCATGCGCAGATGCGCTAAAGATGTGCGAAACTTGAACTGCACATGCGCCGAAGATCGATAGTGCTTTGACGTTCGAGGTGTCACAAACTCCTTATTGCGGCCGGTCAGCCGGCAAAGGTCGCTCGACGAGCGATTTGATACAAATGGCTGGCTTAACACAGAGAAGTTAGTAGTGCTACAGGTTGGATTACACATTCTCGTACTATTTAGATCCTTATTCTTTAGTCTGAACTATCTTCTTGGTTTTACACTAACCTTTTCTCAGGTATCATCTGCTATCGTGAAAAATATTTTGTCCATTTTTATCCTGTATCGTGCATATTTGTCTATTTGATTGTGCATGGAAATCCTGTCTCTACTCATAACTTTAGGGCCACACCCAGAACTCAATTTACAATGAATCGGAATGTCTATTTTTACTGTAAGAAAACTATTAACCCAGCGCACGTCGCCGTTGGCGGGCTCGCAGATTTCACAGTATTTACTCTCAATCGCCTCGGTTTAAGAGAAAGATGGCGGTCGGCAGACGGGCATGAGAAAATGGCGGCCTGATGAAACATAAAGTGCCGTGCGAGCACGTCTTCACTCGCTGCTACCATAGGCTCTCTTCTACTAATTACTGCCGATAACCCGTATTACCAAATAACCCCATTTTTTTATCATTGCCCGTACAAAATAACATGTACGAGCAATCCCATGGAACCCCACATGCCAATAATTGCTAGTAGGCGTGCAAAGGTTGGCCTTTTTTGAATTCCATAGAATCGTATGGAACATAATCTAGTGTCGCCTGCTACACACTATTAGTGGCGGAGGGCAGAAACGCCATTACACCCCTTTCTGTAGGAGCAGTAGCAATGTGTAATGTGGTTTTGGCTCACTGCCCAGATTTACGCCACATCGATAGGGTAGGGAAGATGAGATGTTGTTGGGTAGATGACGCATATCAATTAAGGAAAAACATATCACAACATAGGTAATCATACATGGCTATAAAAGATTTGAAACCTCAGCCAAACCGAGACTGCGTACGCTACTGTGTCACTCCTTCCCAATCACGATTATCCGATTCGGCAGAGGATACGACTAGGAAGAAAATCGACCTGTGGAGGAATAAGACAATGAAGACTGAATCACTGACGAGTGAGAATGGGCGTAACACGGCTCCGTACGGTGGGGCGTGTCTCGGTGATAATTGATTGATGTTTCCGAGTACGACTTCCGTGGCCATTAGTCCCGTTAGTGTAGTGAATATTTTATTCAGGGAGATGGCGCTGTTCGTCTTCAGATGAACCGTTGCCAATTTATACGTCGGAATGTGGGGGATTTTTCCCAGCGGGGCACCAGAAGCTGAAAGCTCCCGACTGGTCTTCCGATCAGAATGGTAATATGTGTGTATAAGTATACGTGTTTGTGTGTAAGCGAGATAATGTGATAAGGATGAGAAAGAAAAGACCACGCGCGGCCCATGGCCCGTTTTAATGTTGATGCTCCGGCAATCGACAGGTATTGGTCGGAGAGTCCTGTAAAACGACTGATAAGGACCTGTCGGCCGTTAGAATTCTCATCGAGTCAGCGACTGAATTCGACCTAGCCATCGGCCAACTTATGTGGCTCAGGGTCACCGATGTTACTGCCGAGACCAGGACGTCCTACGGTTCCAGCCATATTTTACCGTGGTTTCTTAGATCACTATCAGATGTATGACAGAGCAGTTTCGTACGAAATGAGCCATGTCTTATCCACACCCCTTACGTAAAGTTTCCATTATACTCACTACATCACACATGAGGAGATATCAGTCGGAGATTAGAGCTTGACTCGGCTGGGGCGGTGTCCCGCTGGTGAGAGATATATGGTTGGGGAAAACCCGATGCATGACCTTAGGCCGACGTGTAGGTCGGCGCCAGATCTCGCCATCCAGATGGAGAAGATCCCCACCACCTCTGGCGCTAAAAGCATGCACTACACGTATGGGAATAATGACCTTAGCCGATGGCGCGATCGGAATCACAAGTTAATCTCGTCGAAAATGTCGAACCCTAGGAAACTTTGGGGAGAGTGAATTGGCAATGTTGGCTCTGAGCTAATTCCGCCGGCGCGTGCGTGGCGCGTGTGTGGCGCGTGGCGCGCACGCGAGGGCGTGAGGCGTCTGCCTGCGCCTGTTGACTGTTCCGCGCCGGTGGCCGCGCTCGTCGCCAGTACCCGCTGAACGCTGCCACCAGGCTACGCCAGCCCCGCCACCCCCCTGCCCGCCACTCACCCTGCCCGCCACCCCCCTGCCGCCACCTTCCGCGCTCCGCCCACCGCCGACCGCCCCTCGCGCCCTCCGCCCTCCGCCCTCCGGCCGGTCCGCCCTCCGCCCTCCGCCCTCCGCCCTCCGCCTCCGCCCTCCGCCCCTCCGCCATCCGCCCTCCGCCCTCCGCCTCGCCCTCCGCCCTCGCCCTCGGCCTCCGCCCTCTGCCTCCGCCCGCCTCCCACCGCCCGCCGCCCACCGCCCTCGCCCCTCTTTTCGCCGCCCGCCGCCCTCCGCCCGCCACCCCTGCCAGCGAACCCCCCTGCCGCGCTCACCCCCTGCCCGCCAACCCCCAGCGCTCCCCCTGCCCGCCAACCCCCCTGCCCCGCCACTTCCCGCGCTTCCAAGCCCACCGCGACGCGCCGCTCCGCGCCTCCGCCTCCCGCCTCCGCCCTCCGCCCCCGCCCTCTGCCTCCGCCTCCGCCTCCGCCCTCCCCCTCCGGCCCAACGCCTTGCGCTCGCCTCCGCCCTCCGCTCGCCCTCCGCCTCCGCCCTCGCCCTCCGCCCCTCCGCCCCTCCGCCTCCGCCCTCGCGCCCGTCCGCTTCCGCCCTCCGCCCTGCCGCCCTGCTGCTCCGCCTCCGCTGCACCTCCGCCCTCCGCCTCCGCCTCCCGCCCTCCTACCCTCCACCCTCCGCCCTCGTCCCCCGCCTCCGCCCCCCCTTCCGCGCCCTCCGCCTCCGCCCTCGCCCTCCGCCCTCCGCCCTCCGCCTGCCGCCCTCCGCCTCCGCCCTCTGCCCTCCGCCCTCCGCGCCTCCGCACTGCATCGCGCCTTCGCCCTCCGCCCTCCGCCCTGCGACTTCCGACCTCCGAGCGCTCCGCCCTCTGCCTCGCCCTGCCGCCCTCGCGCCCTCACGCCTGTCCGCCCTCCGCCCTCCGCCGCTCGCGCCTCTAACCTGCCTACCCTCGCCCTCTGCCTCCGCCGCGCGTCCCCCGCCCTCCGCCCCCCCTTCGCCTCCGCCCGCTCCGCCCTCCGCCTTCCCGTCCCTCCGCCTCCGCCTCGCGCCTCCGCCCTCCGCCCTCCGCCCTCCGCCGCTCCGCCTCCGCCTCCCGCTCTCCGCCCTCCGCCTCCGCCCTCCGCCGCTCCGCCCCTCCGCCCTCCGCCCTCCGCCCTCCGCCTCCGCCTCCGCCCTTCTCCGCCCTCCGCCCTCCGCTCCTCCGCCCTCCGCCCTCCGCCTCCGCCTCCGCCTTCCGGCCTCCGCCCTGGCTCCGCCCTCTGCCTCCGCCCTCCGCCCGCTCCACCCTCCGCCCTCCGCCCTCCCCCCTCCACGCTCCACCCTCCGCCCTCCGCCGCCGCCCTCACACCTCCTGCCTCTGCGCCGCCACCTTCCGCCCTCCTGCTCCTGCGCGGCGCGCCCTCCACTCCGACGCC
>BOPP01000047.1:7770938-7800035 GCA_017312745.1 Gryllus bimaculatus | reverse complement strand
TCGTTGGGGCCGGGCAGCGGCAGGCCACGCCCCGCCGGCCCCCGCGCTCACAGGGTCGCCGCACACGCCGCTTCCACCCCCGCCAACCGTCCCCGCAGACAGCCCCTGCCCGACACCGGCGCCCGCTCGCCTCCAGCCGCTCGGCCCTCGGCCTCCGACGCTCTGCCCTCCGCCCTCCACCATGCTGCCCTTCCGCCCGCTCCCACGCCCGCTCCGCCAGCACCGCAGCACGTGAACGTGGTGCTGCCCACCCAACGCGAAACCACGGGCGTCTACGACAAGCGTGGTGGCGCAAGAGGAGGCAAAATCTTTGAGACACGATTTCTTTCCTGATTCGTAATTTTGTCACCTTTGAATATGTAAAACTGCGTGCTTGTACCAAATGTGGTAGAGCTTCTCTTGAGATTGATTGATTGTATACTTCATGCTTTCGGACGCAACAACTTGTGGTTGTTGTAGTGCATGTTTTATTGCGGGAGGTGGCGTTGTTCTTCCTCTTGTGGATGGTAAGGTTCTGCACCGATCATTCACAGTTCCTGTATTGACAGTACGAATAAAAGAAACAATACCAAACATGACAATACAATAAATCATAACATCATAACTTTCACACAATTTTTACAAACACATTCACAAAATATCTATCACTTCTCATACCCCGCTAACTTTCGCTTCTCTCTTGTAAATTGTTCTTAACTCTAAATACCACCAGACAAAAGCATCATTAAAAGTTTGTACACTTCCCCTTTTTGTTTCCACTTCATTGTTAGCAGACGAAGTAAAGGATTATTACCTTCCACATTCTTCTTGTTGGTTGAACCCGTTCCAATTTCTAATTTGAGTCTTATTTCAAACACATCGCAAAATTGACGTACCTTTAATATCCCTCGTACAATTAACTAATATATGGCGTACTTCATACACTTTCCCGATTCTTTTTTCAACAGTTAATTGTCATGACCACGGATTCTCACGCAACAAGAACTGCGCTGCGGGATCGATATCCGAAATTTATCACTGTTCTCTTTCGCAAGCCATGAAGCCCGCGTTTAATTGTCTTCTTCCTCCACGATAAAGCCTCTATTCCGTGTATCTTTGCTCACTGATGCGCATCCCCTTCAACTGTATAGTTCCACGTTCGTTCCCACTGTCTATTTATCTTGTATCACCGTAGTTATTCCTTGAGAAAGGCCTTTTTTCTATTTATTATTTATATTATTAAGCACGGATGTTTCCCACGTGTACCACAATAAACTCGAATACTTCATTTTTCATTGTTTTCTCAGGCCGGTCACTTCCTACTTTTGATTCTTAATTCAAAGTTACTCACACGTCGATCTTGAACTTTTCTTTCATTTGTTTCTTTTCAACTTTCGTGATAATTTCCACACAAACCGGAATAATCCATTAAATATACGTGATGTAAATTTTTGCAAACCGTCGAAATTCTGAATTTTTCAATATTTTGTTAACCACAGTTTGACAATTTATTTCTAATTATTTCGTGATAGGAAAAACTTGCATTCAAATGACCTACTTTCTAATAAAACAAAGAGTTCAATACGAAAATCGAAGATCCATGTTAATGTGTCTTTTTACTCAAAGGAAAAATTTCAGTTTAAATTTCTATCGTTAATACCAGAAATAGCTTTGTTATTATACTATTTTTCAGGCTTGACACACACATGTCAATAATTGAAGCAGAATATTATATCAAAGAGGGTTTGAATGGTCCGCAAATACATTTAGAGAGAACAGGAGCTCCCATTCTTAATTCAAACCAACAGCTGGATTGTCATCCGCGCATATATAATAGGGAATTTTACTATTAGAAATATTGTTTGTGAAGTTAATTCGAGGAATAGTTCTTTTTTGACTGTGACAAAAATAAAGTTGTCACAGAAAATTTCGTGTGAAAGAATAATTATCCTTAGTCATGATGATTATGTTTACTACAAAATACAAGATGCCACACTGTTGGGCCGATAATATTGAATTGTAAGTTTTTACCTGAATTGTATGTATCTACACAGAAACCAATACTTGATTGTGTTCTTTATTTCAGGTGAGTCAAATACAGCGCGACTCGGTATATCGGCCATAGCACGACAATCGGTTGAGAAAATTTGAGTTGTTTGTTTATTTTCTTGCATGAAAGGATGGATATTTGTTAAGTTAAAAATAATAAAGTGATTGTAAATAATGCGTAAATGCAATAGCGTAAAATTATATATGTACTGTGATATTATTTTCACAATACAATATAAAAACTGTAGTAGAATAATACAATGCGGTGTGGGTGAACCTCATGTCTAGAGAGCGTACCCTTATGTGTATTATTTTATCTACTCACATTCTACGTTCCTATGCATACGACTAATGAGAAAGTATTATAATTACTGCAGCAAAAAAGCAATTTTGCAACAGATTTCTCTTATTGTAGGTCCCTAGTACCGAAAAATTGTATAATTCTTGGTCATATGTGTAGAGAACTAAAGGTTGATTCGTTAAGTAGTCATAATTCACGTTTTGTGAGTTATTGCTACCGAAAAATTGGTTTACGGCGAAACGTACGTCATTCTCTGTTTCCATCTATCAACCTGTGGACGCCTTAATTCACAGGCGTCGTGCCACAGGATTTAGGTAAAAGGATACCGCTCAGGATTTGGGCGTTGAAACAAATTTCATTGAGGAATAAAATTATATAGTTATAATATTTTAGTTGAAGATGCCAAACAATTTTTTCCTCTTGCAATTTTCGAAAATTAAGAGATTTATGCCGGTCTTATCACCGAGAACGATCGTAAAGGTGTGTCAATGTGTCAAACTCTAAATGAAGGGTTCAGCTCTAGATAGTCCTAAGCGAAAATTAATATAATCCTACAAACGTATTCCTTATACATACGATTATTACATAATCGTAAATATTTAGATGGTGATCTAACAAACGTGGCTATATTTCCAAATAATTTATTTTCTTTGTGGAAAGTAATATCGGATTGAAACATTAATTTCCTAATTTTTCTGGATTAATTCTGTGTTGTGGTGTAAAACTATCTAAAGAAAACCCTTCAATTAAACCAATTATCGGGAAATGACTCAATCATGTAGTCCAAACGCCCTTCAATAACACCTGTTGTAAATACGTAATTTTTTTTGTTTCTATTCTACCTTTTTGTAATATGATGTTATAGCTACATTTGTTTGCTGAATATTTGAAAACAAAATCACAAACTATTATTTATCTTTAAAACAGGTGTTAAATAAGACTTAAAAATTATTATAGGTGAAAATAGAGGAAAAATATCCCTACTTAAATTACTCTAAAAGGGTAAGAGGGTATTATTACACATTTATAATTAGTAATATTATATAAGACAACGTTCGAATTGTGGAATTCGATAAGAATCTGCTAGTGCCACCTGGCCGTTATCGAGATTTCGAATGTAAGTTTCGTTTGCCGCCAAGAGATGGCAGGCAAGCGAGTCGGTTCGGGTGATATTCCCTGGTGGAAGTCTTGCGCACTAGAAAGCGGTCGATAACACAGTGAACTTCAATGCTTAAAGGGTTTTGTAGGACAATGCAAGAATTAAATGTTCAATTTACGGTTATAAAGACATTATTGAACTCTTTCCCACCAATTGTACGAAAATTAATTTGCATTGTAGCAATGGCGCTTCATTATTTTTATTCCAGGAGGACAAACAAATTGATACTTACTATATTAAACAACTCGTGAACTAATTGTGTAAGATAATATGATAATAATTCTGCACTATTTATTTCATTGATGTATTGGAGTAGCATTTCCGGAAGGTAATTAGCGATTGCTCCAAATTTTAAAGAAGATTATATAACTTGCGTTCTAATTACGTACTAATGAAAACGTATTGTCATACTAAGCGAAATGCATCCATATTTGACACATACCTCCTATTGTGAGGCTTTACTACCGAAAACGTGTTTAATTATTGCTCCTTAAAACAGTAAATTACATCGTCGTTTACACTACCCTATCCTATCCTACCCTCTTTCCAAAATGAATATTCCCCGACCAATCTGAACTAACTCGAATTCTAAAAAAAATTAAATGTTAGTACTTTGACTCAAGAAACTGAAATCTTTTCATATTTTATCATACATTTCTCACAATTGTACTTTCTTGCCTACTGCTTTCGCAGTATAGACATTTTATGCGAAAAAAATACAATTTTCGACCAAAAAACTATTGTTGCCCTTGTCTGACCTTTGTCACGGAAAACTAGTTAAATCTTTTCTGTGTAAAGTAAGTTACTTTCTTTAACATGTTGAATCTACGTAACATATTTAGTATCTACGTTTGTTGGGTCGTTGATCCCGAAAACTTTATAGTCGGCCAAAGGTCTGCACGTCCATCCTCCTACCGTCCATCCGTCAGTCCGTCAGTCCGTCAGTCCGTCAGTCCGTCAGTCCGTCAGTCCGTCAGTCCGTCAGTCCGTCAGTCCGTCTGTCCGTCTGTCCGTCTGTCCGTCTGTCCGTCTGTCCGTCTGTCCGTCTGTCCGTTCGTTCGTTCGTTCGTTCGTTCGTTCGTTCGTTCATTCGTTCGTTCGTGCGTTCGCTCGTTGGTCTGTCAAGAACTCTAGTGGCTAAATCGTAAGCAGGATTGTAACTAAAAGTTTTTGAAGTGTATTTTTTCGAAAATATTGGTCTATTGTTGTAATTGTGAGTGAAATAAGGGCAAATTTTGAAACAGAATATGGCAAGAAAAGATTGCTCCAAAGTTGTTTATTAAACGTTTTGTGAAGATGGCGCAAAACGCTCTAAATGTACATGAACACCATTTTTATTATATACGATTGATTGTTTAAAAATTGTATATTTTTTTAAAATACATCATTTTTCGTATTTTATAAAAAATGTGAATTATTTCATTAAATGCTTTTCATTCATTTTATATTCGCGAGTATGAGATCTTAAAGTAAGTTCTTTTGTATTTTCTTCTAAACACGATAAATTTTCCTGTGAAAATGAACTCAAAATAGCACAAATTCAAATACGATCAATCGTAATTTTCTCAAATACGTAGCAATGTTTTAAATACAAATTTGCATATAGAACCAGGTTTTACTGTTTCGTACTATTTCTAAAGTCAGATTTAAATTCAACTATTAAAGAACGAAATATCTGATAAAATGTACATGATTTGAACCAAACACTTTTTTCTCAATTGAAATATAACAGATGTATACTAACCTAATGTATAACTGATATCTCATTATGTTTCACAACATTTTATGCAGAGTTAGTTAATATTGAGTATTGTTCATTGCTGAGAGTGATATTAATTGTAAAGAAACTTCGTTTGCATTGATGCTATGATCATGCACCTAAGGTTGCATTGAATCTCATCATTCGAAATGCCCGCTGCGTGATAAGTGCTTCTCGCAAACGCCGCTAGATGGTGCTGACGAGGCTTCAGATATACAGGTAGGGAGTAATTAAAGACTCTCGGTGATCCAGAGGAATTTCTTCTGATGTAATTAAACCGAAACAAATTTTGGAACTTATTACGAAAGAAAAAAATCCATTCGCTATTTATTTCAAATTAATATTTTACGTGAGTAAACAAAACTATTAAAATAATTTAGTAAATAATGTAGATATTACCTTTGAAAGACGTAATTTATTTGAAATCGAATTTCAATTTTTACTTGTTACAAGGGTGCAGAGAACTAACGTTATTCAAATGATTCTAAAATTCAATAGAATACGAACATCCAGTGAAAGCGCAGCTCAATTCAGTTTGATGTCCTGCATTTCTGGGCTTATAAAACAGTGCCATCTGTGTAATAAATCAAACATCATTTTTTTCTTCTTTTTTCTCTTTTCTCTTTATTTTTCTCCTCCTCCTCCTCTTTTTCTTCTTATCTTTCGTCTTTTACTCATTTTTCTCTTCCTCCTCCTTCTTTTTTCTTTTCCATCTTCTCCTCCTCCCCTTCCTCCTTCAGTAAGAAATCATTTGAACCACAAAATCAGTTATGTGTAAACTGTGCTTGTAAACTACATGAGTCGTATATAAAAATACACGTGTTATTTTTTGTAAATAAAGAATACATCGAAAAGGTGATTATCATGTTATTTATTGCATGCAGCACCATCAACACTTCATTTTTTAATGAAGCTCTCTTTGAGAAATTTTTCCTTTTAAGTTGCCTTTCATTCTTGCAAAATTTCTCGAAAACTATTCATATTTTCAGGAAATGAATATACCTTAATTTAAAAATCTAATTTAAAAATCTGTACATTCAATACTGCAGTAGTAGAAAGACCCCGAAAAGTTTTGAATTTATTCAATTTTTGAAACTTCACATATTTCAACGAAACTGAGACCTACGCCATTTTTAAAGAATCTTTTACGCTATCCGTTAACAATTTGTAGCCTTTTAAGAGAAATTTGTGAATGTCTTTGAGTTTTAATGAAAAGTACAACAAAAATTCAAACATGTGTTTCAAATTTAAGGGTTCACAAGGTTTAATCGCTTACATTTTTCACAAATAGATGCCAGGTTGACGGAGGGGAAAACGTTTACAAACGGGTACAAACGTTTTGTCATAAATAAATTTTTCGGTACTAAAGACCCTCAAAACGTAGATTCTGATTACACAAACTGTTACATGAAGTAATATTTTATTACATTAAGAACAAGAATTGTCCAGATCTTGAGTAGCATGAATCTATAATATGAATTTTTCTTTCCAAATATTGCCTATTTTTCCTGGAGCAATATATAAGTTTTTTTGAGAGAAGTAAAAAACTATGATAACTCCTGGATACGAAAATTCAAGTAGCGTTTACAGGAGAAGTGAAAAACCTCTTCCCTCAACATGCTAGCGTCTTTCGCAGCAAATTCTGGTAGGTGCAATTGTGCGGGCACCGTAGCTGACTAACTAACAGGTTAACCTTCTTTGATGAAAATTACCACCAAATATAATTATTACATAATGCTCTCTAATTACAAGCAGATGAAAACACGGAACAGTTAATTGTGTATTAAAGGAAATGAAAAATAACTGAAATATACTCGTAAAATTATTACTCGTATAATATACTTAAAACTAAGTTACTTTCATTCGACAGGAGTGGTTCAGGAAAAGTTTTGTAGTATTTCCCACAAACATTTATTTGAATGTGCACATGACGAAAGTACAAGCTAGAAGTAAGAAATATTTAAATGCCATGACAACAAATGTAATAACATTCGTTCGTTTATCATAATTCGATATCTATGTATATCTTATTTTTTTAAAGTAACATATGAAGTTGGAACAGTTTTGAAGGTACGTTGGTAGCAAAAGAAAAAAATGGTTTTAGTGGACCCTGTTTCAGAAATTTTTTTTGTTGCAAGAGATTTTGATAGCATCAAAATCTCTTGCAACAGAAAAAAATTTCTGAAACGCATGATTTCGGACCATTGTGGCCCAGGTTTATTTTAATTGGTGAGATTTTGCTTTGGATTTGTTCCGTAATATCTTGTGCATCTGGTTTTGAGTAGATATTTCAATAGATTGTTATTGGTTCTTCTCAAAGTTATTTACATAAGTTTGATTAGTTTTTTGTTGTAAAGAGTGTGTCTCACGTAGTGATTAGTGAGATTATTTTGAAATATTAGCGTTAACGTTTATTGAGGTATTAAAGAGTTCGAAATTTGTATTTGCTATACCCAGTTACCATTTTAATAATAGTTATTAGTTAATTGTGCTAATTCTTGTATGTAATCCATTAGTGTGGATATTATACTCTATTATTTGCATTAGCTTTTCATGACTAATTTTAATTTGAAGATTTGGAAAAATCTGCAATTATGTGAACTTATTTAATTAGTAGTTATTGTATTCAACTAGTAGATCATTTATTATTATTATTATTATTATTATTATTATTATTATTATTATTATTATTATAGTTCTTCTACTAAATAGTTTTCAGTAATTTGTAATAATTATAGAAATAGCTATGGCCATGTCCATTAACCCACACTGTACACATTTACAACCTTACAAGATTACAACCTTGCAAAATTCATTGCATAATGCATTAACATTTTTTATATTATTTTACGAAAAGAAGCAGAAGAGGGTAAAATGCATCTAAAATATTTTTGTTTAATATTTCTGTTACCTATTTATTGTTTTATATTAACAGTTACAGACAAATATTAATTGATAGGTGTCATCCTACAAGTGGAATCAGTATGTTACTCATACTGTAATAAATAATTTTGGATTTTTGGAATAAAGTAATAAAAGAAATTACTGAAGTACCTGAAGTATTAATTGCCTTTCAAGATAGTCTCGAGGAAGGTGAACTAAAAAAAATCGACAGTTTCTAATAAGGATTCATCTTTGTTATGTTCAGTTTGTGGTTCTCGTATTTAGTAATTAGACATTGTAGTTATTTATTTCATTTTCATACCTAGAGTCATTCGTGATTGATTTGAACTTATTGTTTCATATGATGTTGTGTGTTTGAGAGTCTTCTTATTGTAATCGTTTTTATTTTTTACTCTTGTGATCACATGACTAGGAAAGAGAAGAATATTAGACAGCAACCTTCTCTTCCATCTTTACTTAGTGATTCGGTGTAACATTCTCCGTTATTGTCATCATGATCATGGTTTTTAATATCCTGATAATCACTTCATGCATCAGCTCTTCCTGGTTTCATTTATTTAATACAACACATCTTAAGCAATTTAAACTAGGTTTCTTAGTACTAGCATGTTTATAATAAGTATATAAGTATTATTGTCGGAAGAAATTGAATAAAAGTTGCGAATTGGGAAATGAGATATTTTGTTCGTCCGGTTATGCTGCCTCAAGAGTAAATAGTATTATACGTGCAGTTTATGTAGTTTGTGTCCTACTTGCTGCAACCACTTACAGCGTATATTATTTCAGAATATACGAGATGACTCAGGTTATATGAATACCCCATACATATGGCGCACTTACTAAAAAGAAATATGAACTGTGAACTTTTTTTTATTTTGGGCTGCATCTGGGAGACGTAACAAATTGTCTGCGTGAAACATTTACAATTGTGATCTAAAGATAAAAGGAAAACCATTGAAATACAGATAACTGGCTACCCCCACGGGGCCCACCATTTAAACTGCTTGACACATGTCAAGACATTTAAAATACAATGAAATATACAGAAATGTGTTGCTAAGGGTGTTTATTTGTATTTGCAATTGTTCGTGGTCACTTGTGCAAATGTAGATTTGTTGCTGTAAGTGTGGTAATAAAAGTGCAGGTCACTGCAAAACTATTCCCGTGAAATAAAGTTCTCTTCAAAGTGAGGGACGTTTATTTTACAGCTCGAGCAGCGGAGCGCGAATGCAGCGTGTTCGCTCCGTCTGCTAGCTAACGCGTGTTTCGGAGCTCTTGGTGTGAAAATGCGTGGTTGTAAACTGGCATTTTATTCAAAACTTTTGAAAAACGTTTACTGCAATTCTTTATCACCAGATTTGTATTTTATTTGTTAAAATACAGAACATAATGTGTGTTACTTTATTATCCAGGTAGATGATACTATGGAAATGTTTAAGTGGCTACTTTCTTCTAGATTTTTAAGCTTGTGAATGTCTCTGTTGTAAAGAAACTTTCTTGTTGAGTTTTTTTTAAAATTACATAGGTCTGTTTCTGTACTTAGACCGAGAGGAGGTTTGAAGAAATGTTCTATCTACACATGGCTTTTGTGGGAGGCGCTATTCTCCATATTAGCCAAGAAACCATTAGAGTGAACTCTAGTTTTCCGTGGTTTCTCCGATCACCTCCGACCGAATTCCAGCAGTATCCTAACAAACAGACCACGGACCGTGCGCGATCTTTCCTTCCTCTTCCTAGTTCTATCCTCATCTCTGACACACATACACTTATACTGACATGCTTTATACTTCCACTTATATGAGGAGATCGAGGAAACATCTAGCTTGCCCCGTCTGGGGCCGTGTCACACTGATGAGAGATACCTGGTTGGGGTAAGCCCTACTAGCTGACGATAGGTCGGTGCCGGATCTTATCATGCAGCTGGGAAAGATCAGAATCACCTCCCGAGAATAAAAATACTACACTTACAGGCTTAATGACCTTACCTGAGTTGACGCAATTGGAATCACAAATCAATCGATCAATCATTTCGTGCTTCATAGACAGCTTCTCGTATGTGTACACTACGTTTTCAAGGTCTCTTTGTGAAAGAGAGAGGCGTGAGAGACAGCGACACTGAGAAAGAACATACTTCTAGAACCTCTTCATCCAAAATTAGGATATACGAAGCCGTTTTCTTGCGCTCTGCCGAAAACTGGAATGTGATTCACGTACCTCTGTGAAGGTTTCAAGCCTTTCGAATTTAGAAAAGTCAAAGAAGGAATTTTCGCAAGGACAGATAAAAGATGACTGAACTTAGATGAATAATGTATCTTAAATGACGTATTTTGAAAAATGTATTTTGTATTTCATTTAATTGTGGTGTTAAGAACTTTCTAGGAAAGACTAAAAATAGTACATGATCATTAACTATGTGCTGAATGTCTTCAAATATTTGCGATTGTTTGACGAACTTAGATTCTCTTTTCCCTCACATTTAAATTTTTCTACCTCTAGATGCAATGAGTGAGGAAAAAGTAGACAGTTTCCATCAAAATGTCAAGGAACTACAAAAATATATCTGGATCAGAGAAACGGAAGCTTGTTGGGATGCTACTGCTGGATGTTACATACTAACACATCACAGAGCATTTATATACCAGGAAGAGTCAATGCCTACAACTTCACACTGAAGGAAAAATATACTTCATGATACTTAGTTGAATATTTTTATATGAATTTGATGTACAATGGTTTTTATAGTACAAACTATACGCAATATTTTCGAAAAAGCATGTTTTACTTTACAAAATGTCCTTAATAGCTTCACAACCCAAACTTTGAATAGATAAAAACACCTCAGGGAGCATTATGAAAATATTGTACATTAATTGAATAAAATTTAGCTCTGTCTTGAAATCATTTCTTTAACTGTAAATTTCGTGTACATTTTAAAATAAGTTTTCATAAACCTTAAATTTGCTGGTGTTTCTCATGTAAGGACTGTTATCACTGCTTCGCGATCCACTGCTTGAAAAGACAACTCCCCTTTCTAAGAATGTCAAACTTCGATAAACCAACAATATTAAATGTTGATTGAACAGTAATTTAAAAAAAAATGAAAAACAGTGAAGAAATTCTAAACTTTAATTTTAGAAAATTATAAGGGAGGATATTCACAGACAAAAGCGTATTTGCTCTTATCACAGGAGAGGTCGTTTAATAGACCGGAAGTATATATATTAACGCAATTTTCATTTTTCCCTCCATTGGGTTCATTTTGTTTCCAATTTGCATATCCAGTTGTCTCCAACGGTTCCCCTAAAAAAAGACACTTGTTTTAAATATGGCAAAATTTTACAACAATAATTATTGTAATATTTTAAACTTGACCCATACTAAAACTTGATTTCACAATTTAACACAACAATCAGGCTTCATATCGTATTTTATAGAAAGTTAAGATCTTAATATAGATTTTATAGATATTTAAGATCTAATTATCCATGTTGTAGATATTTAATTAGGTAGTTTTTCAGTAGATAGTTTTTTAAGAATGTTCAAATTAATAGATTTCTAAAAATGTTCATTGTCTCAAACTTTTAATTCAACACCTATGCGATAAAACTAAAAACAAAATTAAATACCGTCAGATCTCATTTAGGATAGCAATCAGTGTAGATAGGATAGAGATGTAGCTATTTCTGTCGGTATAGAAATTTCTTTATCTCTATTTCGCTTTTACCCAATACACCTGCAAAAATGAAAGTGTAAGTAGTCGAATTAAATGCTGGAATTTTTAAAAGTATTTTGGTCATATAAAATGACTACACCAATAAGATGGGTATTTTTCAGTTGACTATCTTAATTTTGCAATAATTAGTGTATGAAATTGTATCAAACGAAATCTGAAATAAATATGTTTATCAAATATGACATATGCACAATCATATTTTGTTTATAAGAACAATTTAATAATGATTTAAGAAGACCCATAATGATCTCTTTTGTATTCCAGCAATATAATAGAACCTCTTCTGTTGCAAGAAAACGTTCATAATCGGACATTTTACGGCACAAATGATGACTTATAAGATTTTATGTCACGAATGATTGCGTCATCTCACATTCAGCCAATCGTAGCGAGACAATTGGGGAGAGGTAGAGCTATACGGAACAGCCGACCAACGTTTACTCGCATGTTGCTAAATACCCAAGTCGTCCCAGGGAAGTTGTTTCTCAAAATTAAGTTTGATTATCTTATAAATGTATAATGCTGCTATACAAAAATATAATATGCAACTCGTTTATAATGTTGCTTTATTACATTCGTACATATTCGAAAACTCGCTCATAAGTCGCTCGTTTTCAAAACATGTACTCATGCAATAATGCTTAACATGATAAACTAATTGCAAAAACTACTATTATCGAATGCTTTGTGAACTTACCATGTACAGTAACAAATTTTCCATCAGAAAACATATCGTGAACGCCGACCAAAATTACCCCACCCAGAGATGCCGCCAAGTTCTTTATAATGTCCGCTTCTTCTTGGGAGTTTAGGATCACCAGATGACCACCTTCATCTTCACAAACCTTCTTTGCCTCGAGCCACGACAGCTTTTCGGGATGCGCCTTGTAGTACCCCAGACCACCGAACAAAAGATAGTCAGGAGGCGCAGGACTCGGTGGACCTTGATAGAAACAAACCATTATTAGCAAGCGGCGCAACTAGAAACTTTGTATGGGAGGCTACAGACATAGTGTGAAGCCGGAATAATGTTATCATTCAAAGAATTTCAAATTTATACTGAATTATAATTTTATTTTAATTTGTACTGAATTGAATTAAGTTTGAATTGAATGAATCATTTTGAATGACTTTCGTCTCACAAAAAGTAGTAAGAACTACATTCATCAACTTTTTGTAAGATTTACTGAAGTCAGGCTTTTTGTTCCCACACACTGTTAGTTTTCTAGAAGCATTTTATGCTAAATCCAGAATTGGAATTGGTTTTGGTCTATCACATAGTATGTTTTTTTATTTTTTTATTTAAGGTCGCATTAACAGCGAAGTCTTTAGCGACCACTATAGATAAACGATCGGGTTAAAAGTATAACGGGATATGATGATGATGAATGATGAAAGGATGAACGCAAATACAAACATGCCCGAGACGGGACTCCAATCCGCGATCCTTCAGTTCGAGTCGTTACGGCACTACTGTCTTACCGATTTCGGCCATTGGGACGTGTCTCAAGTAGTGTGGTTTGGGAGAAATATTTAAAATTCATTCCTGAGTATGAGATGCTCTGTGAAACACAACTACGTCTTCCATCCGTTTATAAATTGTGTAACTCATGATTTCTCATAAATAAGTTATCGTTCAACTCATCGAAAAATTGGAGAAAAATTTTGAAACCATCGTGCCTCATCGTAAAAGGTCTTTTCTTCTTAGAAAGTGAATTACCTATGCGTATTTTACAGACAGAATCTTTTGGTTGTGTTCGTGTCGCTTATTTCACCCGAATTTTTACTTTATGGTACATGTTTTTCTTGAATAGACAGATTATAAAAATGTAACTTAAATTACGAATGTGCGAGACAATGTCTTGACATGAAGTCTGAAGAGTTCACTACATAGCAACAGAGATTTGTTGGAACATTAGTTATCTTATAAAAATAGCATACGACTGTATTTTGTATTTACTCGTGCCATGTAACCTAGGGTTATGCTTGTGTGAGATGGATTTCAATTTAATTAAATTCAATTTAATTAAGTATTATTTTCCGTGACGAGACTCAGGCCATGAGGCCTGCTCTTCCATCTGACCATGCAAATTCCGCTAAACTCCTTTCATCATCTGGTAGAGAAAGGAGGTATCACTCGGGTGACGGAATACACGATCTGAACTTCGCTCAGAGGCTTCATTTAGGTTTGTCTATCTTTTATATGCAGTAAATCTAAAACATTGGACAATCCGTCTCTACTTTCCCTCCGACAGAAAACGTACAAAGGATTTTTGGATTTTTTTTCTTTTTTGGTTCTTAATGATCAACGCCTACAATCGATTTTGAATCCGCGAACTTGGGTAAACCAGTCCGATAAGCTACCGTTACACCACCGCAGCCGCGCAGCCGCTCCCACCGCAGCTTTGTGGCGTTCAGGGAGGGGAGACGGTATTTTTTGCCGCCTCCATTGCGGGCACTTGCCTTCGAGTTTGAGGTGCATGACGACGGTCGACGCGCCCCCGCAGCGCCGGCGTTCGTGGCTGAGGTGCAGGGAGAGGGCGCCCAGAGGCCGGCCGGGCGGGGCAGGGCGCTCCACCCACGCGTCCCCCAGCCAGTGGCCCGTGGCGTTCTGCCGGCTCACCACGCTCACCGCCGTCGCCCCGCCTGCGACGGACAACAGCGTTCAAAGCCATGATGGATCCGAATGAATCCTATGCTCTGCGAGTTCGAAATAAATATTTTGGTTTTTAAGGTTAATTTACGGGAAACTTCAACATTTTCAAAATTTTCTCAAAAATTACTCTAAGTTTTTTATTAAACTTTGCCTTCGCATATCATAAAGGATGATTAGAAAATCATAGAGGTACAATTATTTTTTTCAAATCCTTTGAATTTCCAAAAATTGCAAAAGTTAAAATTTTGTTGGCGTCTTTCTTCAGTTACAATATTGAATTTGCAATCCCTAAATATGACTTTCAAAGACAGATTGTTAAATATGGTGATGTACAATTCTTCGAAAAAATAGTAATTTTCTCGTAATTTTGCGTGAAATATAGAAAACGTTTAAACAGTTTTTTTAAAAGGCACTTCTAATCGTTTTTCTTTATATGTTTTCCTCGTATTTTTTTCCTCATAATGGAGCAATGCTGATACTGATCGTACTTTTGGTTAACTCTGCAGTTTTGAAAATTAACATTGCAGAAGTACAATATTGATGGTAGAGATAGTTTCCTTAATAAAATCAGTTCTTTGTAAGTAGATCCTAAAACAATGTAAGTAAAAATCTGTGATTTATTAAAAATTATTAAAAATGCCAGCGTTAACTTTTTTAATAGAATTTAATAGGAGTACATGTACAAAAATTGAAAAGAGTTGAATGTTTGAAGTATCGACAGAGAATATATGTGTTGGAATGTTGGATTGATTTGAAGATTCGGAAATATAGACGATGTTTTGATTACTTGTAGACTTGAACAAGATGTAAACGGACTGAAGATATATTTAAAGAACTGTTAGAATTGGATTCGTTTCTCTTTTTGTTCGTTAATTGTACACAGTTTTTTATTTTTATTGTTTTAGATAAATGTTTTCTTTCTGATTTTGAGGGTTTTTTAAATTTGACAAGACAGTAAGTTACTATAATTCAAATCTTCGGTGTGTCGTAGAATCATTGGATCTATAAACAAATAAACGAATATATCTGGATTTTTTTGTTCGTGAAATCTCTACTCTCAATTTTATATTTCCTAAGTGTTAAAATTGCGCCGGAAATAAGAATTAATGTCATTTTTATCGTCCTTTAAAACATACGTGGAGAAAATTTAAAGTAAACGAGTGGTGCTAAAACAGCACATACTTTCTCGCCATTAGTAATGGTTATGTAATTCTACCTACACAACAATTTCTCTCCAAATTATTTTTGTAAATTTCATTTGAAATCGTAGAAAATATGGTGCGAAAAATTAGCAGAATGTGAGAAAGAACAATAATTAAAAGTTAATAAATAATACGATACTGATCGCGTTGGCAAACAAATATATCGAAAAATATATGATAGTAATTATTGAACACTATAGCTTTGTAATATTGTACAAATATATAAAAAGAGTGGATTTTATTACCGTGAATGAAAAGTAGAAGTCATTATCGCCTTTTGTTATCTGTGCGGCGTTACAACAATGACTACCAACAGTGAGTTTGATTCAGTGAAGAAAAAAAGTAGAACCATTTAGATTTATATTAAGATTTATTCAGTCAAAAAACAGTAAAAATTGTATGTGACGTAGGGGTGAGAAGATTATCTGCACACGTTTTCTTGAGTTCCAGAATCCCTTCCAATCATTTTAACTATAAATAGTTAAAATATTAGTAAAAGTTTAACATAAAAAATAAATAAATATCAATTTTAAAATAACTTTTGAAAATCGCAAGATTAGCAATATTTGAAAAATCGTCATTTTCGTTTCTGAGTTATAGAAAACTTATTTGCATCGGTACATGAATGCAGTATGACTTTTCTCCATTGCTAACAAAATAGCTACTCGCCCTTCCCTCTACTCTTACCCCATTAACAAGCAAAAGGAGAGTTTCAACAAAACGTGCGCCATAGTGAAACTACATTTACGTCCAGAAGCAAAACAAGGGCCATCTCAGCATTTCCTCAATCACATCACAACACCTTTTGTGTGATATAGCACTTGCCTGCGTAGCACAGTGGCGATGAAGTGGGCTGGGGCGGCGGCTGGGGCGACGGGCCCGAGTTGACTGGAACTGTGACCGTGGGGACGGGTTGGCGGCGGTGGGGGCCTGGCTGCCTGCACTAAGCGCCGCGAGGGCGATCATAATACTCAGCCACCATCTGCTCAGAGCATCACACACACATAGCATTGATATATACTAACGCCACTGCAGAAAAAGACAGGAAACTCGTCCTCACAACGTGACTCTACTCTCATCGGAGAAAGATTTTAAAAAGGACATTTCCATTCCATCTACCTACTTCAGACAATTCGCTTTGCGTGTAGAAATTTATTTAATGATTCAAGTAATCGCTTATTTCAATTTTGTAAGCATACAAAAACAGATATTTGCATTTTTTTGTCTTCCACAACACCATAGATCGTAGTCCTATTATTATATTATTATTATTATTATTTAATTATTATTATTATTTATTATTATTATTATTATTATTATGTATTATTAGTGATTATTATTATTAGTTACTTAGTATCTATATCTAATGTTGCTGTTTGCTATAAACAAAATTCATGCGATTATATTAAGGAATCCCTGTTCTTTATTTGTATTGTATTTTGAAAACGTTTACCATTTTTAAATTAAGGTATCGACATGATAAGTTTCTTCGCTTATCATATTTTTAGAAGTGCACTATAAAAGATTGGTAAATTTTTTAATGTTGATATAATTGTAGTGTTTGTATTCAGTAGGTGGGAATTCAGTTTACGTAAGTTTGAGACCGAAAAAGTTAGTAGACCACACATTTTACCGAGTATTTTCTAAAATATTACTCAATCTCTCACAATGAAGTAAATATGCGAGTCAGAATAGAATCGTCATATTGTAGACTTTTAATGGAATGCTCCGTATTCGTGAATCAATTGTGGTTGGTCTGAAAGCTACACTCTTGTTCGCACGGTGAATTGTCAATCCCGATCAGACTATTGCTTCTTGTACAGGTATAAACGGAGCACGGCAGTGCCACGTCCGAATTTGAAAACCAAGAATTGTCACCTTTCTTCATTTTATTGCTACGTGGCGTACGATCTGGTGAACGTATGACAGAAATGGGTAAATGACCCCCACCAATTTTTGTCAATAGCACTTGCCTGTATACAAATTTAATTAGATGACTGATCCATCTAACCTATACTTCTTTTAACTCTTTAATTATTTGGATTAACTTGAATAAAAATTCTGAAAATATTATTTTCATTTAAAATGTAAAAATATTATTTTGAAATTATTAAGTTTTATTTTAAACGTATTATAATGCTCCTTTCTCGCCGAATTACATTATTTTCTGAAATTTATTTTTTATTCTTGTTCGCCTTTGGTTCGTCATGCTTGACTCGAAGTTTTCAGCAGTACATTGTAAGTACTATGAAATACAATATGTTACTGAGGTTAGCTCAGAATTCAGGAAGTTAGCCTCTTATTAATTCTTACAATCGCATTTTTAAGTGCATGAATTGATTTTCTCAACCATTATTTTCATATAAGTAAGAAAATACTGCTGCATTAATAATTAATTAATTTCGATAATTTTTTAGGTGAAGGGTATTAAGGTAGAACGTCCTTAGAATGTTATGATCGGTTTCGTGAGTATGCTGCAAATATGCTGCGATTAAGATTTTGAAATAATGTGCACTGGAGCAGAGCTGAAAAATTATATTAGTAGTTCAATTTATAGTGTTTCTTAAATTTGTACTTTTAATACATACCGTGGGGCATTTATTCTGCGACGATGAAATTTATTTTTAAGTTCCAGAGATTTGCTTTAGCTATAACCTTTCGAAGTAGTGCAAGCAGAAGTTAAAGAACGACTGTATGCTAGTGATGTTTAAAAAGAATTTGTTGTATCTACCTTTTTATGACGGGTAATGTTAGTATTCAATTACATATAATACAATATTACAATACATATTATACAATTATATATAATGTTGATAGTAACTTAATTTATTTCACTATTAGTTCTTAAATGTTTTTGTTATAATAGGCTTAAATAAACCTACGGTGATTTGCAAATATGTTTCACTACAAATACAACAAAACCTATAAATTTCGTTTTTATTATCTACGGGGCATCATTTCCAAACTATCGTACATGGACAGTCAAATTTGAGAAAGTTTTTGAAATTTCCACTTTCCCAACACTGTTGCAGGTTATAATTTCGTGTGATACTTCCGAATTATAATGTATTCACTAATGAAAGACTTACCCAGAGGACCACAAAAATCATTTACGTTCATTTTATTTTTCAAATTTTGCAGGATTTATTGAAGTCCCTATCGCTAAATAAATGCCAATAACAGGATGAATAATCGATATGTTATTTTCCTATTGCAAATCATTGCACTTGTAAGCTGAGGTAGGCTACAAACAATTTCGTTCACTTTATTGCAGCCTAAAATAATTTCTAGTTTTTGTGTAGCAGTGTTACTAAATTATTTCTCTCCTTGAGTTTTGGTTTATTTTTTCCAGTTCTATCCTAAATAATATAGGTCTAATTCACACACTGTCTAGAGAAGAATACTAGCGGCCGGCTGATCGGGAGTTTTTCGATTTATTCCAGGTGAATGGCGGAGCAGTGCCCTAAAAAACAGGCTACGGACTGCGCACGATTGTTGTTAACCCTTCCTTGTCCTATCCTCACCTCTTTCTTACAAACACATTCACATTCACTACACTTCCACACGTGCCGAAGGCCAGTCGAAAGCTTAAGAGCTTGTCGCTGCTGAGGCGGTGCTCATGGGGTTGAGAAAAATCTCCGTATGCCGACGTAGGACGGAGCCGGATCTCGCCATCCTGCTGGGGAAGACACTTCGCACGCTGGAAACAAGCACTTCACATTCGAGACTAACAATCTTTGCAGTTGACGCACTCGGAATCAATAATCAATCAATCCCTACATTAACTAATAAAATGTCCTCAATGGTACGTTTTCTCATTTGCTTTCATTCGCCGTATATACTAAAACAATTCATGAGCCTCTCCGTCTGGAAACACTAACCGAATCATCTAATCCTTATTTGTAAAGGATGTGGGTTTATATCAGGGAATTAAGTTTACCATAACTAAAATATCACATTATCAAAGTTCAATATATCTATAGTCGATTGTATAGATAAAAATAGCGAATTATGATGCTATTTTGGGGATAAGAGGTAACATTTGGCGTAGAAACCTACTTAAATGCCCATTCACTATTACGTTTGCTTGCACTTTTTTACCAATAAAATAGAAAACTGTGTTTTTTACTAACAAAGGGGATAAGATTTCGCGTACCCTTGCTGCAAAAGCTTCTTTCACGAGAATCATCAAAGTCGAACAAAAATGAATTCATATTAAAGAAGAAAGAGCTCTTAAGTTTACATGAAAATAAAAGAAAGATGCACGTTACGTTTCATTTACAAGACCCCTGACAACGAGGATTGTAAAAAAAAGTATTACGTTCTTCTTTAAAACTCTTACCTTAAAGACATGGTGACATGCGAAGGCCAGCCTCTTCCTACTAACTTCAGCAACTAAATGAAATGATTTTGATATAACGCAGAGGGAAAAATGGTACATATCTACACGTTCAGAAATCCCAGTTGTGATAAAAGCATCATCACATCTACATGAACTCCTCTGGGTTTTTTCCTTGTTACAATTATCGCGTTGTTGTTCCTTCAAATGACGTTTATTCTTGTAATTGACAGCCTGTCAACATTTAAGACATCTCGTATCTTCTTATCTTCGTACTGCTACGCAAGCTTGAAGTCGTCAGTTATATCACTGACTCCATTTACTTGTGTAGTGTTGTAGATGCTACGAGCTCTTGTATTTAAGAAGAAAAATTATTTACATCTATTTCTGTTGAATATCTCCAAAACCACAATTTTATCGTAAAATTTACCCTCGTGGCAATTATTTTGTATTTAAACAACAAATTGATCAAGAGCTTTAAAAAAATCAAAATTTTGAGACTTTATGTAAAATTTACCCAAAAATTAAAATATCCGTTTCAAACTCAGAATGCCCCAGGGCCCTTTAAATAGATTGAGGAATATCAATTTTGAAGAAAATAGGTTGAACGGTTCAGGCGCTGAATGACCACATAGACTGCCGGACTGGAGAACAGACAGACGTTATGCCGTCAATCAGGTTTTTGGTATCAACGTCCTAAAAACAGATTCTGACTAAACAGTGTATTACAATATGTTATTTAATACATACATGAACAATATTTATCCACTTTTTCGATATCAGGGCCTGACAATAAGAGCTTTTCCATCGAAACTTCGCCGTTTCCGGCACACGATCACAATACTTATTCTTACGAGGAAAGGGCAAGAGAGTAATAAGTGAAGAGAAGTTAACCTAAAACTATAGACACATAATCCTACTTAGTATGATAATAAAATTACTAACGAAAATAAGATTCCCAAAATTACGCCCATACTTCGAAAACCATGAGGAACAACAAGGACTCTGCACAAACATTTCAACAGACGATAATTAATAGTCTTCCAAATAGTCGAGAAAGGGATCGAGTATGACAAGTTCACCTTCTTGTGTTTTGTAAACCTCAAGAAGGCATTCGATCTAGAAAGGCTACGAGGCGTTACTACAATTTATAGGGACAAACTAGGATCTAAAAAAGAATTACATTACATTAATAAATAGTTAAGTGTTTGTTTTGAAATTTAACTGTGAATATCATTAGCACAGACTCCCCAACCTTTTAAATGAACTCTAACAACATTTTTAACTTTCCTGGGGGGTTCACAATCAGTAAGAAACTTTTTGAGAGCAACTGCTCCAAGCATATATCAGAATATGAGGACCTAATTTACAGATACGCTAACCAAGTTTTCGTAAGAGCTTTAACAACATCTTTAGGTTTCCTGGGGGGTTCACAATCGTTAAGAAACTTTGACTGCTTTTGCCCCCAAGCAGATCTTAGAAGACGAGTACATAATTTTATGATGAACTCGCTAACAAAGTCTTTAAATAAGCCCTCTCTACAGGTAATCAGGTGCTTCAGATTACCTGTATTTAGAAACTGAGCTCATTACGAACGATGATGACACTTTGCCTTCAAAAACAATTGATTTACTTACTTCCATTACGAAAAGAAAGTTCTTTTATGTTCCATCTCGCTGAAATATGACAAAACGTTTCATCAATCATATCGATAACCACAATGTTTAAGTTATGAAATAAATGAAAACTCTCAAAAAATAATCTCAAAGTAAATTTTAAAACTTTTCTTCAGATGTATGCTGATGACATCCATCTACAGTATACGAAAGGACACTCTCCTCGCTTTTTATACTTTCTCAAAAAATCAATGAACTATATAATATCTGCTTATGGCCATTATCATCGGGGCTACTTTTAAACCCTCATAAATTTGAGTCATGTAATTGAATCCAGAAACTCCCTAAAAAGGTAATCAAATTCTGCTCTTCCTCACATTTGCATAATTGTAACTCCTCTAAATTGATGTAATAACGTGACAAATTTAGGTGTGGATATGTGTAATATTCTAAATTGGAATTCTCAAACTGATTAAATTTGCCAGAAAATGTTCGCGTCTTTGCACGCATTTTAAAACGCATGCTTACTTTTCTGTCTACAAAAAATCGTCAGACTCGCCAGTTGTGGATTTTTCCAATTAATGTTAAAGAAAGTAATTTATTTCATACACAAAAACAAGAACTATCCACTTTTTCATAACCTTTCCAGCAATATGAGTTTTTCTGTCGAAAATTTAACGTTCGTTCCGCAGCATTTCAACACTTTTTCTAATCTGCGCAAGCAGTAGTGAAGAAAGTAACGCCGCAAACAGCGGTATCAAAGCTTTCCAGTATTGGTTTATAAATTTGTCTTTGCTTCATATTTAATTTGAGGGTAGAGTTGTCTTAGTTAAATCTGTTTTTAAAAAAAAATTCTTTAAAAAAAAGGCACATCCAATTTTTAAAAACAACTTGTAGTTGTCGCGCAATTCCAGCTTGAATTTAATGCAAATATTTTTTTTAAATTCTCAAAAACGGTTCCAATTTTTTCACTAATGTGTTCCATGGATAGAACAAAAAACACTTGAAATAATTGTGCAGGCATCATTTTCTTTTTTACCCTCTTTATTACCAGGAACTGACAATAACAGTTTTTCAGTCGAAAAGTCGCAGATTCTGGTGTACGATTGCAAAACCTTCTCTTCTTACTAAATAAGGGATCTAAAGTGAAGAAAAAATAATTTCCTCTAACGCGTGTGTGATTCCTTGTTCTGTGCGACTTTGATACCGAAAAATCTACTGTTGCAAAACATACGTATGCCCGTCCGTCAGTACGTAGTCAACACTGGTGCCTAAACCGTTCAAGAGTTAAATTTTGTTCATAGATAGCGGGAAAGATTTCAGTTAACAGATAGCGAATAATATTTCAGATCTTAAAATAGTGGCGCAGATTTAATTTTCATTGAAATCCCTGATTTTTTAACAATTGAGAAAGTTCAGAACTTTTTCGGCGTCTTGCCACAACTGCAATATTGAAGATTGCGATTTTTCCTTAATAAAATCTGTTTACAATCAGAATTTGAAATAAGGTCATAAACAATATATCTAAATTATGAGTAGAAGTTTACGAAATTTTAAAATAATTTTCTCAAATAGCGGTTCCAATTTTTTTCTCCTTGAGTGTATCGAAGAAAAGTAAAAAGTGGTGAATGTCTTATTTCCCGCAAACTGTCTGTAGCATCAAAAATTGCAAAATGTCAACATTGCAAAACTACAAAATTGAATATAGAGATACTTGTTTTAAATGAAACGTGTTCTAAAAAATCAAAACTTTAAAAAAGGATATGTACAATTTATTGAAAAAGAGAGTAATGTTTGCTGACTTTCAGCTAGAAATTAACACAAAGTATTTTTAAAATACTAATAAATAAAATAATAAAAAATCGCTCAAACTTCTTTTTAGAATGTTATCCATGATTAGAATAAGGCATGTAAAAAGAATGGTTCAGGTCTCATTTTCGTTGAAAACTCTGAAATATAGAGAATTGCAACTGTTTGAAATAATACGTGATTTGTAGCTAGTTTAGTTTGGATTCTAGTTCCTTAGAAGAGTTGGATGAGAAGTAGAAGACATTAAGGCGTCAATAAGAGTGTATTTTTTGTCGATTTCAGTTTGTACGAAAACCGTACCGTTTTTTCGCGAAAATCTTCAATTTGTGAACATCAAACAACTTCAAAAATGATTTTGTTAGAAGATGTATTTATAACTATTTTTATAACTAAAAGTATTGAAAAACTGTAATCTGGAATGGTGGTCTTGTGTCTCATAAACGAATTTACGAGACGTCTGGACAATGAGGAGAATCTGCACAAGTGTTATATAGTGAAATGAAGTGTTATGAAGTGTTACATAACACTTCACTTGTGAAATCATTAAAAGTGTTTGTTTCAAAATTGATGACCAATGTGCTTGTTCCTTGTGTCTGAATATCTCTTGAAACCCTTTGCTTTGAACCTTTACGTTTAATTGTAATTGAGATGATATCTAGGGAACAGGTTATTATGTAAATATATATTTTTATAAAAATACGATACCTTCATTCAATAATATTTTTTTATAATTTACAAGACGTTCTGAGTGAATTAGAACTATTTTTCTTTTTTGAATATTGTGGTAAAATTACATATATTTACGTATTTTACCTATTACTACACATTTCGTTACATTTTATTATATTTTTACGTGAAAACAAAACATTTCAGAGGCGAGTTTGTAATGCAATGCCCTCCTATGAGAACCAGACCCTCTTCTTGAATTATCGAACTTCCTCCTCCCTCTGCTTTTTGAAATACACGTACTCTGGACCAACGATGAGCAGATATGGGCCGCGTGAAGTAGACGTAGGTTCAACCACGTTTTTGCTCATGTCTCATAGACCCCATGCCCCACTAATTCAAATCCTACGAATAAGAAATACTTTTACTAATTATTGTCATATCGCGTTGTTGTAGGCCGATGGGAGAATGTTCTTCCCATCACAACCACAACCACAATCACTGACACCACAGTACCACTATTTACTTGAGTACCAGATTCTCGTAAACAATATTTGGAATGGTTGACATTTGGAATAGTACGAACATATTTTATATTTTGTAAGAAGCTACTGGAACTTCTGTGGAGGTGGAACTTTCTTTCAGTCTCTCCGAATCCATTTTAAGATGTTATCAGGGACGTTTTGTGCTTGAAAAATATTTACATAGAGCAATTTTAAACAATTATTTTTATTTTACATATTTTTTATTCTTTCTTGCCTATTTTGAAAAAATAAATACATATATGTATATATTTTACTTCGAGTCAGGTTAATGAACCTTGAACAGATGGAGCAGCTAGAAATTAAACCATGGTTGTTTGCCGACGTTTCGGTAAATATTAATTCTCAGGGCTATACAAAATGAGAAGTAACAAACACTGTCACCTACAGCTACCAAAGTGTGATATGTCATATATGTGACAGAAATGTCGCTTATTACATGTCAGATATTCAACTACTTAGTGAATTGAACAAATTTTTAAAGAAACTTTACATGAGTTACGTACATTTCAACCACCAACAAAGTATATACGAAATTGAAAAGGCTACATCTTGACCATAAATCACCTCACGTGAGGTGCCTTATTTTCGCGCTTGCGTGGGCGAGGTGTCTCACGTCGGCAAACAACCGGGGTTTAATTTCTGACCTAATGACCAAGGCCGTACCGTTAGGCACACTCCAATTAATTCTTTACGGTCGTTATGCATTCTATTTACATTTCACCTTGTTATATTACAATAAATTTCGATTCCTAGTGATGAGTATAGCGTGGGTGTGTGGGGAGGATGCAGCTAGGTGGAGGGCGAGGAGTCGGGATGTGTGCTGGTGGGCCAATTGATGGCAGGTAGAGCCAAACGCAGATTGGCTCCTTTGACAGGGACAAACGCTCGCGCGAGGCGTGAGAGGGGGCAGGCGCGGGGGCGAGGGTCGACAGGCGAGAGGGCGAGGGCGAGCCGGGCGGAGGGCGAGTGGCGAGGCGAGGCGAGGGCGAGCGAGGGCCGAGGGCGAGGGGGCGAGGGCAGAGGGCGAGGGCGAGGGCGACGGGCCGAGGCGATCGGGGGAGGGCGAGGGCGAGGGCGAGGGCTGAGGGCGAGCGAGGCGAGGCGAGGGCGAGGGCGAGGGCGAGGGCGGAGGCGGCGAGCGGAGGCGAGGGCGAGGGCGAGGGCCGAGGGCGAGGGCGAGGGGCGAGGCCGGCGGGGCGAGGGCGAGGGCGAGGGCGAGGGCGAGGGCGAGGCGAGGGCGAGGGCGAGGCGGAGGGGCGAGGCGAGGGCGAGGCTAGGGCGAAGGGCCGAGGGCGAGGCTGAGGGACGAGGGAGCGAGGGCGTAGGCGAGCGAGGGCGAGGCGAGGGCGGAGGGCGAGGCGAGGGCGAGGGCGAGGGCGAGGGCGACGGGCCAGAGGGCGAGTGGCGAGGCGAGGAGGCGAGGGGCGAGGCGAGGGCGAGGGCTGAGGGCCGAGGGCAGATGGGCGAAGGTGCGAGGCGAGGCAGGCGAGGGCGAGGGGAGGGCGAGGGCGAGGGCGAGGCGAGGCGCGAGGGCGACGGGCGGAGGCGAGGGCTGAGGCATGCAGGGCGAGGGCGAGGGCGAGGGCGAAGGGCGAGGCGAGGGCGAGGGCGAGGGCGAGGCTGAGGGCGATTGGGCGAGGGCGAGGGCGAGGGCGAGGCGAGGGCGAGGGCGAGGCGAGGGCGAGGGCGAGTGCAGGAGGCGAGGGCGAAGGCGAGGGCCGAGCGGCGAGGGCGAGGGCGAGGGCGAGGCGAGGCGAGGGCGAGAGGGCCGAGGGCAGGGCGAGGGCGAGGGCGAGGGCCGGAGGGCGAGGCGAGGGCGGAGGGCGAGGGCGAGGGCGGAGGGCTGAGGGCCCGCACGGGCGAGGCGGCGGCAGAGGGCGAGGGCGAGGGCTAGGGCGAGGGCGAGGGCGAGGCTGAGGGCGAGGCGAGGCGAGGGCGAGGCGAGGGCCGTGGCAAAGCGAAAGCAAAGCGTTGGCCGAATGTGAGGCGAGGGCGGGGGGCGGGAGCGAGCGGGAGGGTGGCCAAGGCGGGTTGCCGAGGGCGGGGTCAGGGGCAAGGGCGAGCGCGGTGCGGCGCTCCAGACGCCTTGATTGCATGACGAGCTGTGGCGTCGCCCTGCGCCGCGCCGCTCGCTGAGCGCTGCTCTCATCTCCTGATCAAGGGTCATCGACCCAGGCCGTGGCAGCGTGATGCGCTTCCCACAGCCATTGATCATGCATCGCTTCGTTGTCAGTGCGCGTTCTCTGATCATGCGTTTGCGTCCGTCGTCTAGTGGTTGCAAAGGCAAGCCGTGGCCAACGGGCTTTGCAGGACCATCAAAAAGCCATCTATCTACCAGAAACGTGTATTCAAGTGGAAGATTATTATTGCAATTAAGCGTCATTGCTATCCTATTAGAAAATCGGTCCGGCGGAATAGAACAACCGTTAGTGGTACAATGTAAATTAATATTTACAGAAGTAGTACCACTAAAAAGACCAAAACAAATTACATTTTTTTCTCGACGTGAAAATACGCCATAATAAGAGTTCTATGTTGTTTGGATTTATAGAAAGCATAAACGCTCTTATATTTTTTTAAATTCTAGTACTCTTCAAAAAAACGAGAAAAAATAGTTCACAAAATCCTAAACGAACCAGTGTTACTAAAGGTCATGTCCAAAAAGAAATCTCGGGAGATGTATCTTCCTCTACTTTATACCTGTAAATATTTCAATGGAAACAATAAAATGTATTATTTAACACACATGTATTAAAATGTTAATTTATTAAATAAAATGTTATTAGGAGTACGTCCATGCATAAATATTAAAAACAAAAATGTACCCTAAAAGAATTTCAAGCTGTTCCATAAAAATATCACTTGTAGTCTGAAATCGTAGGTTTTTGTGACCAACGTCTGTAGATATTTGTCACGTAGAAGCCGCTGACATTCGGAAGGAAGGCCTGTCCTATACAAACCCATGCCCCACCACGTTTCGTCCTTGTGAAAGTCGCGGTTTCCGGGCGAAAGTTTGCAACTGTACGTAATACAAGCACCTAACACTGTCAAAGTATCCAATTATTGGATCTCCCGGGCCCTCTTCAAGAAATCAACGTCCTGTAATGCAAAAACCAGGAAGGGAAAAATATTTGACAGTTGGCAGTTCTCACCGAGGCATGTGTAGGGTCAATGATGCGATCTCCAAGTGAAATAATACGCTGCTGACCATAAAGCGTAATAGCTGAGCATAAAAATATATCGCTCGTGTTTAAAATGTGCATGGATTGAGCCAGTATTGTAACCGTTAAAACGCGTAACCGTTAAAATACCGACGCAACAATTAAAATAATACGAGTGTTCGTAATATAGTACTTCAAGTTTCTTTTTAATAGTGAGAGCTTAAAATGAATTAACTCTAAATCTTTTGAGATTACCCTTTCGCAAGGAACATATCTTAAAAACAAACCATCTTCCTGAAGCTTGCGATAGCATCTATTTGCCAAATATACAGCTCTACAGGAATGAAAAATGTCTAAGGATGGACAAAAACCGCCCCTGTAGGCTCCACCATTTTGTCGTCAATTTGAAGTTCAGGGAGTGGCAGCGATGTTCACTTGGCTGCAGATCACTCAGCAGTACAATCAACATGTCACTACAACGCGCGCCATGCTCGATTCAAACGCAGCTCCTCAAAACTTTCTTCGCGAGCAGCCCAAGTTTTAATTGGCTGCCTCTCCAAGTCGGCGCGCGACGCGACCAGACGGTGAGCTGTCCGGAAAAGGAAGTCGAGAATCAATCTGCGAGATGTGCGCCTTGTTTGAAGGGAACTCTCTTTTTTTAAATTTTTGTCTCCTATCTCCCTGGAAATCATATTTTGCAGATGATAAAAATAAACCACTCTTTCTGGAATTTTTTATTAGTTTTCGATAGTTTTTTAAGGAAACTAGTTTCAACGTTTATTTTGCTTCACTTTGTCACGTAAAAACACATTGAAGCTGAATAACAGGTCGCCCGAAAAACTCATCTGAAAGTGATGCAGCGGTCGTCAGCAGAAACACAAAAATCGTTTTCCATTATTTTATTATTATTATTATTATTATTATTATTATTATTATTATTATTATTATTATATATTACGTAGGCAAATTCCCCCTCCCTAAAACTTAACAGTAACATTTAATTTTAAGTTCTCATGTAACTTTTAAACAAAAAAATTTCGGATATTCAATAAATGGAATAAAAGTGTATCGCGATATGATGTAGCTTACGACATTTTACAAAATCTGTGATGACATATTCGACCAAAACATTTTTAATTTCCCTTCCCAAAGGGTGTCTCTGGATCCGCCCCTGTTTTATTACAGTTAATTTATAAGCTCTTTATCATTATATTTACGC
>BOPP01000047.1:7745052-7770913 GCA_017312745.1 Gryllus bimaculatus | reverse complement strand
CTGTTTTTTACTAACAAAAAAGGATAGATTTCGCGCACCCTGAGCGCAAAAGCTTTTTTCATGGAATCATCAAAGTCGAACAAAAATGAATTCATATTAAAGAAGAAAGAGCTCTTAAGTTTACATGAAAATAAGAAAGATTGCACGGTTACGGTTTCATTTAACAAGACCCCTGACAACGTAGGATTGCTAAAAAAAAGTGTATTACGATTCTTCTTTAAAACTCTTAACCTTAAAGACATTGTGTGAACATGCGAAGGCCAGCCCTCTTCCTACTAACTCAGGCAACTAAAATTGAAATGGATTTTGATGATAACGCGAGCGAAAAATGGTACATATCTACACGTTCAGAATCCCAGTTGTTGAATTAAAAGCATCATCACATCTACATGAACTCCTCTGGGTTTTTTCCTTGTTTACAATTATCGCGTTGTTGTTCCTTCAAAGACGTTTATTTTTCTTGTAATTTGACAGCGCCTGTTTCAACATTTAAGACATGCTCGTATCTTCTTATTTCGTAGCTTACGCAAGCTTGAAGTCGTCATTATATCACTGACTCCATTACTTGTGTTAGTGTTGTTAGATGCTTACGAAGCTCTTTGTATTTTTTAAAGGGGAAAGGGAAAAATTTTTTAATTTTTTTAAACCCCCAATTCTATTTCTGTTGAATATCTCCAAAACCAACCAATTTTATCGTAAAATACTCCTTCGTGGCAATTTTTTGTATTTAAACAACAAATTGATCAAGAGCTTTAAAAAAATTCAAAATTTTGAGACTTTATGTAAAATTTACCCAAAAAAATTAAATATCCGTTTCAAAACTTCAGAATGCCCCAGGGCCCTTTAAATAGATTCGGAATATCAAAATTTTGAAGAAAATAGGTTGAACGGTTCAGGCGCTGTGAATGACCACATAGACTGCCGGACTGGAGAACAGACAGGACGTTATGCCGTCAATTCAGGGTTTTTTGGTATCAACGTCCTAAAAACAGATTTCTGACTAAACAGTGATTACAATATGTTATTTAATTAACATACATGAACAATTATTTTTTTTCATCCACTTTTTTCGATATCAGGGCCTGACAATAAGCAGCTTTTCCATCGAAACTCGCCGTTTTCCGGCACACGATCACAAATTACTTATCTACGAGAAAGGGCAAGAGAGGAATTAGTGAGCAGAAGTTAACCTAAAACTATAGACCACATAAATCCTACTTAGTTTATGATAATAAATTACTAACGAAATAAGGATTCCCAAATTACGCCCATACTTCGAAAACATAGGAACAACAAGGACTCTCCACAAACATTTTCAACAGACGATAATTAATAGTCTTCCAAATAGTCGAGAAAGGGATCGAGTTATGACAGTTTTCACCTTCTTGTGTTTTGTAAACCTCAAGAAGGCATTCGATCTAGAAAGGCTACGAGGCGTTAACTTACAATTTATAGGCCGTACAAAACTAGGATCTAAAAAAGAATTAACATTACATTAATAAATAGTTAAGCTGTTTGTTTGGAAATTTAACTGTGAATATCATTAGCACAGACTCCCCAACCCTTTTAAATGACTCTAACAACATTTTAACTTCCCTGGGGGGTTCACAATCAGTAAGAAAACTTTTTGGAAGAGCAACTTGCTCCCAAGCATATATCAAGAATATGAGGACCCTAATTTACAGATACGCTAAAACCAAGTTTTCGTAAGAGCTTTTAACAAAACATTCTTTAGGTTTCCTGGGGGGTTCACAATTCGTTAAGAAACTTTGACTGCTTTTGCCCCCAAGCAAATTTTAGAAGACGGCAGTACATAATTTCTATTGATGAACTGCTACAAATCTTCAATAAGCCCTCTCTTACAGGTGATCAGGGTGCCAGATTGACCTTGATTAGAAACTGAGCTCATTACGAACGATGATGACACTTTGCCTTCAAAAACAATGATTACTTTCCATTACGAAAAGAAAGTTCTTTCGAGTTCGTCTTTCGCTAAATATGACAAAATGTTGGCCATGAATCATATCGATAACCACCATGTTAAGTTATGAAATAATGAAAAACTCTTCAAAAAAATAATCTCAACGTAAATTTTTAAAACATGTTTTCAGATGTATGTGATGACCATCAGCTACAGTATACGAAACGGACGCTCTCCTTCCTTCTTTTTATTAAACAAGATTTATCCACTTTTTCATAACTTTTTCCAGCATATGAGTTTTTCTGTTCGAAAATTCAACGTTTAGTTTCCGCTGCATTCTATCTGCGCAAAGCAGTTAGCAAAGAAACTAATAACCGCAAACGGCGTATCAAATTTTTCCAGTATTGGTTCATAAATTTTGTCTTTGCTTCATAATTTAATTTGAGAGTTAGAGTTTATTGTCTTAATTAAACTCTTTTAAAAATATGATCTTTAAAAAAAATGGATCTCCATTTTTTAAAAACGACTAGTAGTTTTCGCGCAATTCCAGGCTTGAAGTTAAAATGCAAATAGTTTTTAAAACTTCTGAAAAAAAACGCGCTCCAATTTTTTCACCTAATATGTTCCATGGATAGAACAAGAAACACTTGAAAATAATGGTGCAGGCATCGCCCCCCCCTTTTCTTTTTTACCTTTTTTGTTTACCAGGAACTACAATAACAGTTTTTCAGTCGAAAATTAACAAATTCTGGTGCACGATTTCAAACCTGTCTTTCTTACTAAATAAGGGATCAAAGTAAAGAAAAAATGTAGTGTACCAAATTAATTTCCTCTAACGCGTGTGTGAATCCTTGTTTTGTGCGACTTGATACCGAAAAATTCTATTGTCGCAAAATGTACGTATGCCCTCCGTGCTGAAATTAGTCAACACTAGGGGCTTAAACCATTCAGGCGTATTTTTTTCCAAAACTATGTATATTATGGTTTTGGGCGGGTTTTACATTGAAGCCTAATTTACATTTACAACATTATCTCCAAAAAGGGCCCTCCAAAATTGTTGATTAAAATTAGTCCATAGAGATAGCGTGAAAGATTTCAGATAACAGATAGCGAATACGATTTCCGATCTTATTAGTGGCGCCGATTTCATTTTCATTGAAATCTCTCGATTTTTTTCAACAATGAGAAAGTTCAGGAATTTTTTTCGGCGTCTTGGTCACAACTGCAATATTAAAGACAGCGATTTTCTTAATTAAAAAATTGTTGGTTTTATGATCATAAATTTGAAATAGGTCATAATACAATTTATCTAAATTATGATTAGAAGTTTACTAAATTTTTTTAAAATAATTTTCTCAAATTAGCGACTCCAATTGTTTTTTTTTTCAATTTTCTCCTTCGGAGTGTATCGGAGAAAAGTAAAAATGTGAAAGTCTTCCCGCAAAACTTCTCTGTAGTACCAAAAAATTGCAAAATGTCAGCATTGCAAATTACCAAACTGGAATATAGAGATATTTGTTTTGAAGAAATGTGTTCTAAAAAATCAAAACTTTAAAAAGAACATGTACAATTTATTGAAAATAAGAGGAAGTGTTCGCTGACTTTCAGCTAGAAATTAACGCAAAAGTATTTTTTAAAATCTTAAAAATCGCTCAAACTTCTTTTTAAAATGTTATCCATGATTAGAATAAGGCCCAATTAAAAAGAATGGTTTAAGGTCTTCATTTTTCGTTGAAAACTCTGAAATATAGAGAATTGTTTTACAACTGTTTTGAAATAATGCGAGGAAGTACGTGCTTTGTAGCTAGTTTAGTGTTGGATTCTAGTCCTTAGTAAGAGTTGGATGAGGAAATAGAAAATATTAAGGCCATCCAATAAGAGTTATATTTTTTTGTCGATTTCAGTTTGTACGAAAACGTTTCGGTTTTTCCGCGAAAATCTCCATTTGTTGAACATCAAACAACTTCAAAAATTACTTTGTTAGAAAAGATGTATTTACTAACTATTTTTAGAACTAAAAACTATGAAAAACTTTAATTCTGGAATGGTTGGTCTTTCGTGTGTCTCATAAACGAATTTTACGAGACGTCTGGACAATGAGAAGAATCAGCACAAGTAAGTGTATGTAGTTGAAATTAAGAGTTATGGAGTTATTCGAAGTGTTCATAACAAACTTCACTTGTGGAAATTATGAAAAATTGTTTGTTTTCAAAATGATGACCAATATATATATATATTATATAGTATATATATATATATATATATAATATATATATATATATATATATATTATATATATAAACTACGATATCTTTCATTCTTCATTTTAATAATATTTTTTTAGAGTTTACAAGCATTCTGAGTGAATTAGAACCATTTTTCTTTTAAATATTTTGGTAAAATTTCATATATTTACGTATTTTACCTATTACTACACCCATTTCGTTATATTTTATTATATTTATACGGAAACAATTATTTCAGAAGTCAGTTTGTAATGTGTGTTACTGGAAGATCTTTTTTCATAAAGAAATGCAATTGCCCAGCCTATGGCATCAGACCCTCTTCTGAATTATTAACTCCTCCCCCTCTCCTTTTTTGAAACACACGTACTCTGGATCAACGATGAGCAGATATAGGCCATGTGAGGCAGACGTAGATTCAAACCACGTTCTTGCTCTCTCATAGACCCCCATGCCCACTAATTCAAAACCTAACAAATATTTTTACTGATTATTATTTTGTCATATCGCATTGTTGTAGACCGATGGGGGATGTTTCTCCCCATCACAAACCACAAGCCACAATCACTGACACCACAGTACTACTATTTACTTGAGTTACTCCGGATTCTCGTAAACAATATTGGGAATGGTTGACATTTGGAAACTACGAACATCTTTTATATTTTTGTTAGAAGCTACTGTAAATTCTGGTGGAGTGTAAAACTTCCTTTCAGTCTCTCCGAATTCATTTAAGATGTTATCAGGGACGTTTTTGGCTTGAAAAATATTTACAGAGAGCAATTTTAAACACTTATTTTTAAATTACATATTTGTTATTCTTTCTTATCTATTTTTGAAAAAAATAAATACATATATGTATATATTTACTTTGATTTCAGGTTAATGGAGCTTGAAAGATGGAGCAGCTAGAAATTAAACCATGCGTTGTTTGCGACGTTTCGCGTACATTATTAATTCTCAGGGCCTATACAAAATTGAGAAGCGAACAAACCTTGTGACCTACAGCTACCAAAGTGTGAGTATGGCATATATGTGAGAGAAATGTCGCCTTATTACATGTCAGATATTCAACTACTTATGAATTGAAACACATTTTTAAAGAAACTTTACATGCAGTTACGTACCTTTTTCAACCACCAACAAAGTAGCATACGAATTGGAAAAAGCTACATCTTGACGTAATTCATCACGTGAGGTGCCTTATTTTCCCCTCGCGTGGGGGAAGGAGCCTCACGTCGGCAAACAAACCGGGTGGTTAATTTTCTGACCTTACTGACCAAGGCCGTCCGTTAGCCACACTCCAATTTAATCTTTACGGTCGTTATGGATTCTATTTTTACAATTTCACCTGCTTTATATTACAAAATAAATTTCGTTTCCTTAGGATGAGTACAGCGTGGTGTGTGGGGAGGATGCAGCTAGGTGGAGGGCGAGGAGTCGGGATGTGTGCTGGTGGGCCAATTGATGGCAGGTAGCAGCCCAAACGCAGATTGCCTCCTTTGACAGGGACAACGCTCGGCGGCGAGGCGTGAGAGGGGGCAGGCGCGGGGGCGAGGGCATAGGCGAGGCGAGGCGAGGCGAGGGCGAGTGCGAGGCGAGGGCGAGGGCGAGGGCGAGGGCCGAGGGCGAGGGCGAGCGAGGGCAGAGGGCGAGGGCGGAGGGGCGAGCGAGGCCGAGGGCGGATGGCGGGGCGAGGGCGAGGGCGAGGGCGAGGGCTGAGGAGCGAGGGCGAGGCCGAGGCGAGGGCGAGGGCGAGGGCGAGGGCGGAGGGCGCAGGCGAGGGCGGGGCGAGGCGAGGGCGAGGGCGAGGGCCGAGGGCGAGGGCGAGGGGCGAGGGCCGAGGCGAGGGCGAGGGCGAGGGCGAGGTCGAGGGCGAGGGGCTGACGGCGAGGGCGAGGGCCGAGGCCGGAGGGAGGCGAGCGGCGAGGGCTGAGGGCTGCAGGGCGAAGGGCCGAGGGCGAGGGCTGAGGGACGAGGCGAGCGATGGGCGAGGCGAGGCGAGGGCGAGGGCGAAGGGCGGAGGGCGAGCGAGGGCGAGGGCGAGGGCGAGGGCGAGCGGGCCAGAGGGCGAGCTGGCGAGGCGAGGCGAGGTCGAGGGCGGGGCAGAGGGCGAGGGCGAGGGCTGAGGGCCGAGGGCAGATGGCGCGAGGTGCGAGCGCGAGGGCAGGCGAGGGCTGAGGGCGAGGGGCCGAGGCGAGGGCGAGGCGAGGCGCGAGGGCGACGGGCGGAGGCGAGGGCTGAGGCATGCAGGGCGAGGGCGAGGGCGAGGGCGAAGGGCGAGGCGAGGGCGAGGGCGAGGGCGAGGCTGAGGGCGATTGGGCGAGGGCGAGGGCGAGGGCGAGGCGAGGGCGAGGGCGAGGCGAGGGCGAGGGCGAGTGCAGGAGGCGAGGGCGAAGGCGAGGGCCGAGCGGCGAGGGCGAGGGCGAGGGCGAGGCGAGGCGAGGGCGAGAGGGCCGAGGGCAGGGCGAGGGCGAGGGCGAGGGCCGGAGGGCGAGGCGAGGGCGGAGGGCGAGGGCGAGGGCGGAGGGCTGAGGGCCCGCACGGGCGAGGCGGCGGCAGAGGGCGAGGGCGAGGGCTAGGGCGAGGGCGAGGGCGAGGCTGAGGGCGAGGCGAGGCGAGGGCGAGGCGAGGGCCGTGGCAAAGCGAAAGCAAAGCGTTGGCCGAATGTGAGGCGAGGGCGGGGGGCGGGAGCGAGCGGGAGGGTGGCCAAGGCGGGTTGCCGAGGGCGGGGTCAGGGGCAAGGGCGAGGCGCTGTGCGGCGCTCAGACGCCTTGATTGCATGACGTAAGCTGGTGGCGTCGCCCTTGCGCCGCGCCGCTCGCCGCAGCGCTGCTCCATTCTCCGGATTCAAGGGTCATCGACCAGGCCTCGGCAGCGTGATGCGCTTTTCCCACAGCCATTGATCATGCATCGCTTCGTTGTCAGTCGCGCGTTCTCTGATCATGCGTTTGCGTCCGTCGTATAGTGGTTGCCAAAGGCAAGCGCTGGCAACGGGCTTGCAGGACCATCAAAAAGCCATCTATCTACCAGAAACGTTATTCAAGGTGGGAAGATTATTATTGCAATAAGCTCATTGCTATCCTATTAGAAAATCGGTCCGGCGGAAATAGAACAACCGTTAGTGGTTTACAATTAAATTAATATTTACAGGAAGTAGTACACTAAAAAAAGACCAAAAACAAATTACATTTTTTCTCGACGTGAAATTTACCCATAATTAAGAGTTTCTATGTTGTTTGGATTTATAGAAAGCATAAACGCTCTTATATTTTTTAAATTCTAGTACTCTTCAAAAAAAACCGCAGAAAAAATTGTTTCACAAAATCACTAAACGAACCAGTGTTACTACAGGTCATGTCCAAAAAAGAAATGCTCGGGCAGATGTATCTTCTCTACTTATACCTGTAAATATTTCAATGGGAAACAAATAAAATGGATTATTTAACACACATGTATTAAAATGTTAATTTAATTAAATAAAATGTTATTAGGAGTAACGTCCATGCATAAATATTAAAAACAAAAATTGGCCCCTAAAAGAATTTCAAGCTTGTTCCATTAAAGAATATCCACTTGTAGTCTGAAAATCGAGGTTTTTGTGACCCAACGTCTGTAGATATTTGTCCACGTAAAGCCGCTGACATTCGGAAGGAAGGGCCTGTCCGTATACAAACCATGCCCCACCACGTTTCTCCCTTGTGAAAGTCGCGGTTTCCGGGCGAAAGTATTGGCAACTGTACGTAATTACAAGCACCTAACACTGTCAAAGTAATATCCAATTATTGCGATCTCCCGCGGCCCTCTTCAAGGAAATCAACGTCCTGTTAATGCAAAAACCAAGGAAGGAAAAAATATTTGACAGTTGCGCAGTTCTCACCGAGGGCATGGGGAGGGTCAATGATCATCTCAAGTGAATAATACGCTGCTGACCATAAAGCGTAATAGCTGATCATAAAATATTATTCGCTCGTGTTTTAAAATAGTGCATGGATTGAGCCAGTATGTAACCGTTTAAAAAACGCGTAACCGTTAAAAAGACCGACGCAACAATTTAAAATAATACGAAGTGTTCGTAATATAGTACTTCAAGTTTCTTTTTAAATAGTGAGAGGCTTTAAAATGAGATTAACTCTAAAATCTTTTTGAGATTACCCTTTCGCAAGGAACATATCTTAAAACAAACCATCTTCCCTGAAGCTGCGATAGCATCTATTTGTGGGTGGTGGGGCAAATATTACAAGCTCTACAAGGAATGAAAAGTCTAAGGATGACAAAACCGCCCTGTAGGCTCACCATTTTGTCGCAATTTGAGTTCAGGCGAGTGGCAAGCGATGTTCACTTGGCCTGCAGATCACTTCAGCAGTACAATCAAACATGTCACTACAACGCGCGCCATTGCTCGATCAAACGCAGCTCCTCAAAACTTTCTGCGCGAGCAGCCAAGTTTTAATTGGCTGCCTCTCCAAAGTCGGCGGCGACGCGAACCCAGACGTGTGAGCTGTCCGGAAAAGGAAGTCGAGAATCAATCTGCCGAGATGTGCGCCTTGTTTGAAGGGGAACTCTCTTTTTTTAAATTTTTTGGTCCCTATCTCCTGGAAATCATATTTGCAGATGATTAAAAATAAACCACTCATTTCTTGGAATTTTTTATTAGTTTTCGATAGTTTTTTAAGGAAACTAGTTTCAACGTTTTATTTTGCTTCACTTTGTCACGTAAAAACCACATTGAAAGCTGAATAACGGTCGCCCAAACATCATTCTGAAAAGTGATGCAGCGCGTCGTCAGCAAAAAACACCCAAAAAATCGTTTATCCATTTATTATTATTATTATTATTATTATTATTATATTATTTATTATTATTATATTTATTTTATTATTATATATTACGTTAGGCAAATTCCCCCTCCCTAAACTTAACAGTAACATTAATTTTAAAGTTGCTCATGTAACTTTTAAACAAAAAAATTTTCGGATATTCAATAAATGCGAATAAAAGTGTATCGCGAGTATGATGTAGCTGTTACGACATTTTACAAAATCTGTGATGACATATTCGACCAAAACATTTTTAATTTCCCTTACCCAAAGGTTTCTCTGGATCCGCCCCTGTTTTATTACAGTTAATTTATAAGCTCTTTATCTTATATTTTACGCATTTCATTGCGAATTTTACCTGTGAATATAATTATTCACGTGTCCAGTGAACCGTTTTAGCCGTCCTTGCGACATGACAAGTATGTTTAGCTTTTTCTTGGCACGAGACGCAGTTTCACATCTTCCGAGATTCTAACACGTGTATGCTTCACGCCCTCATTAATAAAAAAACAATTTTCATCAAAGAATGTCAACATAGCAGAAAATAGTTATCCTTGCATACAGCATGAAATTATTTCATGCGGAAACTTTTTAATGGAATGAGAGGCTTGGACATTAACATCACGATCCAGCTGCCGCCGATTGAATCGCGCAGAAATAGATTTCTTTGTCGTTTGTGGCAGGAAATTCACTATTAGACCACAAAAAAAGTGTAATATCAGAGAAGAACTAAATGTTGAACCGTTAGAGATACCGTAAGACCAACTAGTCCGAGACTGGAAAGCGTCACTGCTCCTGAGAATGCAGATCATAGAATAAGTAAAACTATACATTCAAAATAGTACCTAAAGCGAAAAAGAAGATGTAGGACCGTCCCTTGATGATGATGATTTTTTTTAAATGCGATATATTAATTATTAATTCGTAACATGTAATATATGTATCCAAAACTATATTTATGCACAATAATAATTAAATATTTAAATGACAAAATTAGTTCAGAGCTCCCGAATTGTGCATTTTCTTCAATTTTTAAGGGGTTTGAAAGTGTGACTAACCTATCCGTACTGTACGTGATTTACTCCTCAATGTAGAATGCAGTGGCAATTTGCGCGCTGAGAGAAGAGGGGCGGGGCGTATCGGCCCGGGGAGTGGCTCTTTAATTAGGGCCGGTGACTGTTCGCCCTTTTGCCGAAGGGCGCCCGCGAAAATGTAAGGTTTCCCTCGCTCGGCTGCTCAGCGGCGCTCGATTCCCTTGCCCTCCGCAACCACTGCAAAGGGTTCGCAACTGAAAGACCACTCCGCACGTGTATTTTGGGCGGATTGGGAATGGGTTTGCACGCTACATTCAAGTTGGTTCATTATTTAATTAATTTACGACGTTGAATTAATACTTGTTCAACAATTCATTCAAAAAATATTAACTTTTACTCTAATTAAATTTCAGCTGTATCATTTGTTGTCATTATCATGTTTTAAAATTATATGTGAGGCATGTCATATTCTTCGCACAATGGCACACTCATAAACTACAAAGACCATCATAAGAAGAGAGAAACACTCTCTCAGCAGGTATATATTGCAATAAAAGACACAGAGGGTTCGGAACAAGGAGTATAACAAAGACACGGCAGTCATTGTTAAAGCGTGAAACCTTATTTGGACAGCTTTTGGTAAAGCCATATTTTAGCTTTCTCTTCGAACTACCTACTTACGTAATAAAGAGATGTTTGTAACGGCTACGCAACATTATACTATAATAACGGGCAAAAGTTATATTAATCAGCAAAATGTTTTTTTCTCGACTCTGGGAATCAATCTTACATTCTTAGTCTCATCGCCATTTACGTTGTTCCCTACGCCACCAGCCCAATGCATATACTCAATACTTCCCTCCCTGTAAAAGAAAGTATAACAGCAGCATTTACAATTTTCAAAAATGCAGCGATTTTAATTTACATAATTTCATGATCTTTCAAAGAACAGATTAATCAATAAAAAATGCGAAATAAAATCTCAGTTTGGAAACACTTTTTCAGGTTCACGCAGTTGTCTCAAAGAATGCGAGAACATATGAGCTGTTGTTGAACCACTATATTGGCTCTTCCATCGTCTAATCGCATGGAAGTATGACGTAAATTTGAAATAAACCTTATGTGTGAATTCCACAACTCATTTTACACATTTTTGGTCTTAATGCAATATTTCTTTTTATGGTTCATGCAATATTTTCTTTTAATTACCAACAGTGAAAATTTATATTTTGATTTACTTCGTTTTTACATCCAATTCATTTTACTCTACTTTCGTAGTATAGAGAAAGTTATAAACTCCTCCAGCGAAAAGTGTGATTTTAGGTAGAACAACTCGTGTAGCACTCAGATACCGAAAAAGTGGATAAATCATTTCATGTGGTAAATTACTTTTCAAAATCTTTAAATAGTCAAAATTCATGAATAGTGACTCTTAAAAATGAAAAATTGATTTCGTCAAAATGTTTGTCTGTGAGCAGTACCAACTAATAAATCGTACGCGTTTTCATCAAAATTGGTTCGTTGTTCTGGCCCCGTTGTTCTGGCTGCTGTCGCTGCCCTTTGAATTTGAAACAGCTATTTTGATTTTCGGGGGCTTTATATGAAATCTCGAAGACATCTTCCATTTTCTCTCAAAAACGGCTTCAAGTATCTCATTTTTTAATTTTTTTTTGTAAGAACATATGCTGATAATATTGGTACGGATGTAATGTTTATTGAATTCTCTGAATTTTCAAAAACTAGTTAAATTTTTTCGGCGTTTTGCAACTACAATATTGATAGATAGATCCTTTTCTCACGAATAAAGGCTGTTTTTCAAAATTATAGCTTTAAATTAGGTCTTTCATCATTTTATTTAAAAACAAGAGCATTTTGTCCCGTAATATGCGTGAAATCAAGGCAATTTTAAAAACAAAATCCATTTACAAGTGCTTCAAATTAGTTCCTGTAAAATTTCTGGAAAACTTAAAAGTTTTCTGGTGAAATGAATTCAAAATTGAATATTTTCAGAAAAGCTCTGTCGCCTTTTTGTCAAGGATGCCTACAAGTTCGTAGATGAAAAATTTAAATTAGAATCAGGTTTTACTCTTCTGAAATATTTTTATTTTTAATGTGTAATAAATGTGTGTAATGTAAATACTAACGATGAGATATATCAAAATGCATTACTGTAATTCTGAAAAAAATAATACATCAAAGTCGCATATTTTTCTTGACGTTAAGTGCATATTTCTCTCAAAATTCCCATATTTCTCTCAAAATTTTGTAAAAGCTACTTACACTTTCAACGAGAAGTACCTGACGTTAATTAAAAAAACTAATTGTGGCGAACAATTTATTTTAAAAAAATTAGCAGATTCAAAATTCAGTGTTGCCGTATTCAACTTTGACATAAATTCAGAATTTTGTAATTATTGATAAATCAGGGTTAACAGTGAAAATTGGATCTAGGTCACCTTTATAAATGTATCTCATTGTATTCTTACATGATTTTTAAAGAAAATACGTGTAGCCATTTTTTATAAATGTTTGAATACCTTCCAGGTGAATCATGTTTAGTACTCCCAATATTTAAAGAATGAGTTTCCAAATCGCAGATCTTCGAATTGTGCCTAGTGTTCCTGACAGACGGAGGGACGAGGAAACATTCGGGGACAGAGGACAGACGTTTTGAAAAAGACTCATCACATTCTCGGTATTAGGATCCCCCAAAACTTGTATTTTTGTTGAAATCTCGAAATATATTTTTCGCATCATTACAAAACTTTCTCTGTAATACGTATATTACTCCTTATATACGTACGTATACGAGAAAGTAAATACCAGAAAATAAGTACAAGTTGACCATTACACTAGTCAGCCTTTCGATACTTATTAAAAAAAATATTTAGAAACAAAACCCCATAGTATTAACAAAACGTGTGCCTAGATTTTATTCAGGAAATTATTTCGATTGGGAGAGCGCCGTGTTCTGAGGAATTAGAAATCTCGCGTCGGCGCCGCGAACATTTGAGAAAATGTGCACCCCAACCGGTTGTTCAAGGCAGAACCCCCCCTCCCCTCGCCACGCTTCCTGGAGCGCCGCGCTGCCACGGGGTGCTGGCTGCGAGCAGACGCAGAACTTATTGTGTGGGAGGTGTGCGGTTCATTTCGCAATCGATTGAGAGACCGCCGTCACCCGTTCCTCCCGCAGCCTCGGGCCTTGTGCAGTCCCTGAGCAGTCGTCGCCCTGCGGAGTGCGACTCGCAGCGCGGTGGCCAGAGCCCTTACGTTTTCGCTCGTATCAGCGAGCGTCGCTAGCCCAATTGCTTAACTACGCTTCGTGAAGTCACCGAGGTTAAGCAATTCGAGATATAACGGGTTCCTGGACGGGTGACCTTCTGGGTGAAAAAACTGGATCTAACGGCGCTGATTACCTGGCCGAAGGGATGAAAGCTAGTTGACTATGACGGACTATTTATTAAATAAGAAAAATATTATATTAGGATTCCTCTAATCGTTCGACACCCGTAGGTGGCTATAAATAAAACGCTACGAATTATCGTAACAGATCAAAAAACAATTGTATACCAATTGGGGGAAGTCAACGACGGACTCCAGAATAGTTTTCTTCCTCCATTTTTGTGTAGGGGAGGGATTTCTCTTTTATCGGTTAGGAATTTTATTATTAGAACCTTTCTTAACCCTAAGTGGCATATTCGTCTTTCAACCTTTTTGAAGGTGTATAAAACATTTTGAAGCAGTTGCTCAGCGTCTTTGCTTTCCATCACGCGATCCCGTGTTTTATTCCCGGTCACGACAGATTATAGTAAGAGCTTGCGTTGCAATGGTCAAGAATATGTTGCTGTGCGATGATGAAAAATCGCACTTCCGAAGAGAAGCCCAGAATTCGGCGAAAGTATGTTTATATGTTAACCACATGTACCCCTCAATCAATGGACGCCGCTGGTAGACCTCGGCCTCGTCAGGAGCTGTTGCGACACAACAGATAGACAACCTTCTGGTCTTGCTTCCCGGAAACTCTAGTTTGAAACTATGCTTGTTCATAAAAACTTTAAAATACTGTACTGCTGTGTAAGTGGACAAAAGCTGTGCATTTCTAAAAGCATAGTAACTTGAAAAACCTCACAAATTAACGCGTTCATCTGTGTCCCCCAAGAAAGGATAACAAAATGTTAAAAAATACATTTATCTACATTTTTAATACCTCAAAAACCCAAAATTGTCAAGAAAAACTTGGACAAAGTTGTTATAATTTGTTGCTAAAATAGCACGAGCTTCGAAGTATGTTCTTGATCCTTCAATAATCTTGTAATTTACTCCATGCTCCACTGTAGTTCCCACATTCGAATGTAGAACAGTACCTAAAGAGAATGTACATCAGTTTTAAACAATTGAGCTATCTTATTTAGAGGCAAAATGTAGTGTAATTCAATATCTAGAAACTATATAATTATAAACTACTTATATTCAGAAGCACACTGCTCTGAATATACTTTTGAGACACAAATATTTACACTTTTTTGAGTATCAAGTTAGAGTCTAAATCCAAAATATTTGTTTTTCAGATCGTTCTAATTCAAAATGGAAAAAAGTGACAAATACTCTTTCACTCAGATTACTGAGTTTACTCCTGCTTTTAAGATATTACATTGGAATCTGAATTGCAAAAACGCGAAATTGATTACTTTCTTTCAAATTGTATTTTAACTGTAACTATTAGCAATACAGGTTTGTTATTATTATTAATATTACACATGTAGTTGCATTTACTCATTTTTAGTTAAAATTGCAACTTGTGGCAACTCGGAGCAAAAAGAATGGAAGGAACTAGACATTGTTAGAATGTTCAGTATATCAGAGCAACATTTTTTTTTTTAATTCAATATTTTAATACTTACCTGAATGAATTTCACGCATATAATATGGTTTAAAGTTGGTTCTTCTTTGTTCATAGTTATTGCGTATGATTAAACAATGTTATAATATAAATTAATTCCATTTGCCAAAGCGATGTTTTCAAAGTGCAGAAGTTGAAATTTATTTAACATGGAGTTGATGTTTTATAATTGCATGCAGATGTGGAGGTTGTTATCACTTGTGTAGAAAGTTAAATCTGCTCCACTCCCTTGTCTCGTAGCTTGTAAGCCTTTCAGAAACTTTGACAAGTGTTAGAGTCATGTTACAGTTAGGAACTCCTGAACTCTGTGTCTTACTTTAGCACATACGTCGTAAAAGTGCCAAAAGCCGTGAGATAAAGGATCTTAATGCTACCCCACGAGAACAATTATGAGCTTTTTATTTAAATATTCTATTTCTTTATGTATAATCTCAATATTTACACGAGAAACGTATTTCCGAAAATCTGAATCTCATTTGTTGTTTATTGCAAAGCCCTACAAAAAACGTTCTTAACAAAATTAGTGGCGCTTCAACAGTACATACCCCGTCTAAGTATTTGTAACGCCTAAGCAGTGTTTTACTTCTATTTTACTATATGAACTTTCAAACGTGTCAAACCTAGATTCAAGTTCAGGCTTCACCGATTTAACATGCCAGACACATTAGATCGATATCTCAAGTACCGAACTGCAAAATCAACTTTCCTTACGCTTTAAAAAGAAATTGTTTCTTCCATTATTTCTAACTTATGCTTTTATGATAAATTAGAAATTTTAAAAAAATTGTAATTTTCGTCATTTTTTATTTGCACACTTCTGGTCAAAGAATAAAAAGATTAGAACCGTTTTGGGTTATTTTTGTTTCAAAATTGCAATAATGTCTTACTTCAATTACGTGAAAACTACAATATTTTTCAAAAAATTGTACATGTGTTTATTTAAAGATATAACATTTATAAGGTACTTTTTCATAAATATTATACTTTTGAAATCATAACTACTTGCAATTTTTGACAATGCAGGGAGTTTCACGATAATCAGTCCAGCACCTCATTTTTACGTGATTTGCAACATACACAAAAATTAAAGAAAGAATTTGGAGATATTTGAGAAGACAATTGTTTTAAAATTTTCTATATTTCACTCAAAATTACTCAACAACTTCTCATATTTTCGAAACATTTTACAGGTACAATTGTACCTTCTTCCAAAAAACCTGTCACTGAACACGATTTCATTCAGAAAACCATTCTAGTATCTTCAATGTAGTAACTGTACTAACAATTTATTAAACTTATGCAATTTTAGAAAATTCAGATATTTTAACGAAAATTTTATATGCTTTTTTTAACAATTGTCTTCGCTATTCAAAGACGAAATAAAGAAAATTGGTTAGAAAATTTTAAAAATATTGTTGGTGTATAATGCACCAAATCCCCAAATATCACCGAAAATTAAAAAGTCCGCTTAAAACTTACAGGGCCTCATGTTGATTTAGATTGGGTGGTGAATATCATTTTTTGACAATGTCGTCTGAATACTTAGACTCTGGCAGTGACCTTATAAGGACGGACTGACACATTGTCTTTGAAACATTCAGACATTTTACCGTCAATCAATATTTCGGTATCAGAGTACCAGAAAACGCTGATTGTGACTACACAACTTGATAGAGTAAGTAATTTACTACTATTAGAAACATTACATTCTTTCAAAAATTTAAAAGAAAAATGTGACGAAATTTTTTGTGAAAATTTTGAAAATATAGCAGGGGTTTCATGTAAAGAATCCCCAAATTTCAAAGGCTATTTCTCAATCTAGAAGTATCGAGTAGGGCAAAATCGACCGCAAAGTGTTAATTTTGTAAACATTCCTGCAAATAGTTTAGACGCTAGTGTTGTCCAAAGGCGAACAGACGAACCGACATTAAAAAAAACACTTTTTTGGTATCAAGGACCCAAAAATCGTGTATTATGACAACACAACTTGTTACGACAAAAAAATTACTACATATTAGAACAAGATTTATCGGGTTTTTGTGTATCAAGGTCCCACAATGCGAATTTTCATGTAGAAAACTCACATTTTTTGCCGCATCATTACATTAACTTTCTCTTTATTACGTATATTACTCCGTATATACGAGCATATATACAAAATTAAGAAAGGTCCATTTAATTGAATAAAAGTTTTGTTTCTGATATTCTTGTAAAGCGTGTTTATTGTAGAAGTTTGTGAACCTTTTTCAAGGAGGAAAACGTTCGTAGAAACTTGAATAAAGCTCGTTTTTTATTGGAAGCAATGGTTGCAATAACATCACTTCGGATCTCGTTAAAGTTTCTTTCTTGAAGAATTAGTTTTTGTTTATATTCTACTTTTTCTGTCAGTATTGCTTTCGTACCTTGAAATTTTAAAAATGTCATATTAATTGTCTGCTTAACGGCAGGTCTTCCCGTGTTTCTTCGCGTGTATCACCCCTGAAAGGAATATCTGATCAAAGTCTGCGAGGCAGGGATTTAAGGGCGCATTCACTGCAATTCGCCCCAGTTCCTCCGGAACGTCCTCTTTGTGCAAAGTCCTTCCACTGTTCTCTAGGCCCGCGGGGGGGGGGGCTGGCGGGCGCGGGTAAGATTGGGCAGGAAAGGGTGAGACAGAGTGGGGTTTTGCTGAGCAGAACTGGGAGAGACGGTTCATGGTCGTTGGCGGCGGTAGGGCGGGTTTACGAGACGGGAGAGATGGCGGGGAATTGGCGGGGGTGGGGAAGGGTGGGGCAGGGCGGGGAAGGAGAGCAGGATGGAGCATGGCGGGGCAGAGCGGGGCGATGGCAGAACGGGTAGGACTAGATAGGAAAGACGAGGTGAGTTTTGCCTGAGCAGAACTCGGAGAAACGCCTCATGTTGGTTTACGATGATGGGTGGTATATGGGACGAGGCAGGCGCGACCGAGCGGGAATTGCGGGGAGAGCAGGAAAGGGGTGCGCGGATGGTTAGCGATGGGTGGGAAGATGCAGCACTATCGGGACAGGCCCGGCGGGAGTGGAGCAATGGGGGTAAACGTGCAATGGCAGAACTGAGAGACACAGTTCAGCGTCGTTTGTGGCGGGTAGGAGTGGGCGGGAATGCGTAGCGAAATTTGCGTGGCAGACGGAAGAAGCGCGGCCTAATGGACCCGAGTCTCGCCACGTAAAATAGCAAATTCATTCAATGCAAATGCTGGACGGGACAAGGACAGTGTGGGGCAGGATTTTGTTCAGAAGACGCGGGGCAGAAAAGAGCCGTGCTGTTGAGGCGGGGCCCGGTGGAGCGGAGATAGGGGTGCACTAGGCTGGCCAACAACTTGGGGGGGGGGCAGTTCACGTCCGTTTGGCGGCGGTGGGTGGTGGGAATGGCTGGGACGGGACGGAAACAGGGGGGGGTCAGGAGTCGTTGAAAAAGAGCGGGGCGGGCTGTAGGAGGCAGGGCGTTTGAGGCGGCCAACAGGAGCGGAGATGCAGGTAAACTTGGCTGCGCGAACTGGGGAGACTGCTTCACGGGTTTGGGCGAGTAGGAATGGGGACGTGTGCCTGGACGGAACGGGGACAAGGGCAGGGCAGGATTCGTTGAAAGAGCAGGGCAGGAAGAAGCAGGGCTGTTGAGGGCGTCGTCCGAAGATCACGGGTTCGAGTCCCGCCTCGGGCATGGTTGTATTGTGTTCGTCCTTTCACCCCTCTATCATCATCATCATATCAGGGAAGGCAACGGGAAACCACCCTGAATAATGTATCCCAGAAAACCCGTTATGGGTCACCTAACTTCGTATATGGAAGATAGGACCAAAGAAGAAGGCTGGGCAGAACTGGGGGAGGCGGTTCACACGGTCGTTTGCGGCGGGTGGGGGCGGGGTTATTCTGGACGGGACAGGGTGGGGCAGAAGTCGTTGGAAAGAGCGGGGCAGAAAGAGGCAGGGCTGTTCAGGTGGCCCCGGCGGGAGCAGAGATGTCGGGGCGGCGCCGTCCTTGTTCGGAGAAGGTTTCGGCACAGGCCGCACGCAGGGCGTTTACGGCCGCCAGAGGACCGACCCGAGGACGTTATGTGCCAGGCAGACGCATAGAGCTCGCTCTGCAGGCCGAATGGGGCGAACGACGCTGCCGCCTCCCACAATGCGCTTTCGAGTGCCAACGCACCCCGGGAAAATACTTCTCTCTTGACTCTTTGCTTCAAAATGGGGCAACGAAAAATATATTTCCTCCAAAACCTTTTTAACTGTTTACAGCATCGAAGGGAATCATCGGACTAGTAGAGGTAATTTTAACACACACATTTCATTTTACACAGTTAGTGATTGATGACGAAATATAATATTGATCGTAGCAGCACATTTTGTAAGTCTTGCTTATATGTTTCAGTAATATATTTATGTTTTGTCGCAACTGCTCAAAAACAACAGGAATACATTTCATAAAATTTATATTCCTAATAACCATGTACATTATCTAACACTGGGTTACTCATAATAAAAGAAATTATGTGGTATAAGCGACTTAATGGGATGAAATACTGAAACTTTTCATTTATTAGCTAAGTGCAATATTTTAACTGAAGACAATCTGTCAGTAATTTTTTTATATATTAAATGTGATTAAAATAGGTCTTTAAACACACTTTTTTCTTTGTCAAAATATGTCTATTGTCATTGGAGTTAAAAGTGCACATGAACCTAAGAGGTATTCAATAATCAGCTCAGAAAATATTTGTGGCTCTAATCTTTCTGTTGGGCATTCAATGTAACCAGAAAAAGTTGACTGTAGTAAAGACGGAATGTGATGACAATCAATAAGAACGAGAAGTTTGAACAAGTAGTGAAGCTGGCCAGATTTTTACACGCTGTTCACAATAATTGCCCAACTTCATTTTCCATCCTCATATCCTATTCACTTTTCGTCCTCTCTCGTCATTATCAATGTTTCCTTTACACTTCACAGTCGTATGACATAGTGCAACTGTCGAAAGTGATAACAACTAGCCAATACAGCACAAGCGTGTTCGCGTGTTAGAAACTATACAAAAAGTTGGGCTATCAAACTATATACTTAACCATACTCCCTCATGAATAAAGTTCTATTATAACCCTTCATTATAAACAATTAGTATTTCCAAATATTCAGAATATTTGCAAATTATTTTTTACTCTCTATTGTAATTCATTTTTAGAGTTTGCTCTGTGTGCTTTTCAAATTCTCATCTCTCATTTAATATCTTTGATTTTCTCTTTTATTGAAATCTGAAATAAGTGATTCAATTCTAAACACTAGCTTTTTTATCATTATCCTGAATATTATGATTAAAAGAACTGTTTTTAAAGAAACCTGTGTGCTCTGTAGGAACGATCTTCTGGCTGTTTGCCAGCATTCGCTTTCTCATTTAACGGGCGTGAGTCCCGATGGTGCAGTAGCCTGTGAGCCGGTGATGCTATCCCACCCGGAGAAGTGTGATTGACTGCGCGCTCCATTACGCGGAGTGGCCGGCGAGGCGCCGCGTCGATTTGTCTCGTTCTTGTTGAGTGCAGTCGCCACGCGGCGCGGCGCAGCGCGACGCCAAGGCTGAATGCGGCCGCTGCGCTGGCCACGGGCGCGACGACAACGCTCCGGGTGGCGGGATTCCTAGATGTTCTTTCCCCACCGCTACTACGCAATTTCCGCAAATTACCAATCTAATGAAATAAAATTCACCATCTTTAAACCGAAAAATATTCTTCAAATTTTGGGCCAACGACATGAGCTGTCACTGCCTATACATTGGCTGTCCCCTTACGGGATCAACTTCAGCAGTTGACTCGCCCAAAAATACGAAATAATCCATCAGTCGAACGGTCCTGTACATTTGTACAGGACCTGTACAGGAGATGTACAACTGTACATCTCAGCATTGCAGGCCCTTTACTGTACGAAAGTAATCTCTCTAATAATACTAAGCGTTGAGATTAAATGTCACAGCTAATCAAAGAGATATTTAAATTTTATTGTGAAAGATTACTTGTCTTTTTCTCTCAATTTCTTCTCAATGGATTTCTGATTTCTGCAACGTCCTGACCACATAGTGAAGAGACCCTTCATAACTAAATCTCCAAAATGGAAATAGAAAAATCAACAATTACTATTTTGTAGAATACTGCTTAACTCTGCGACCCATGCGAATGTAATTTTTTTCGAGTACAGGCGGTCATTTCATACATGCATCTTTTGAATGCTTGCTTATCATACTTCAAAATTTTACTATTGGGGGTTTTGTAAGCACAAACACGCATTAACAGTATATTATGCGATTAGTTTATAATGTGTGTCCACGCTTCTGTTTCCACAAAATTCATGTCCCTTTAGATAAAGGAAAGTCTGATTTTTTAATGGGTCCAAGGCGCATCTTTTGCTGGTTACACGCAATTTCATTGTGTGTCATAACAATCCGTGTCCTGTGTTATAATGTCCAAACATCAGTTGTTTGTTTGTTTGTTTCTGTCTTCAATCTGTTTAATGCAGAACCATGGAGTCATGTCCTACGCAGCAGTGGCACGCTTTCACGTGTTGGTGTCAATTTTACATATAAATTTTTAGCGTATTATATGTAGACAATTATTATAGAAACCATTGATTCTTATTAAAAAAATATCTAAAAATTAAACCTGCAATAAATAGTTTTTGAGAAAAAATGCGTTTGAATTGCTGTGTTAAACATGTGAAAGTATTTTAGTTATGTTTAATCTATATTCTTATTCTTTTTCATTTTTGAACTTTCTATTTTCCGTGAACGATGTTACATGAGTTCATAATACTCCCTTATATAATAATCTTAGTTATGGTTAAGGTGAATAATTATGGTTTAAAGTTTCACACAGGTTGATACATCTTTGCTATTAAAACTTTAGAGATCTGTAAGTATTTAATATAACACAAACAATCCTACTAAGATTGAACGCAATCTAATGTCTAAATGTTTGTGGCTACGCCCGTGCCTTTAGTCTCCATTGGGTTAAAATCCCATCTCTAACAAAAACCAAATATTTTTCATCGAAATAGTAGCTACGACTAAGACGATGTTCCGTTGTGCGCGGAGGGGGGCGGGGTCCCGCCGCAGCTGCATTTGCATACAGCGACGCGTGTGATGCGGCCGCAGATTGGGGCTGCCGGCGATCATTTCACGGCGAATTACGCGTTTGGAACTCGCGTAACCGCGTTATCCCTTGTTCCACCGGACGGCCGGCGCGGCGCGGCGCGGCGCGGCGGTGGACGGAGGCGGGGAAGTCCCGGGATGTCAGCGCGGCACTGCGGCGGAAGGAGGAACTGATTCAGAGGGTGAAGTAAGAACGCGAATCGAGAACTGTTATGACCTGTAAATATACATAAGATATAAACAGTTAAAATCTTTTTTCAAATACTTTTTTTCTTTTTTTGTTCCCATGAACTGCACGGTTCTTAGCGATCATGTATACAGTTCTTTACAATGCATCAAATATTTTTACAATCTCTAGAAATTTGATGTGAGATGTTTCAGTTAGAAATTTGGAAACTGAATGTGTTGTACGTATCTCCGAATACTCAGGGCAATCTATTAAGGTATGTTGAATAGTTATTGGAATGTTACATGATACAGAAAGTGGTGGGGATTCTTTCTGAAACAGATGTGAGTGGGTAAGACGGGCATGAACTATACGAATTGTTGCAAGAATAGTTTCTTCTTTTCTTACTTGAAGTGAACAAACATCATTATCAAAAATACTTTTATTTTGGTGAAGAAAAATTATACCACGTAGTGTTCCAGTGAAGCTTAAGACTTCTATGGAATTATTTTTTTATGCCGCTATGTAAAACTGTTTGATCTTGAAGAGGGAGTTTAGTTGCTAGCCGAGCAGCTGAATCTATCAATTGAACTTTTTTTATGGAATGGAATCCCAAGAAACAATTATGTCTTTTTATATATAACAAAACAAATCATTCTAAATATTGATGATGCCATTTACAATGTTTATTGAGTACTTGGTACAATTCAGAGTGTCCAGCTCTCGAGGAAAATTCTAGAGGTCGGCTGCTGTGATCTGTTCTTTTCCGTGGTTTCGCCGATAAACACCAGGTACATGCCGAAACAGCACCCTGAAAACGGGCCACGGACCGCGCGCGATCTTGCCTCCCTCTTCCTTGTCCTAACGTCACCCTTTACACACTCTTGGACTAACATGCACTGTACTACCACGCATGCCGGGAGACCGGTCGGGAGCTTAGATCTTTTCCCACTGGGGCGGTGCCACGCTGGTGGGAGATACCTGGTTGGGCAAAACCCCGGTAGCCGACGGTAGGTCGGCGCCGGATCTCGCTATCAGCGGGGGAAGTCCACAGCCACATCCTGAGCAAAAACTACACTTACGGGACTAGTGAATACCGTAGTTGACGTGTCCAGAACCACTAACAATCAATCCCGTCACAGTGTCTCCTTGAACTGCTTATCGACCGTCTACAGCGCGCGCTTCCCTGCTGCACGCGCGAGCCAACTTCAAGTTACTGCATCCATAACAGTCACGCATCCATAACAGTCACGAGATTGGCGAGAGTTTTTTGCTCTCCGGGATTTTTGGCACTAGTCACAAGCACCATCGTAGTGCTTCACATTCCATGTTTGCGCTCGGCTGATTGATACTTCACTGAAAAGCCTCTGCGGTGTGTCTTTCGAATGAATTGTAAATTACAGAACCGGCAGCGTATAAGCGACTGTGACAGTTCCCTCACCTTGTGCTGAGGTACGTCTTGTGACCCGCTCTAAAGCAATCAATTTGCGAGGATTTCCTTACTTTCTCACAGACAGGAATCAGAGTTGCCACTCATGTGATGCAAACGAAGTCGCGGAAGCGATACTTTTCGTCTGGGGCAACACAACGAACATGTCAACAAGAAATGTTGTCTCCTGTCAGTAAGTGTTAATGTTTTGATATTTAATTTATGTCATTAAGGTGGTACCATCAGTGTAGTAATGTGGAGCTCTCAGAGACACTTATAAGCTGCCGGTATTGTACTTATCATATTTGCGTAAAAATAACAAAAAGCACCTTGTTTTTCACGACTTGTATCTCCATCAGAAGTATTTTCAAAGGTAATTATATTTCTCTTAAACAAATATAAAAACACTGGAAGATAAATCCAATAGTATTCTTTAGTATTTGACGAGAAGAGTAAAACTAGTGCTACAAAAGCATGTGCCGTTTCGCATTCGTAACGATTTTAATTTTCTCTCTAAACTAACACATCTTGTCTGTGTCTTTTGAAACGCTTATTTACAAGAAAACTACGTCTTAATTACAAGAAAACTACGAATAGGTCTATTTTCCAAAAAGCTTTATCTCACAGTGTCTCGTTTTATCTGCAACAGACATCTAATATTCGTGTTATAATATTGTATATTCTATCCTAGCTTCTTTGAGAAACGATTGAAAAAAAAATAATAACGTAATTGAACAAGTTTCAAATTTTAATTATCTGGGATACAATAGAGCCTATGATCATTTTGAAGACCTAGAATAAAATCTCTCTAAATTCCTGCTGCTACTTTGTACAATGAAGCAACATCTGCTGAAGAAGATAATAAAAGACACTCTTCTTAAATTCTATAGAACTATGGCGGTTCCAGTCCTCTTGCGTGGAGCAGAAGCATGGACAATAACACTCCAACTAAGAAACAATATTTAAACAGCAGAAATGAGGTTGCTGAGACCACTTGCGGGGTTCTCTAGGAGGGACTACAAGGAAAATGAAGAGGTTAGGACGGAACTTCAAATTTGCAATACAGGTCAAATATTAGACCCAATAGTAAGACCACCTTCAACGAATGGATAGCTTACCCATCCATCTTCAGAGTTTTGGGTCCAGATCCCAAGGCAGACGAAATGTAGGACCTCCACGACTGCGATGGAATGACCAAATGAAACTCCTGGAGACTAGGCTTAAAGGTCTAATTGGTATTGCGGTGAGCTGTCGTTGGCATTTCCTATGAAATAATTATACGACTCGTCATTGCGCACAATATTATTTATAAATACAAAAAATAATATTGTTGGCAATGACGACTCGAAATAATTAATTCTAAATGTCTAATCCACGCTGTATATGATGATGATGATGATGATGATGATGATTATTATTATTATTATTATTATTATTATGTAGTTCAAAGAAATATAGAGAAATATCACTTCATCTTTGAGGCGTCTCTTCACACGAAACAACCCAATTTATAGCCCTGATGAGCGTGACTCCAATCTTTGTCGGTAATTTTGGTTCTCATGGGAGACACTCCAATTAAGGCTGCGGTCACAGACGCTGGTGCTTTTTCTTCTGCATGAACCCCCTTCACTCTTTCCCCGCTCTTTGTATTTTGGTTCTTCTCTACACAGATACATTTATCTCAAGTATTTCATACGCACCATTTCTAATGTTCTGGCAAGGAAATGAATTTCAAATATAATAGAAATGCTTTTATATTAACTACTTTACTAAAATATTACTCTGTGAGGAGAATTTAATATTTGCTTACAATTAATTCACAAATGGTATGTCTTTATTATCAATATTACAATTATTATTTTCATTATCATTATTCTTATTATTGTCCACGTTATGTGTTGACATAATTTCTCAATGATACAGTACATACATCACTGAGCACATATACTGTTCATTTTATTTTTTGAATATCATTTAGCGCTCCTTAATCACTTCATTGTTCTATTAATGAAATTCCAAATATAAATACCAATATATCATTATTAATATTTTTTTTAAAAAATGAGTACTGTCGATATGGTTCCAAGGTGTTCAAAGACATAATATTTTTTTTGTTATATTTAAAGCATTTTTTAATTATAAATTAATTCTATTTTACATATGTTTTTCATTTGAAAAGATAATGTGAAACTCCCATCTATTTTA
>BOPP01000047.1:7720257-7745027 GCA_017312745.1 Gryllus bimaculatus | reverse complement strand
CCGTGTCCAGTGTTATAATGTCCAAACATCAGTGGTTTGTTTATTTGTTTTGGTTTTTGTCTTCAATCTGTTGATCGGAACCATCGATCATGTCCTAAGCAGCAGTGGCACGGCTTTCAATGTTGGTGTTCAATTTTACATATAAATTGTTATAAAATTTCTCCATCAATTCTGAGTGTATTATATCTATATATATATATATATATATTATATTACAATAATATATATATATATATATATATACACAATTATTACCAGAAACCCATGATTCTTATTAAAAAATATGTTATAAATTAAACCCGCGAATAAATAGTTTTGGAAAAAAATACATTTTGAATTGCTGCGTTAAAACCTGTGAAAGTATTTTAGCAGTGTTTAATTAGATTCTTTTCATCTTTAACTTTCTAGGTTCCTTGAAGTTGTTGCATACGTCTTAATAACTTTCCTTGTATAATAATCTTAGTATGTTTATGCGTGCCATAATTCATGATTTAAAATTTCTCACACTCCATTGATATATCTTTCTTATGAGTACAAAAATTATTAAACTTTAGATATCTATGAAATATTTAATATAACACAAACAATCCTACAACGAAAAATAAACGCAATCAAATGTCTAGATGTTTGTAAATACGCGCATGACTTCGGTCGCCATTGGTCGCAAAATCCCATCTCTAAAAAAAAAACAAATATTCTTCATCGAAAACTGTAGTACGGTTAAGACGATTTCCGTGGTGCGCGGAGGGGGCGGGGGCGCCGCCGCCCGCCGCCGCCGCCGACCGCAGCCGCATTTGCATTACAGACCGACGCGTGGTTTGATGCAGCCGCAGATTGGGGCTGCCGGCGATCATTTCACGGCGAATTACGCGGTTTGGAACTCGCGTAACCGCGTTATCCCCTTGTTCCACCGGACGGCCGGCGCGGCGCGCGCAGGTGGTGGACGGAGGCGGGAAGTCCGGATGTCAGCGCGGCACGGCCGGCGGAAGGAGGAACTGATTAGAGTGAATGTACGCGAAACGAGAACGATGTGTCACTGTTATGTCCTATAAATAATACCATAAGCGTATAACAGTTAACAGTTTTTTTAAAATACTCTTTTTTTTTCTTTTTTGTTCGCTATGAACTGCTTGTATACAGTTCTTTACAAATCATTTTTAACAAATCATTGACAAGCATGCAAATATTTTACAATCTCTAGAAATTTGATGTTAGCATGTTTCAGTTAGTAATTTGGAAACTGAATGTGTTCCAATGTATATCTGAATACTCATGGAAATCTTATATTTAAGGTATGTTGAATATTATTAGATGTTTATATGATATATGAAAGTGATGGGAATTCTTTCTGAAAACATATGAGAGTGGGTAGACGGGTGTGAATTATGCAAAATTCTTTCAAGACTAGTTTCTTCTTTTCTTGCTTGAAGTAAACAAACGTCATAATCAAAAATACTTCTATTTTGGTGGCAGGAAAATTTATACCACTAGTGTTCCAGTAACTTAAGACTTTCTATGGAATTCTTTTTTTATGCTGCTATGGAAAACTGTTTGAATCCTGAAGAGGGAGTTTTAGTTGCCTAGTAGCAGCTGAATCTATCAATTGAAATATTTTATGGGAATGGAATCAAGAAAACAAATTATGTCTTTTATATATAACAAATCATTGTGTATAATTAATATGTCAATTTTAGAGCCGGCTGCTCTAATTGAATACCTTTTCCGTGGTTCTCCGATGAAACACCAGGCCAAATACCGTATCAGTAACAAACAAAACGGGCCACGGACCACCCGCGAACTTTCCTCCCTCTTCCTTGTCCTATCCTCATCCTTTACACACTCTTTCACTAACATGCAATTACACTACAACACAAGCTTAGATCTTATCCCACTGGGGCGGCCAGCCGCTGGTGGGAGATTACCTGGTTGGGCAAAACCCCGGTAGCCGACGGTCGGTCGGTGCCCGGATCTCGCTGTCCGCGGGGGAAGTCCACAGCCACATTCCTGAGCAAAGACCACGTAACAATCAATCCCGTTAAAGTGGCTCCGTTGAACTGCTTATCGACCGTTCTACCAGCGCGCGCTTCCTGCTTGCACGCTCGAGGCCAACTTTCAAATTACTGTATGCATCCATAACAGTTTCACGAATATGGCGATAGTTTCTTGCCTCCCCTGGATTTTTGGCACAGTCACAAGCACCATGCAGAGGAGCCTCCACATTCCATGTTTGCGCTCGGCTTATTTGATACTACACTGGTAAAAGTCTCTGCGCGTCTTTCTTACAAATGAATTGCTTAAATTACAGTTACCGGCAGCGTATAACGACTGTAAGAGTTCTCTCGCCATGGCTGAGGTAAAGCGTCATGTGACCTGCTCTGAATCCAATCAACCATGCGAGGAATGCTTTTACTTTCTCACAGCTAGGATCGCGTCGCCGCTTCATTCTGATTCTCCACGAAATCCGCGGAGGCGATACTTTACGGGCTTGGCGAAGCTAAGTGCATGACATCAAGATGTGTCGGTCGCCTTTCAAAAGTGTTAATGTTTGAGAATTTAATTTTTTATCTTCATGTAGTTGGTACCATCAGCTTAGTATTGGAAGCTTCAAGACACTTATACACTGCCTACGTAGTTCAATCATCTTTGCGCTAAAAATAAGAAAAAGCACCTTGTTTTCACGACTTGTATCTCCATCGAAAGTATTTTCAAATAAATTATCTTTCTTTAAACAAATATCAAAAAAGAACACTGCTAAAGTAAATTCAACCATTCTTTGGTATATAACACCGAGAAGGAGCATAAACAGTGGTGCTACAAAAGCATGTGCCATTTCGATTTGTAAACGCTTATGTAATTTTCTCTCTGAACTAAACACAGTCTTATCTGTGTGTTTGAAACGCAGTAAAATTTTGAAGCATATGAGACGCAAAAAACTAATTCTTTTAATCCTAATACATCCTACACAAGTTCAACAATCCAGAGTAATTTTGCACCTGACAAGTATTGTTGCCTTACAGTGAGAAGTCAATTCTAGAATATCAAAATCCGGTGTCGCGGCGTTGCACAATCGTATTTGCATCCTGATATGTACCGTGGACTTAATTACAAGAAAACTACAAAATAGGCCTATGTTCAAAAAGGCTTTATCACACAGTGTCACGTTGTATCGACAACAAGACATGTAATATTAGTATTTATAATATTGTACATTCTATCTTCTTTGAGCAAAGATTGGAAAAAATAATTACTTAATTGAACAGTTTCAAATTCAATTATCTGGGATATAATACCAGCTCTACATCATTCTAAAGCACCTCAGAACAAAATCTCTCTAAATTTTTCTGCTGCTAACTTAGTACATGAAGCAACATTGCTGAAGAAAATAATAAAAGTTCTCTTTCTTAATTCTAAGAAACTATGGCGGATCCAGTCCTCTTGTATGGGTTATGAGCATGACAATAAACAATCCAACTGAGCCAGAAAATTGAGGTTGCTGAAACACTTGCGCGGGTTCTCTATGAGGCGACCACAAGGAAAAACTGAAGAGATTAGGACGAACTTTCCAAATTGCAATTACAGGTCAAATATTAGACCAATAGTAAGACCACCTTCGAAGAATGGATAGCTTACGCATTCCCTCTTCAGATTTTGGGTCCAGACCCCCAAAAGCAGAAGAAATGTAGACCTCCGACGACTGCGATGGAATGACCAAATGAATACTCCTGGAGACTAGGCTTAAAGTAGCTAATATGGTGATTGGGTGAGCTGTCGTTGGCATCTTCCTATGAAATAATTATACGACTCCGTCATCGCAGACAATATTATTTTAACACTTACAAAAAATAATATTGTTGCAATGACGACTCGAAATAATAATTTCTAAATGTCTAATCCACGCTGTATATGATGATTGATGATGATGATTGAATGATGATGTATTATTATTCATTATTATTATTAGTATGTAGTTCAAGAAAATATAGAGAAATATCACTTCATCTTTGAGGCGTCTGCTTCACACGAAACAACCCAATTTATAGCCCTATGAAGCGTGACTCCAATCTTTGTCGGTAATTTTGGTTTTTCTCATGGGAGGAACACTCCAATTAAGGCTGCGTCACAGACGCTGGTGCTTGTCTTCTGCATGGAACCCCCTTCACTCTTTCCCCCTCTTTGTTATTTTGGTTCTTCTCTACACAGATACATTTATCTCAAGTATTTCATACGCACCATTTCTTAATGTTCTGGCAAGGAAATGAATTATCAATATAATAGAACGATGCTTTTATATTAACTACTTTACTAAAATATTACTCTGTGAGGAAATTTAATATTTGGCTTACAATTAATTCACAAATGTATGTCTTATATCAATATTACAATTATATTTTCATTATCATTATTCTTATTTATTATTATTGTCCACGGTATGTGTTGTTGATATAATTTCTCAATGATATAGTAGATACGTCATTGAGTACATATACTGTTGTTAATTATGTTTTTTGAATGACTTGCATTTAGTGCTCCTGAATCACTTTATTATTCTACTAATAAAATTCCAAATAAAAATACCAATATATCAATATTAATATTTTGAAAGAACAAGAGTACTGTCGATATGGTTCCAAGGTGTTCAAAGACGTAATAAATTTATTTTTTGTTGTATTAAAAAAAATTGAATATGAATTTGGTCAAGAAAATTTCAAAAGCATTTTTTAATATAAATTAATTCTATTTTACATATGTATTTAATTTGAAAATATAATGTGAAATTCCCATCTATTTTATGCTCAATTATCTTTGTTGCCCGACTGCGACAAGCTATTTGTGAAATATCTATTTACTTCCACTCATTTATTAAATTTCGTTGCACGACTGATATTACTTTATCAATATTATAATTTATGTTATTTCTCCCTTCTGTGCTCGAAAAGTTTCTCAATTCTTAATCGTTATTATTGTGATTCTACTTTCATTTTTGATCAGATGTCTCGACGTACAATCTGTTATCTTTTACCTGTCGTATGTGAACGTGCAGTTCAGTACAGAATTTGCAATTCCTGAAAGTTTTGTAGTTTGAAACCAATTATTAAATTGATGGCAACTAAAAATTATCAGCGGTTTTTCAATTACATCGATTTAACATTATCATACTGTTACAGTATATATAGAGCTCATTAATGATGAGATCTAATTTTACTATGTACAATTATTATAGTTCCTTACGGTTCAGATTAAAGTCATTGGGTTTACTCTGATCTTCGCGCGCTATGATGATTTCACAGATGACTTCTGCATCTTCTGACTTGGAACCGTCCATAGGATGTCCTCGCTGATGTCCCACTTATCGTAATCTTGTCTAACGTCAAGATAGGTTTTCAAAGGTTCCCGGAATATTCTAAACTATTTTGTAATTTCATAAAATTGAATAATCGCAACTAAATTATTTTTCGAGCGCTAGTCGTCCTGCCTGTTCTTTCAATGAACACCTACACGCAACTAGCTGCAATACCGACTTGCTAAACGTCTTTCCGTCTACGGACGTATCCTAATATAAACTCCTTTCAAACGCGGAGTTTTAATTTAACTTTAATTTAAATTACAAATTACAACCCCAAATTAAAATTTCTTTGGCTTCTTAATTCATGCAATACTTAACATGTCAAATTTACTTATACTACACCCCTTTCCTATAATCGTACTATTAACCCAATCTTAAAAAATACGCATGTCCTTTCCTTTGCTACATCTGTTCTATTCGACGACTAGTGAGAGAGTGATAATTTCAACATTTTCACAGACTTCGGCTTCCATTGCCCCCTTCATACCTACTCCATGTAATGTTCTCGAGGCCGGGATCCCGTTTCTTCCCCCAATGAAGAGTGTTATGTCATCAAGCATGAATGAATATAGTGTTTCTTTACAGCTTTAGTTTCCCTCTTTCTCATTCCAATTCATTCTTCATCTGTTGAGGGATGCACTAAATGAGAAAACATTATATTGAATTTGGCCACTGCAGAAGGAAGCAAGATGTATTTGTCGGGATAACGTATGCGTTTTCTTCAATCATATGTAATCCGTACTTTGGATTAATTACGACCTCACTGATAAGCGAACTCGTGAGAAGCCAGCCCGACCGTCACGCAGCAAAAGAACTACGGATGAGGAACGATTTTGAATTATCACACAGCGTACAAGTTGCTTAGATTTGTCTGATTATTTTCCAAGCTGTAAGTGCAAAGACAGACATCATAAATTTTGCATTTGTAACTCAGAGTAGGAATTTTGATATTAGTATAGATAGTAGCGCTTAAAGGAACGGACTGTAAGCTAAGGCCACGTGTTAGGAAAGTAAAATAAATGTGTATTTCTAGAAGTGAGGCTTGAATAATGTAATAAATATCTTCGATAGAGGGATTATTCATATGTTGTTCATGGACATTTTATTCTTTAAATTTGCTTCACTACATATAATATAGTATTGGGTTGTTGATTGTAGATTATGTGATTATGGTTTCTTCCATATGTGTATTGTGTGTTTTTATTTCAACATTTTGTTTGTTATCACTGATAAATTAAATTCTGAAATTGCGTCAATTTAAAAAAAGTGTGTTATATCCAGATTTACTAGAATAAATACCTATTTTTTACCTAAATAATAAATGCCGATTTTTTTACCTAAATTGGTACTAGACGTTTTCTTTAATTTTTCCTATTCGGCCGACGAATCCTTAGTGCCTGGTCAGAATTTATATATACATTTGACTCTGGATATTACGTGAATCCTGTAATTGCTAGGATGGCACATGTCAAGCATTCGTTGGCGCTTAAGAGCACATGTATGATAGTTCAATAGAAAAATGTTCTGAATGATGCATTTTCAAGTCCCAATTTCTAGAAAACTTTGATACCGGCGTAAATAAAATTTATGTCACAGTAAAAATGAGTTTTTCTCAATAATTCAATATCTTAACTATATTTTTTGCTATTATATTTTAGTGTATTATGACATTTTGTTTTTATTTTATTTTTAAATCAATTTAGTTTTTGTTCTCTGAAACTGTAACACGTAGATAAATCAAATTTGATAGGCTTTTCGACCACACAATTGACATGACATTTGTAAACATGAAACTTTAAAAATTATTTTTTTTAAAATTCCCTATACGTTAAATATATAAAAAATACATTATTTTGTTCAAAAAATATTGCAGAAATTTTTAAAAATAAAATTGAAAAATCGAATTTTCAATCATTTTTACCTGCATGTGTCATTAAGCCATCGGGACCAGAAATTTTCATGAGTAATTTAAAAAAATCCCGAGAGGTGACATTAAAGCAATAAAAGGTAGATAGTTTTGCCGCTTACATAACATTACATCATATTATTCATTTCGTTTATTATACCACCTACTGCACAATTTGTCATCCATCACAAATCATTCCCTGTTTATATTTTTTCCGTGATTCCATGTAAATCGTAAACATTAATTATCACAAATTATGTACTTTGTAATATCGTCACAAACTGTAATTGCTCATTTAACTTAGTTGAACTCTAATTGCTAAAAAGTTAAAGAAATGTTGATTTCAACCTGAAAATGTATTTCTTTTTCGAGACTTTTAGTTTTAGAACAAAAGACGTTTCCTCCTAGTTCCAATTTCTCCCTCTTACATTCCTCTCCCTTTCTTTGTTACTTCATCGTCCCTTATCTTGTCCCTTTTTTTACTTTTTTCTCCTTTTTCCTCCGCTTTCCTGATCATCTTTTCTTGTGTCATTCTCTCGTTTTTTCCCCCGGGAACCACACCAGCGCCAACTGCCGCTGCGTGCTGCCGTAAATAAACGACAATGAGACGAAAACGTCTTCTCAGCGCAATATAGGAGCAAGCGTCGCAGTTTCGCAATTGTAAAGGGACCTCTGGGGCTGGCGCAGGGATCCGGTTTTCGTCTCGACTCGCTGGTGGGCGAGGGTGAGTGGTGCTAGGGCCCTGAGGAAAGGGACTCAGCTGATGATCGCACAGCTGCGACGGAGTAATGTATTTCCGGTTTCTAAAGGATAGACTGTTATGTGATGAGATGGAATAGAGAGGGTAATTATGGTGTATGGAAAATTACAGAATGGTGAAGTGCATTGACGACAGGGTGATAACGAGTTATGGTGAGATGTCTGTCACGACAGCAACAGTTGAGCTTAAATTAAAGACCAGACGAGGGTAGTATTGTAGGTCGCTTATGGTTGCTTCCAAAAATAGTGTGTTTTTTATAATAAATTATTGAAATTTTAATTGTGGAACATGATGTACTACGCTTAGGCTCTGGTAGGCTTCCTTCAAACACCGACATCTTTTCTAAACGAATAAGCAAGTTTTCGTCAACGATTGAGAAAATTTTTAATTTGGACTCTTTTGTAGCACGGTATTAAGCTTTCTATAAAGCATAGAAAACACTTTGTAACGCATCTTTGGATGATATGTCGAACTCACTAGTTTTCCTAGATACAGCTAGTGCCTACATATTGCGCCAGGAAGTAACCCATTGTGTCAATGGATAATCAACAGGGGTAAAATGCTTTTCTATAGGAAACAGTCATCTCGTTTGATTACTTTCGGACGTCAAAAATCGAAGCGACCTGTTGCTGCCGGCCAGCGTTGTGGGCGATGGCAGTTTTTGTCGCTGCCACCATTCGCAATCTCGTTTTGTCCCCAAAAATGTATGCATCGCAAAAATGTACGTATTGCATCATAAAAATGTATTCCTCTTACGAATATTCTCGTATTATTTTATTTCAAACTAAAAGTTACAAACTATTTAAAAGATCTTAATGGGATGTCCGAGTTGAAAATGCTCCTCCCCTAAATGACTTTCTTTTTTTAACCGCTTTATTTTCAGTTCAATACACTGATTTTACAGAGATTAGCATAACTTAATTCTAGAACTTGGTTAGGACATAGGCAGGCGGGGAGTCCATTTAGTCGAAGTACCCTCTCACTTTGTTACATTTCTCTTAATTTATTGTTTGGATGTCTTTTAATTTTTTTGAATTTGTCACATTCTGTTGTTTAACATTGTGTTTCTATGTTTAATATTTTTGTGTATTCAATTTGCATTTTTACTTACGCGTTTATGGCGGGCGTATAAATTACTTTCTAGACACGCCTCTGTGACTATCTGCCCTATCGGCTCAGCGGCTGACCCATAAGCCTATTCTAGTTCGGCACCTGCCACCAGCCTCCATGGACACTACCCACCCCCTTGCATCAAATTTGCTTAGGACTAGCCACGTTTATATCTACCAGGCGACCCACCCGGCGTAGAAGGGAAACTTTCGTTGAAGGTCGAAGAGTACAGCAAAGAGCGGGCCAGGCACTTGAAGTCATTTTAAAATTGCCATTTTCGAGAATTGATTATTAATATTTAGAGTTAAAATATTTGTGACTGAACTTGGCTCCTGCATGCTTGTGCATTGCCATTCTCCTAGATCTTCATCTTAAGGCCGTTTCTTGGTCACTCTGTTCAGCAGATTGTTCTCACAGTAATGTACAGAAAAATCTTGCTTTCTATTAATATGTCTATTACGTGTATATTTCTGTTAATGTGTCTGGAAGTATAATGAACAGCTTCGGCATATGTCTAGAACTCATTTGAGAAAAAAACAGAACAGATGGTCAAAATCTCCCACGAGTAAAATTTCATCTAATCAAAATCTTAATTCGTCGCTGTTGACTAAAATTCGTATCCGTCGAGTATCAAACCTGGGTCTGCAAAATATTATCTACGGACGCGTAACTACATACGCTAACTACAAACAGTTTTATAAATATTAACAAATTAATATAACTGCGATAACTTAATCAGAGCAAATGTCTGAAAGTTGGTACTTGTACGTATTTGTTTGCTAAATTCAATAATGGCAATGCACAAACTATAATATTTATTTGGGTAAGTTGAAAACTTCATTAACATAGTAGGCAGTACGCTCTGAAGAAGGCCACAATACGCTGGCCAAAACGTTAGCCACGATGACATCGACGAAGCTCGTCCCGGATAGCCCAGCCAACATAAACTCCGGCCGCGGAAGCCTACACCACCATATTCATTAACATAGTAAAAATTTATTTTGACTTACAACTTTATATTCTACTCAAACATCCCTGTTGGATTAGCTTGCACATCAGTTTCATTTTCTTTTTATTCTTCTATAATTCCCCATAAACTTAACACATCTTTCCTATTCCAACAAATACATTTAATCTTATCTTGTACTTTCCACTCCCTTCCATGATTATCGCCTTCGCTTTCCGCCCATTCATCTCTCTAAAACACGTGATCTCATGTTCTACGTGCACCCCACAAATTTTGTACAACCTGTCTGCCTTTTTCAGCCATTATTTGACCTCGTTCAATTCATTTCCTAGTCTATACCAGAATGTACTCCTCATATCGGTATTACATTCTTTTTCCTTCTTAAATATTCAGGTAGCTTTTTGTATCATCCCGAATACAACTTTTAATCTACACTCTCTAAACTTTCCCTTATCCTTCTGCCTCTGAATAGACCAGTACCAATCCGAAGACAAATTACTATTTTTCTTGTTCTTCGATTTTCCATTATCTCCTCTCAAAGCTAATTATCTCTAATTATATTTTTTCTTCTCTCCTGCTCCTGGAATGATTTGCATATTTTATTTCTTTGTTAATCTCTCCAAACAATAAAGCATTTCACATGAGAGTTGTCGCACATTCTCAAGGCCACTCTCAAGCCGTAATAATGTGTTCTTTTATTGTTTTAATTCCTCAAAATTTATTTTCATTCATTATTCATTATTTATAAATAATTCAGAAATAATGATTGTGTACATGACATTATTTCATAACAGAGTTTTTATGAGAAACTTTAAAATGATTTGTGACAATGTTTGGGTGTACCCGCTGCATTTTAATGTTCGGTTCTTGGAGTTTCTTGACGGCCTTACTCTTTATACCCTTGCTGAGATCATCTCGGCTCCCGCTTGGCAACATTTCAACCGATATACCCAGAGTGCTGAGTAGGGGAGTGAACAAGATAGGAAGGTGCATCAGCTTGCTTTTATGGAGCAGGCGACCTTATGTGTTTTATAGTTAGACTTTGTTCATTATCCTCTTTTAAGAGCGCAGCCTTTCAATCAACCAGTTGCAAAGGGCCTGTTATTTCACGCAACTTCTGTGTTGACATAAAGATATTTATTAGGAACAATCTCATCCTGATAACCGACTATGTTGCGGAATTATAATTGCTAAACATTGAAAGTTTGAAATAGTATTATTACAGATGAATAAGAGTGATGTTGTGAAACAAAGATCAAATAAACTTTATTTTAAACATTTATCTTGACTTGATTTTTTCAAAAATGCCTTCAAATATTTTCTTCGAATATTTTGAATGAATGCGATGATGACCTAAAGGTCATGTTGCTGTATTCCTTTACTTTTCCAAACAATACACACATACTTTTGTATTTCTCGCCGTCGCTAATATTTGGAATACCAGATATTTGTATACATTACTGCATTTGTAAGTACAAGTGCTTCAAATCATGCTCTATAATGTTTCTTGAAAACTTAAAACATGTCAGTGAAATTTCATTGTTATGTCATATTGTCATGTCAGTGTCATTGTTCAATCAAAAAATAGCTACATATTTTCTATGGAAATAGGAATGACACTTCTCCAAAACTGACAATTTGCAGGAGAACCGTTATAATCTAAACGAAGATGCTTTTTCACAGCCCTAAACTCAGGGAAAAGGAGAAGCTATATGTACTCTCTTGTGAATTAACTTCATGAATTTTTACAAATAAGAACAAACTCCTTTACAAATTCATTTTTTTTCAAATAAATCAAAAATAAGTTTGGGTCATGACACTATTTTTGCACCGACGAAATGAAAATTACATTTTACTCTCATCAAATCGTTGATACGAAAGTCGTATCGGATAAAAGAATGTCCTCGCCGTTGAATTATAGAGTGATTTACTGACACAGTTACAACAACCATTTCCTTTCTTAACGCTGTCGCCTTGAAGAAAACGTCCTTTCACAAACTGCAATTCTCCTCTACTGACGCCTAAGGATACTAAAGGTCACAATGAATATTTCACATCAAACGCCATTTTCTTCAGAGAGTAGGCTTTCCGCTTGAGAAAAGATCTACGTCACTGACAGATCAAAAGAATTTCTAACAGCTAATTTACTTACAAGAAAACGACTTAATTGGCTCACCGGATATAGTGCCAAAAAGAAATTTCATATAAAAGAATGTGAGGTATGAGACGGCAATGTAGACCGACTCGTTACAAAATTACTTGTAACGAGCGTTACGTCCTAAATTTCAATTTAAACTTTGGGGAAGAGTTTCTTCTATTACTCCAGTCACAAAGCGTTTGAAAGCAACGTATCTACCTTTCTGTGCTTAATTTTAACTTTTAATCTGACAGTAAATTATGCCCTTCGGAAGTTTTCAACACACACTCAATGGCTTGTTCTTTCACTTGTTTCATAAATCAAAATTCCAGTGTTTGCGTTGTAGCTCTTGTGAATTATCCTTTATTTTTGCTTCTCCTCTTTTACCTTAATTCTCCAGTACTTTTGAAGCGCTGAGTAAGGTAATAATTTTGTGAGTTACAGAGTAAAAGTTACGGTTGCTCAAGGCAGGATCGATCGTCCAGAACTTTGCCCGAGTAAGAACCTTATAAAAAGATATTGCTCCATTTTATCACATTAGCCGGAGTATACAAAAACGATATTTAGATAAACCCACGTTCCTTTTCAAGATGTCGGCTTAGATAGCTCAAGGCATCAATTGATGTCACTGCCGTTATTCTGATCGGAAGATCCAAAGGTTCGAGTCCAACGTTGGTCAAAAGATTTTTGACACTCGCTTCCTAGTTAGGTCGAATCCATATGTTGTCTAAAGAAGATCTATAGTGACTGGTTGCTTTGATAGGTAGTATTTTGTTAGTTCTCCGATTAACGCCAGGCGAATGCTGAAGCAGTACACTAACAAACAACTCACGAACCGCGCACGATCCTTCCTGCCGTTTCCTTTTCCTATCGTCAACCCTTATTTGCACATAAATTTACATGCCCTACACTTTCGAACAAGCGAGAGTCCAGTAGAGAGCTTAAAGCTTGTCCCGGCTGGCGCGGTGCCCGCTGGTGGGAGATACCTGGTTGGGAAGAACCCCGCAAGGTGACGGAAGGTTGGCGGCGGATCTCGCCATCCAGCTGAGGAAGATCACCGCCACCTCCCACGATAAAAACATGCACTACTCGTAAGGGACTATTGACCTTAGCAGTTGACGTGCCCGGAATCACTCGTCAATCAATCAGCCAATTTTTAGGGTAAAACTTTTGAAATATGATTAAATGAACATTTCAAATATTTAGTCATTTAAAATGATTATTTGTCCCTTGAAAATGATATGTTGCATTGCGTTTCATTTACAAAATGATAAACTTTAACTTGTCAACAAATGTATCTCCAAAACATTGTTATTTATGAACATTGCTTTGTTTATTTTCTGATTTTTTTATGCATCACGACATCCGTAAATGTCTTTTTTCAATTATTTTAGTAGTGTAAGTTTCCGTTAGTTTTATTATTGTTAATCGGTACATTTGTTGACATTATTTTGAATTTGCTTTTTATATTATTTTTATGAATTTTACAAGCTTACTGTGTTAACATTCAGACTGACAGTTCTCAGATAAGATCACTTTACTTGATGTATGTTTGTCCAGAATTTGTTACATAGAAAATGTAAAAAAATTAAAAATTGTATTCTGAATGAAACTGAAAAAAAAACGTAAAATTGATTTCACTTAGTCTCTGACACGTAAATTGTCAATAAACTCAGCAAGAATGTCAGCCAAAATCAAGAGAACTTACCCTCCTTTCAATACCGAACTCTTAACAAAATACAAAATAATTATTAACCATTTGCATTGAAGAACACAGTATAACGTATCATAACTAATTAAAAGCAATGCTTTGTGTACAAATTAATCAGCCAAATAGTAGAGATTTTCCACATGATATACCTAGAAAAATAGATCCCTGCGCTAACAGTAAACTTAACATTTTAAAAGAAGTTCTATCTACAAAATATTTTTTCATATTGCTTCCGGGAAATCGAACATATCATTTTCTATCTACATAAAAATCTACCAAAAGCAAGAGAGCATTCGAAACAATACAGGTAGTTCTTAGCGCTTTCTCTCGAGGCAAATGTACACCAAGTGGCCTACAGAGCAAGAAGGTAAGAACGTTTGCACAGAACATTCTCTTCCATTCGCACGGACATCCGAGGACACACGGCCCTCCCCGCTCGCCCTCCCCGTGGCCGCTGTGCAGTTTGCATTGAGGCCGATGCTATCTGCAATGTCGCGTGCTCAATGTTGACTGCACGGCGGAGGCGGTGAACTTCGGCTGGGGTTCGGCCCGGGACGCCGCGACGCAACGCGACGCGACGCGCCGTCGCTCAGGTAAGTAGCAACCTGATCTCAGCACGCGCGTGCTACCTTCGCACTTCGGGGCCTCGGGGACGCCCAGCCCCGCCCCGAGCACCTGTCGCGTTCTCCGCGAACCACGGCGCTCTTAGCCACAGCCACCGGAGTGATGACTGCTTGCTAAACAATAGTACTTTATGCAATTAGTTTATAATGTTAAGCTTTATTGCATGAGTACATGTTTTGAAAACGAGAGACTTTAGGAGCGAGTTTTCAAATGAGTACGAATGTATTAAAGCAAACATTATATCATTGATATCGCGCGAGTAAACGGTGGTCGTCTGTTCCGTTTAGCTCTACCTCCCCCGATTCCCTCGCTACGATTGGCTGAATGTGTGACGACGCAATCATTCGTGACATAAAATCTAATACGTGATCGTTTGTTCCGTAAAATGCCCCATTATGAACGATTTCTTGCAACAGAAAAGGTTCTTTTATAATGCTGGAATACATAAAAATATTATATTGTATTATTGTTAGGAATAAATAGAACTTTGCTCTCAAAGGTTCGCAGTATCTGCCACTTTCGATGCTTTATATTCTTTGGTAAGCATGCCAGTTGTATGCGTTGTGTGTTCAGTGTGTGCCATCTTGAATCAGAAGTGTAAAGCAGTGTAATGTTTCTGTAAAGCAGTCAATAGTAAAGCTATCTGTTATGGTTTGATATGCCTTTGTCTCTAGCAGCAATCCAGATCCAGCGACAAAATCTGAACAATTATAGTGTGTATTTAATATTACATGTTGTTATGTATTTAATTTTGGATGCATTATATTTTCAGTGTATTATATTATACATTGATGACTACGAAATATCTATTTATTTATTTTTTTGAAGGCTTGAAATAAATTACTAATAATCTTAAAATACAACTAACAATACTAATAGGGTGGCAGAGGTATCTTTATATGATAACTCTACTTTGGGTCAAAATCCTAAAATTTCTTTAGGAATGTGTGAATCGATCATTTGTTCGTGTTGCGGGTTCTGTGTATTGAGTTTTGGCAAAGTTTTAGAGGGGTTGGATTGAGTATATTTGGGATGATTTGGGAAGAAAGGGGTGAACAAAAAAATATGTAGTTGATTAACGGTGCTAATTAGAATTCTTAATTAAGTTTTGGATTGGAAATGTACCATGGAGCATTTGTGATGACGCGGAAGAACTGATTTTGGACTGCTTGACGTTTTTTGGAATTAGACAGATTTGGTTACGAAATTGGCAGTTTCGAAAGAACAATGATGTGAAATTTGTGCTGCCATGTATCCAAACAGGGTTAGTTATGACAATTATGGTTTCTTGATCATAAGAATGTCAATACATACAAGCGTTAGAATCTCATTGCAAACAGTACAAGAACATCAAGACCAATATTACACGTCGCCTGCTTGGTGTTATATTCATTAAATCTCCGCGAGAATATCGTCAGATGATTCTAACTCAAGTTAGTCCTGTTCTCCGCACGCGATTGCAGCATTCAATGAGTAGAATACATCATTGCAGTCTTGGATTTTAATAATGTTATGTCCAGAAGAAAATACATCAGGAAGTATATGTGTAACGTTGTTCACGAAGTATATATGTATATATGTAATGTTTATTGTTCACTTTATACAAGCCATAGATCCCAATGCTACCAATAACAATTTTTACTACTATATCTTCAGACGATATCCCACAATACATGCACATACATCGTCGCCAGGAGGTTTACAAGTTCAAGCCAAAGTTTCCAGGATCCAAATAGAAATATAATTAATCGAGGCACGGTCGGCTTAGACACGAAAACTATAACAATCCACAATACTCGGAGGTTGTTCTAGATCAGACTCCGCCAGAAAGCCTGCTCCGTCGCCCGATGCTTGTCATATTCTTCTGGTGACGTCATCACCATTGACTCTCCTTTTCTTCCGTCACAGTGGCTGCATCCGCTGGCATGCGAGCCTAAACCGCGCGGGCGCCAAGTTTAAACTACTTTATGTAACCGTAACAAATAATGCACTGAATTGTGTCGCGAATGACAAACTCTTGACTTTAGGCGAGATGTTCTCTCAGCGTTCACTTCCAACCAGTAGCCTTGGGTGGCGGTTCAACAAAGCTTCTAGCAAACTGGCGACATCCCAGGATTTGAGTTCCTTGAATTCGTAACGCCTCTGCCTGCACAGTTGCCTTGCTGGCTTCATCAGTGCTCTCTGGGGGCACTGAGAAATACTATTACTTTCAATATACTTCATTGTTGCGCGGTATTGTTGTTTTTTTACCTTCAGTGACACGATTATTGGAGAAACATTATCTTCAGGGCATCTAAATAACAAATACAAGAGCTTAGACAAGATTTGTGTCAAAGAGGGCTTATAATCGTTCATTTGAGGTTAGGCGTCAAAAAATACGAATGCAAAATGTAACATTTTGAGTTTACATCCAAACGCTAACATTGTTATTTTCAATATTTAGTTAATTCTTTATTGTTTGTTAATAATGTTTTCAAACTAAATTAAATGTTATACTTTTTCATAAAACTGTACAATATTATTAAAATATCATTCCACTCTCCATTAGTAACATCAGAAACAATTGAGTGGCATTAAAAATATATCATAAAAATAGACTCTTTGGAAGAAATTGTATTTTTGATGTATAATTTGTTCTACAAGATAGATGGTATTACGTTAAGTATTTAACTATATACGTTCGATTACACAAATAATAGACACAGTTGAAGTTTGAAAACAGAGACGATAACCGGGTTTAACTAACCCACCTTTACATTATTGGCTTTTTACCAGCCTAATTACTTTGAAAATAATTGCAGCCACGAGGAGGTCTACTAATCAGCTGAAGATAGGTATGACAACCCTCTTTTTGTATAGATTTTTTGACTTGCTAAAATACATTAAAACGTTAATTAAAAATGTATGACGCAAGGAAAGTCAAAGTATCAACGTAAATCTGAAATTCATGATTACACCAATAACACGGTTGGAATAAATGGTACTTACCTATTTCAGAAGTTTTTTGATTAAAAAACACAGAATGCTTTGGGCACCAAAACGTTGCAGTTAAACTATTCAGCGGCCTGACATTGTAAGTTCACTATTATTATTTCTTTGAAACTATAGTATTATTTTAATATTTCATCACCAGACCACAAACAGTAGGTCAATGTCTAGATCCGCTCTGATTGACAATAGGGTTTTCCTGCGCATATTTAAAGTGTGACATATATTTAGCCAACTTGCTGTATGTATTATTCACATCGTACTTCAAATTTAATCATAATGTTATCCCTCACATTGGTAACATATAATCGGTCATTACGTTAAACCGTAAAGAAACAACTTGGCAAATTATCAGGCTGATTCACTTCTCAATGTTTGTTGTCTATTGTGGTGACATTTAATTCAACTGGACTCATGAATAAAATATTTCTATTTAACATTGAAAAAAATTTACCCCCAAACGGTATTTTAATTACTAGATTTAAAATAGTATGCTTGAATATGACTAATATTTTCCATTTAGGTAATGTGTAATAAGATAATAAAAAGACTTATTTTTACATTTATTATACAGAGACCGTTAAAAATATTGTGTGAAATAAATTGGGAAATTGTTAATACATTATTTCTTTTAATCAACGATTTAATTCTAATTTAAAACTGATGTTTTAGAAATGGTCAACCCTACAAACACAAACAACCATTGATTGTTTAGTATAAAATTTGGATAGCATCTGTATTGTAAATTCACAAAATAACGAATTAGCGTTGTATAAAATGTTTAAAAAAGTCTCTTAATATTCTCTCTTTACCCACTCCGTTGCAATGTTCATTGTAAAAAACAACACAAATACAAATTGTTTTTATCCAAATAGGAAGATGTCAGTCTCAATAACTAGAGGGACTATTTTCTCGTTTATAAAACACGGTTACGACGTCTAATAGTTCACGACCTGCTATGCATTTTAGAGGCACTGGCGCGGAAGTATAGCATCCCAGGGGAGCTCGGATGTTGCACGCCACCTCATTAGCTGAATGAAATATTGCCTTTCTCCGGACAGGAATGGCAGGCTCTTTATAGCAGTCTTGGTAAGCACATCACTACGTTCTATAAAGTCACAGGAAATATACACTGACTTGACTACGTGCTGTATAAAAATTCAGTGTAAATTAGCCGGAGAATTGAGCATTTAAAAATAACTGTGGATTCGTTCCTGGAATAAAATCTTCACTTAAGTGCTGAAAAAATCATTACTGTAAACTAGAAATACACTCTGCTCCGTCATTAAACTGATTGCGTCCGACTGAAACAACAAATATAAACAATCTCTGAAAAGGTCGCCACCCACCTGGTGATATTCTCATCTGTAGGCGGACAAAGTTTGAATGGAATAAGAAGGAACGAATGAGTCAAGTTGGAGGAGTTGAATTGGATTTTTTCACGATGTTAAATTATCTGACGCTGTAACTTGTGAGTTAAAACAGATCACGTCGCGAACGTAAAACATATTTCCAGTTTCTGTTTCATAACTGAGACGTCTTTTCTGAATTTAGATATCACAAATTTCTCTTGAAAGTGCATCCTGCAAGTAAATAGAAAATGTAACCGAGATAGAACAAATTGAACGGGTCTTGACACCCTTCAATGCCTCTCACACATTTGGACACAATCCCACTCACCGAAGGCACTTTTACTTGCCAAATAACATTCGAGATGCTTTCGGTGGCGAGATCGAGTAAGCGACTAACGAAACCGATCGCTTTTCGGCTGGGCTCTGCGGATATCGTCAGGCTGTGGCAGTCGCGTGCTTCCTGTCGCCTACGTAGAACTCAACGCGTTTGACACCGAAGCAAGTAATCGCGTATCGCCGCAGCCTGATGTAGCCCACACAGGACACGTCCTTTGTTTGGGATAAGGTCATCAGTAAGATCTCCATTCCGGGTCCGCTACCTTCACGTCAGGTGACGCTTCTTCGATTACGACTTGTAGCCGACGACGTTTTTTTAAAGCTGCCAAGTGTTGGAATTTGTGGTACTGTGGTTTTATAATATTTTCCAGGAGGGAATTAATTGCCAGGACACATTTCCCACATTCATTATGGCCGATGTTTAGGTTCACTATAACCGAATCTTATTTGTAATGAAAGTGAAACGGGACCAATGACTTAAGTTCACTATAACCGAAGGTTCACTATATCCGAGTTCACTATAACCGGAGACGCCTGTGAAGGAGCAAAAACTTCCGCTGGGGTTCAGTAACTGAAGCTGAAGTGTCCGCATGCGTGTCCTAGTCTTCGAGGGCTTGCCGGAAGGCGCTCTTGCCCCGCCCGCGTGCCTCCGCCGTGACCTCACGCGACCCGAGGCGCGTGCCCGCTCACCCACCCACCCATCCGCCCGCGCGCGCGCGCGCGCCGCGCCCAAAATCGGGGCAGCCCTGGGCCCGCGGCGCGGGTCGATATATCGAGGGCGGCCGCGGTGGCTGGTTGGGGCGGGGCGGGGGGCGGAGGTGTGACGCCCGGGACGTTCTTGTGTTGCAGGTAAGCTGACGCGCGCGGCGTTGGGCGGGGGCGGCAACAGGTGCCGGAGCCCCAGCGGCGCCATGCGGAACGCCTGTTCATTCCGCCCGCCAGGAGCGCTCATGTCGACTCTCCGAGGACGCATTGGAGCGTCATCGCCAAGTTATGAACGGCTGAATCCGTTTGACACATTTTATGTTGTTTTCTCTTAATGTTCTTTAGGTTTTAGCACTTTCAGGTATTTTCAAGTACGACTATAGATCAATAGTAACGGATATTACTGCGTTTATTTTATCTATGCCTTCAGGAAGTAACAAAACGAAACATTTATTTTACAATAATAACAGTTTTAAGAAAATATTTCTTGAATATATTAATAACAGTTCAATATTAAGCAGTTTCTTTTTGTATACATTGCAATCATAATGAATGAAATAATGGATATTTTAACATCCTCAATGTAACAATCAACGATACATCTTTATTATTGACCTAGGTAAAATGATACATTAGTATGTAATTTTATCTTCGAGGCACAATCATACATTTTACCCACAGTCATAACTCTAGTGCACATCTAACCCAGCCCTAATCACGCATGCGTTGAATTGAAACGTTTTTTATTATTTTCTGAATATTTTAATAATGAATGTATTTCTGAAATTGTGACTTTTTGAAACTGAGAAGTTTTTATGAATAAAAAGTAAAACTTCGCTCAAGTGTAGATTGCGAAAACATCTGCACCACGATTTGTGTAAATATTGTTCTTGCTTCGACAATTCTCAGGTGAACAAATGCATTTCCACAGTTTCGGTGTTACGATCTACGGAATAAACGATATCAATGGTATTGTCTTCAGTATCAGTGACAGCTTAGCTGTAATGTGTGTTCAAAATAATACACATTTAGAGATCATTTTGTTTCAACTTTTGCAAGATTAATATGTTATTAATCGAACCGTTATTACAGAGTAACAACTTTTAGATTAATAATTAGTAATTCGCAAGTAATAATTCGTATTATTTTTTGTTGAACATTTATGCTAAACGTTGTATGCCAATGTTATAACCATAAAACAAACCAACTCATTGGTACAATAATATCATGCTGGTCACGTCATGAATTATTTTACTGTGAAAAAAATACAGATATCATCGTCTATTTCCAGAAATCATCAGAAAAGACGTATTTTCTACCTCTACTTTCTCAAACAAACTTATAGCTATGTCTCAGGCGCCAACAGTAGCAATTTTGCACGACTGACTCCCAACTCTAAAACTACACGGGCAGGAGGGGTTCGTTCATCTAGCGCGCGAGAATTCTCGGAGCTTCCGCTGGCCCGACGCCTTCTGACCACAACCACAACCACAACCACCCCTCCCCGTCCCGCCCATTCGACTGCCCAGCCCTTCCCTGGCCTCTGTGCCCGCCAGGGTACATCTGCGCGCTACTTGTGCCCAGTCCTCATCCCCTGTGCCCTAGCCACCTCGGTGGTTCCGCATAGGTTACGCCCCTTGGGTTCATTGATTGATTGTTCGTGATTCAACGACTAGGGTCATTGGTTCCGTAAGTGTATGGAAGGTGGCGGCGGTTTTTCCCCTCTGGAAGGCGAGATCCAGCAGCGACCTACCGTCGGCTTGCGGGGTTTTCCCCAACCAACACCAACCTATGAAGCCGAGACAATATCTAAGCTCCCGACCGCTCCCGGTATGTGTGGTAGTGTAGTACATGTTAGTGTGTGTGTAAGGGGGGAACATAGGACAAGGAAGAGTTAAGAAATATCGCGCGCGGTTCCTGGCCCGATTAGTAGGTTACTTCTCCGGCATTCGCCGGGTGTTGATCGGTAAAACCACGGAAAACTACCGATCAGGGCAGCCAGCCGCTAGAATTCTCCAGACAGCGTCTGAATTAAACCCTTCTGACAAGCTAGTGTCGAAAATCTTGCCCCTGTCGGGACTCGAACCGAGGATCTCCCGATGAGAGGAACTACAGTGACAGCAGTTGATGCCCTGAGTCATCTCTCTGGATTGATCTTTGAGTTAATTGATTGATTGGTGATTCCCGGTCCGTCAACTGTTGCCAACAGTTCCGTGAGTGTAGTGCATGGATTTTTCTCGAAAGGTGGCGGTGATCTTTCCACGCTGGATGGTGAGATCCGGCGCATGTCTACCGACGGGTAACGTGGTTTCCCTCAAGGTTTCTCCCACCAGCAGTGTACCGCCCTAGCCTGGACAAGGTGTAAGCTCTCGACAGATGGTAGTGTAGAGATGTACGTGTGTGTAAATAAGAAGTGTGGTTAGGACAAGGAAGGGGAAGGAAAAATCGCGCGCGGTCTGTGTCCCGTTTGTTAGGGTACTGCTACGGTATTCGCCTGGTAAAGATCGGAGAAACCAGGGAAAACTGTCGATCAAAGTGGCCGGCCGCTAGGATTCTCCTCCGGACAGGAGTTGAATTCGATCTAGCTACGCCCCTTGGGACGTCACCCTCTCCCTACCATTATTGGAGCCATCTCTACTCTGCGGTCTCTTGTGCTCGATTTTCCCGACCAGGGGTAGTGCGGCTCTCCCACTAAACTCCACATAGCAACTCAGCCAACTATCTCCCTTCCATCTCGTCTCCAGATCCTTGTTCCCATTCTTCCGGCCTCATAGCTCGTCCCAGCGAACACCACTTCGCCAAACAGACTTCTGAAGAGTGCCAAGACCTCGCAAATGCCTTTGTCTACACACCCCTACACCACCACCGCCCTACGCGATCTTCCCGGCTGAGATAGCTCAGCTGCAACATTTCTCTACAGCGTCATTGTGTAGCGATGGGTATGGGGTTAAATCCTGTCGGGAGCGGCAAAAAGAGGAGAGTAAAGTTGTAGCTGCTCTGATCGGTGATTTGTCGTAGTTTCTTCTATCAATACCAGACGAATGTCCCAGTATTGATTTACGATACGAGCCAAAGAGCTGAAGCGATGCCTCCTTTCTCACCCTTGGCCCCTACTGCACACCTACACATTCTCACTTACATGCACTACTCTAGTACACGAGAGACCGATCGGGAAGTAGGCTTGCAAAAATATGTGCAGATTTGCATCTTATCTCCCATTCCAGTGGTGGAGAAACATGGATATATTTTAAAACACTTCACTTCACTTATAGGACTAATAAAATTAGTAGTTGACGTGCCTAGAGTCAATTAATACTCACTTCGTCACTCATTCCCTGTCCTCTTTCCAGGCAACGTGTGAGGTGACTCAGGGCATCAATTGATGTCACTGCAGTGCCTCTGACTGGGAGGTCCTAGGTTCGAGTTCCGATGGTGGTAGAATTGTCGTTACTAGCTTGTCAGCTAGGTCGAATTCAGTCGCTATCTGGAGGAGAATTCTAGCCGCCGGCTGTTCTGATCGGTACTATTTCCGGTCGTTTCTCCGATCAACACCAGGCGAATGCCGGAGCAGTACCATTCAAATAGGACACGAACCGCGCGCTACCTTTTCTTCCTCTTCCTGGTCCTCTCCACACGCATTTATTACACATACTAGATGCACTACACTATTACACTTGTCCGAGCTTAAAGCTGTGCGCTATTCGGGAATTAATCAGGTATCCCCCAAGAGGAGATAAATCTGCAAGCTGACATGTATTTTGGCACCGGATCTTGCCACCCAGCGGCATTCGATTACCCGCACCTCATGCAAGAAAATGTGCACATCGCTTATGGGACTAATGATCTTATCAGTTTAGGCGACCGAAATCACTAGCAACCAACCAACCTATTTTTCCACGCTATCTACCTCTTCTGCCACATATGCATCCTCAATACCCAAGCCTGTTTTATCATCTCCCTCCCCGCAAGGAGCTACCCCGACTTCTATCTTTCACAGAAGGTAAGAACTTTGAAGATGAAATGATCTAGAGAATTTCGTTTGAGTTTCATTGACATTTTTAGCAACTGAATATGCGTAGGGTTGGAGGAAATGCTAACAGCTGGAGAGAGAGCGAGAGAGGAGAGAGAGAGGAGAGAGAAGAGAGAGAGAGAGAGAGAGAGAGAGAGAAGAGAGAGCAAGAGAGAGAGAGAGCGAGAGAGAGGAGAGAGAGAGAGAGAGAGAGGAAGAAGGGAGAGAGAAGAAGAGGAGAGGAGAGAGTGGAGAGAGGAGAGAGGAGAGAGGAGAGAGAGAGAGAGAGAGAGAGAGAGAGAGAGAGGAGAGAGAGAGAGAGGAGAGAGAGAGGAGGAAGGAGAAAAAGAAGAAAAAAGAAGAAGAGACGGAGAGAGATGAGAGGAGCAGAGAGAACAGAGAGAGAGGAGGAGAAGGAGAGAAAGAGGCAGGAAGAGAGAGATGAGAGAGAGAGAGAGAGAGAGAGAGAGGAGAGAGAGGAGAGAGAGGAGAGAGAGAGAGAGAGAGAGAGAGAGAGAGAGAGGAGAAGAGAGAATGAGAGAGAGAGAGAGAGAGAGAAGAGAGAGAGAGAGAGAGAGAAGAGAGAGTAGAGAGAGAAGAGAGAGAGAGAGATGAGAGAGAAGAGACAGAAGAAGAAGAGAGAGAGAGAGAGAGAGAGAGAGAGACGAGAGAGAGAGCGAGAAGAGAGAGAGAGGAGAGAGAGAGAGAGAAGAGAGAGAGAGAGAGAGAGAGAGAGAGAGAGAGAGAGAGAGAGAGAGGAGAGAGAGAGAAAGAGAGAGAGAGAGAGGGAGAGAGAGAGAGGAGAGAGAGAGGAGAGAGAG
>BOPP01000047.1:7696663-7701663 GCA_017312745.1 Gryllus bimaculatus | reverse complement strand
CCGCACTTTTCAACGAACGTGAAAAAAAATGGGGTGTATATCACAATATGAAAAAATTCATTTGAGAAGCTTCTTACATCATATTAAAATTCAACTTTTTATGAATTTGCGTACCTTTTGACTAATTTGTACAGGAGAAAAAATATAAAAAATTTTTATGTAGACTTTGCAAAAAAGTTAAATTAAGAATTCTATTTTCTGATCATTCAAAATGATTAGCTTTTAACAAAAACCACTTTTGACCAAAAGAGTATTTATTAACTAAAGAAAACATTTTCTGCAACTGAAAACAAGTTTCGCGCTAACCATATTTCTCATAAACATGTATTCACCTATTTTCAAAATTGGGGCCACTCTTATTAGTGGTTACTACAATCTAGAGAATTTACATTTCCAAAGATTGAAATTATGATGGAAAACATTTATGTGGTAATCGTGCTTAGTAGTATATAAATTAATCTTTTTTCATAAATGTCGATCTTTACATTTGTTTCTACAAATGAAAATAATTCTATCTTAATTAATTTTTAAAAAAAGGAAGTTTTAAATAATTAACAATTGATGTTCAGATTTTTTATTACTCAAACCGTACAGAAGCGTTAGTGTTCTATCATTCCAGTAAGCTGTGTCTAAAAATTTCTTGTGGACTCACTGACAGCATTACCGTGTAGCTCGCTGACCGCATTGCCTTGAAATTCAAATGGTGCGAAAATTCGGCGCAAAGCCACACGAGTAAGATTCAACCACTCTGTCGAAGAGAATTCTAACGCTCCAGCTGCTGGATTCAGCTTTCATATTTATTTCACGATCGGAATACTAAATTGAACATCGATTCTAATATCTTAACAACAATCACGGATCGCGATAATTACGTCTCATCCGCATCCCTTTTCGCACCTTAACATGACAGAAACACTTATAGCACTATTTTTAAACACGCATATCGGTAGGCCAGTCGAAGCGAAAAGCGAATCTCGTTGGTGTCCTCCACTGAAGAATTACATGGAGGTGGAGAAATCGCAATTGCACGAGTAGTCGGAGTCGAGACCTGCCATACCAGAAGAGGAGTAAAATCGCTTGTCTTCCCAATTATACATGACACCGCAACAACTTTGGCCATACAAGGTATTGCACAGTACAATATATTCGAATAAAACATGGAAACTATTGATTGTTGTCCCTACCAATTACTATTCTGCAAGGAAATAACCATGTACTTTTACGAGGCTGTCCGGGTACGCCGCTCCATGGCGAAGTGCCGACGTTTCGGTCGCCATTCTGCGATCGTCCTAGGCGTAATGCTTAAGCAAAAGACAGGTGCAGAATGGACGAACCGAAACGTCGCACCATTTTTTGCCCCCCCCCCGTGACGAGGCGTCACCCGGACAGCCTAGTAAATACTGGCCGCGAAGCCCACGCTTGCCCAACACTGTAGCGTTGTACATTGACGTACCTCTGCAGTCAGTTACCCTTTTGAATAATATTGTTTTTTACTAGTACAATTTTCCTAAAAATTTATATCCACTACTTAACCTTATTAGTTCTATTCTTTTACTTAATATCCAATTTAATATTATTTCACCTTTTCATAAGACTAGATTTGCAGTATATAAAAAGTTAGGTATCGGGAGAGGAACAAAAATTCTTTCAGTAGTTACTTTTATCGTAAAAATTTTGTTTGTTCTTATTACCTATCCTGTCAACTTGGTTTCGAGCGTTTTCGGCGCAGTTGTGCTTGACGTCGGAGAAGCGGAAGTGAGTCGCGCGAGGTTGGGACAGGAAGCGCGCGAGCGTTAGTGGGCGGGGCGCGGGAAGGTGCGGTAGGCGCCGGAAGATGTCATCACGTCGAGCGGCAGCAAATAAGAGTCTTCCGAGTCGGACAGCGCAGCGTAGCGGGCGGGGAGACTCACGACGAGTCCGTTAACCTCAAACCGCTGGCAAACGCTGTCACTTTGGACCCCTAAGGGCATCAAGTATCAACTGGAGATATGTTGTTTCTAAAAAAAAAATATCTGCAGAAGTTGCTGAAAAGATATGATTTTATTTATCAAAAAGAAATACCACAGCGGCCCCACGGGTAGTTTACTAGTCGGCGTGTTAGCTTTCCATGACGCGGTCCTGGGTTTGACTCCCGAGCAGTGCAGATTATCGAGTGCGCTTTCCTTAACATGTTCCAGTACCTGTTGTGTGACGATAAGAAAGCCCACTTCTGAAGTTGAGGAGCCCACGTCTGACGTTCTGAAGATCGTCGCAGGGCCGGGACGCCGCTGATAGGCCATGGCCCCGTCAGGAGGTGTTGTGCCAGTACTGAAAAAAAGAATATAACAGCACTTCGGGTGATATTTAGTGTGACTATTTCACGGACATTACACGAATCTAATGGATAATTAAAATCACAGGAATTACGTAAAAGAGAAATATTACTCAAAACTTACACCAGAAACTTTCATTCAGCTCCGAGCTACCACTGCTTTCTAGAATAAAATACATCCGAGGAAAATTTGAGTAACACTGGAATACAGGAATTGATATCAAATAACTTATGTGTCAATTTTATGGTAACAAAACTTTAAAAAGCAGTCATAAAAAACAACACACAAAAACAGTTTTGGAAAACAATTATTAATGTTGTAGGAAGTTCCATGTCTTGAAATTCCACGGAAATATTTGGAATGAAAGTCGTAGAAGCTGAATTAGCTACGGGATTGGTCAATTTCGAATAGATTAAGCATACGTTTACACCCATGAAAGTATTTTCCTGTTTATTTTTGAGTGTAATGTTCCACACAGATTTCGTAGCATATTCTTTGTACTCTTATAATTTAATCTTTGCATATCAATTGTCCAATCTTTTCAAATGTGTGTAATTTCTTCATTTGTAGATTGTGTTCTTAATTTATATTTCGTTCTTCCAAAATTCTTGAAATTTCATCCGTAAATTTTGCTACTGAAATGCTACTTCTAGCGAAATTTTGTTTCTAGCGAAACCTGTTCAAACTCCGCAGTACGTTAGTCGTAACTGAAAGAGGGTTTCAATGTTGCGATTGCATCATTTCCAACCTTCCAGAATATTAGAACATGAGCAAATTGTTATAACCAGTACAGGGAAAGTTTTTAATCAAAGTAGCTGAAGTGTTTCGCGTTAGAAAGGAATAGTATCTAAGATTATAATCTTATATAGAACGTTGTTATGAAAGACATTCGCCGATGCCAATGCATTGGGTCATCGTAAAAGATTGACTTGTAGTAGGAATGTGGTGAACATGGGTCAGCTGAACTGAATGTCAGGTCCACAAACCCAAAGAATATGAAGAGAGTTTTGAAAGTAGGGTATTTCTTGACTATCTACAATTCGTAAGTCTCTAATCATTTTGAGTGTTACCATTATTATGTCCACACCCGTATATGATGCACGAAACCTTGATTCAAAGTACCCTTGTTATCAATATCGTGTTGATGTAACCTCATTTCAATATGTATTTTATTTATCTTATTTCCGGCCTTCTTGAGTACGCACCTGACCTTGAAGATGTCATTTCTATTTTTCCTTGAGTTACAGCTTCAATTTTCATTCACTTGTTCATTCACTATCAATAGGAAATTTACTTGTTTCGTTTGAGTGAATAAAATTAATAGTTCGAGTAGGTGGTTTGAAACTTCGAAATCGCTTTTTTGTACACGTGAATAAAACGAGATACCATGGCGTTGCAATATTCTTTTAACCGAAAGCGCGCAGTCAATAGAGATTTATTTCCGTCAACGCTGCGACTGCCGGTGTTTTTCAGCTTCTGGATATTTTAATTTAAACCAGCTGCCAATATGTGGCGCTGTTTGACTTTTGTGGTGCTACAGAGGAAGATTGAAAATACGAAATGGGGAAAAAGATTCCAATAGCTATCTCTAAATGAAATTCCTTTTATTTCTCAGTATATTTAGATGCATATTTTACAATACAATGTGTTCCAGATATATATTGAACTTTTTAACCATCAATATTAATATGTGAAACTTCTATATTTATTTGAATATAACCCAACTAAAATAATATTTTGTCCTAAGGTTACGCAATATTTTTATTTCGAGGTAGATTTACATGTTGTACGAGTTTGCAATTAAATAGGTTTAGTCGCACGGTAGCTACACGTGTCATAATCGTAACACGTAAGCTACACATAGGTACACGTAAAAATCGTCTAAATATATTTCTATGATTTTTCAGCCTATTTAGCACTGTCTATTATCCCACGCATTTGCATCAATTACTTTTACCGGTCTGTTTCATTACAGTAACTTGATTCTATCATATTATTAATCATGATATTACATTTTGCCATCAATACCCTAAAAAGTCAATATCGTATATTTCTGTACCTAACCAAATGACTTTATTTTATCAATTAATATTTTACTTTCCTCTCACTCCCATCTTTTCTGTTTCCGAAAATCCTTCAGACTGTACCAATTTTAATGTTCTTCTTTCACACAAGGAGTACTCAACTTCACGAATAAAAAAGATAATTTTATGGTTCGTTTCGTTTCTCAATTACTTCCTATCTAGTTTCAACGTTGACAACGTCCACCTCTTTTACCGCAGTGTTCATACCATTCCTTTACTCCGTCCATTTCAACCTCACTCGAGTACACTCTTCCACCTCCAAGTCCAGAGCCAACGTCGCGGCCTTGTGGGACGCCAGTGTGGGACGTGTGCCTCGGCGGCCCAGGCTGCGTGCGTGGAGTGGCGATGGCGTGGAGTGGGAAGGGGCGAGGAGGAGTGGTTGGGCAGCGGGGAAAGGTCGTAAGCCGCATTTTATGAACGGCTGTGCCCACGTCGCTCTGCCACCACTCTCGCCCCCCCCTCCCCCCGAGTGCCGAAGCCCCCGAGTGCCGTCTCATTTCGCAGATTAAAGCACATAAAATCAAACGAAATCATGTTTTAAGACCAAAACGCATCGTTTTCGAATTATGTACAATCGTAGCGTGTTGCAAGTTGCATCTGCTTG
>BOPP01000047.1:7681511-7693137 GCA_017312745.1 Gryllus bimaculatus | reverse complement strand
AAATTGCAGATGGTTCATTTCTAATTTCAGAAATGAACATTTTCCAGAACTGAGCAAATATTGATATAATAATCATTAATTGCAATTTATTCCTCATATTTCCAAAAGTATTGAGCATTTTTAAGTAATACGTATTTACTGCAAAAAAGTTTAATTAATCTTAAACACTATCTAGTTGTATAATTCATTTTCACTACATTTTTGTGTTATTAATTTCTGGCCCCCAAAAATTCATTATATTTCTAACATAAAGCTATTTTCCAAAAATTATTTTGTTATTTTTACTTTTTCAATATCTTCATGATGAAAATGCGAAGTATTCATCGCTTCTCGTCCCTGGGTTCAGATTTAGAAGTAGGCGTTATATTCTCGGAAATATGTTAAAAAGAAGTTTTGACCCGATTTGATGATTATTCGACTATTTCAGATTAAGTGAGTTAGAAAATTATACACATCCTATCGCCTTGAAAAAAGTGCTTCCCATGTTTTTCAGCAGACAATTTTTGTCTCCCCCATGCTTTATAAATTTTAATTTGAAACCCCCCAAGAGACGGGCAGCGTCCTCTGCCCTCGTTCATCTTCCACTTCAATATCTCGCCCTTGCTCCAACGCTAACGAGACACATGAAGTCCAGCTTCCGCTTTTTTGTATACCAGCATTATAAACGACCTTTTCTGTTGCAAGAAATCTTTCATAATTGGGCATTTTATGGCACAAATGATGACGCATTACATTTTACGGCACGAATGATGACGCATTAGATTTTACGGCACGAATGATTGCGTCATCACACATTCAGCCAATCGCTGGAAGAGAATCGTGGCGAGGTAGAGGTGAACGAAACAGCCGTCCACCGTTTTCTTGCACAGATATGAAATACCCAGAAGGTCACAAGAAAGTTGTTTCGCAATATTAAGTTTAATTCTCTTGAAAATTTATAATGCTCTTATACCAAAACAGTATACGTAACTCGTTTATAATGTTGCTTTAGTGCATTCGTACAAATTTGAAAACTCACTATTAACGTCGCTCTCTTTCAAAACATGTACTCATTCAATAATATTATAAACTAATTGCATAAACTACTATTATCGCTGGTTGAGTTACACTGTGAGCCAGCATCGAAACTGTATGGACAACAACTCTGACCGGAAGATTCTAGACGTCCCGGAGGTGGCAGATTTTTGACACTAGCTAGACAGCTAAGTCGAATTTAGAAGCTCTTTGAAATGTGTAGTAGCCTTCTGTTTTGATCGGTAGTTATGTGTTTTTTCTTATAAATATCGGGCGAATGCCGGAGCTGTACTTTAACAAATAGGCCATGGATCTGAAGCGATTTTTCCTTCCTCTCTCTTGTCCTATTCTTTCCCCTTACTTATCTTCTTCTTACTTTCATACACTCATACTTGCACTACAGTACCACACGTGGTGGGAGACTAGTCGAGAACTTGACCCAGCTTAGGTGGTGACCTGCTAGAGAAAGACACCTAGATGTAGAAACCCCACAAGCCGGTGTGTATGTCGGCGGCGGATTTCACCATCTATTCGGGTAGGATCGCGTTACCTCTCGTGACAAAATCATGCACTACACTTCCAGGTCTAATAATCTTAACAGTATAGTAGCGCCCGGAAACACGAAATAATCAATACATCAATCAACACAGAAAAAAATCTCATTTCACCAAAAATTGGTATATAGTATTCGTGGAAAAATACAAAAGAGTAAATTTTTTGTGGGAGTAGGATACCCCCAGAGGCGGGAATGGGAAGAATTTAGAGCTTCTTCCAGCTGGGACAGTGCTCGTTCGGGGAATACCAGGCTACCTGGAGGAGGAATTCTCCCACCATCCGGCGTGTATGTTGGTGCCGGATCTCACCATCCACCGCGAAAGGAACACCGCCACCTCTAGGACCAAAAACGTTCACTCCACTATCGAAACTAATGATCGTGGCAGTTTGGGCACCCGGAAACATCAATCAATGAATCAATCAATACATCAATCAACGCAGCACCTATCTGGTGGAAGGAGCGCGTGCAGACTCCGCCGCCCACAAAGGTCTGCGCCCGTGACCCCCTCCACCACCCACGCACGCGCCCTGCGTAGTGCGCGTGATTGGATTGCGTGAGCGCGCACTGGCGTTCAGAGGGGGGATGAATCGGGGGCGGCGACGGCTGCCGGCTGAGGCGGCGATGGTGACGGCGGCGGGGGCAGGGTTATAGGCAGGCAACTGGGAAAGGAGCGGGACAATAGAGGCGGAGAAGGCGTGAGAGAGGAGGCAGAGGGGAGCAAGAGAGAGAGAGAGAGAGGGGCAGGGAAATGGGAAAGGAGCGGGACAATAGCGACGGTGAAGGCGGGAGAGAGGAGGCAGAAGGGATAAGGAGACATAGCAAGAGAGAGAGAGAAAGAGAGAGAAAGAGAGAGAAGGAGAGATAAAGAGAGAGGCAGGGAAATGGGAAATGAGCGGGACAATAGCGACGGTGAAGACGGGAGAGAGGGTGCAGAGGGGACAAGGAGACGGAGCAAAAGAGAGAGAGAGAGAGAGAGAGAGAGGGGCAGGGAAATGGGAAAGGAGCGGGACAATAACGGCGGAGAAGGCGGAAGAGAGGAGGCAGAAGGGATAAGGAGACAGAGCATGAGAGAGAGAGAGAGAGAGAGGGAGAGAGAGAGGGGAAGGGAAATGGGAAAGGAGCGGGACAATAGCGGCGATGAAGGCGGGAGAGATATGGGAGAAGGGAGTAGGAGACGATGCAGGAAAGGGAGGCGGGCGAGGCGAACTGTCTGAGGCGGCCGGCGAGGCGGCGCGCTGGTGGAAATATTCATGAGCTCGCGTTAGAGCAAATGTATGCGGAATGAGCGGCAGAACGCGATTTACCAATATCTGTAATTGATAGGGCGTAAGTAAACCACAAGCTCTTCCTCGCTTCTAGTGCAGAGAGCGATTCACGATAACGAGGCGTTTTATGAGATTAGTTCTTCGTACTTCTAGTTTTCATTTGGGAAACTTACTTACTTGCCTACAAGTAACAAAGGTCGCAAAAATACTGGGCTTTATTGTATATGTATGATGCCGCGTTTTTATTATATTTGTTGCGATCATGGTATTTATTAACATAGATCTGTTGTTGCAAAATATTAGAGATTTGTATAGACAAGGAATTTCATGTAATTTACTGCCTCTTCGGTTTAATTTCATCTAATTCATCAGACTCGTGTGTCATGCGGTGTAGAGCAGCCTAACAGCTCCTCAAAGTACTCGTACATTAAACGAGTACGAGTCCATTTTCATACAACCATTAGGTCTATTAGTTGCAGGAAAACATTCATCAAGTTAATAAAAATATGTATTGAAATATTTGTTCGTTAGTTCTAAGAACAAAATTACTTAGATTTCTCAGCAACAAACAGAAAGTTTCTTTTTCTGATTTTTTCTCAAAAAAATCAATATTTTGTTGTAAATTCTGATCACACTTTAGGCTCTAAACACTTTAATAATATTGTTACTAATTACTAATATATTCAAAATTACATTTTGAAACAAAAATAATAACTTCATGGACGATACAAGACAAAAACTTGCGATTCGACGAAAACACCAATCCGACGACCCCCGCCCTGGGGGGAATGTGGCTGCGCCAGTAGGTTTATAATCGATGCTATAACTGGAGTGCGATATGAGTTATTTCTCAGAAGCAAAGGACGGGCATCTTGTCAGGAAATTCACACGAGAATCTGCATGGCCCACGTTACGAAATAAATACCATTTAATGAAAAACGGTTGAATATGAAACCGTCTGGGAACTGACTCGTGCTGTGGTGCCAGGTAAACGCGACGCCAGAGTTCTGCGATGGGAGTCGACCGCGGGCTGATGCGGGATGGATATTGCGGAAATTCCATAAAGTCAACTCGCGGAAGTGCGCTGCTTCGATGATTCTCGCCTCAGCGACCCAGAGGCGCCGCGTAGTTCCTCCGCAAAGGCTCCGAGAAGAGAAGCATTTCTTTACAGATTGCTGCATAATGCACCGCGCGTGGGATGGGCTTCTTCAGGGCAGTGGTTCTGGGGGAAATTTCACAGCGTCACCATTAGGCAATACGTAATGTGTAGAGATTATAATATAAAATAAATGCTTTTACAGATATGGTTTGACTTGAAATAGTCTAGCTTGAAAACTAAATATTTATAACGAACTAGTGGTGCTAAAACATCACGGACTCTCTCGCCCTTAATAGAAGTTATGTAATACTATTTATACCACAATTTCTCTGGAAATAGACACATCTCTATCAGCATTTTATGTAAAACTTTTTACAATTCGTGCAACATTTGGTGCAAAAACTGAACATTTTAAAGTAAATATCAACACAAATTTGACAATTGTAACTGCTTTCCATAGAGGTAAATCAAGTTCCATCAATAAGACGTACCTCACAAAAAGTCATTGTTGCATTCCAATCTGATATTCCCTGAAGGCTAGAAATTTTTCTTTCGTATATTTCAAATAGGTTTTAAATAATGTCAAAAATATTCATGTGGAAATGCACTACAAAAGGTCAAAAGTAAGAAACGAACAAAGAAATATGAAATAATATACATATTATAACTTACGACGTATCCAACTGTCTGGAATTACGTTCACGAAGCGCCGTAAATTCGGAAAGAGCGATTATTTTGGTCGACAAATAACACAGAAATCTCTTAGTGTCTTTACAGTACAAATTTTATTTCGTTTGTAAATCCCCTTCCACAATCTCTTTCCCAGCAGCACATTCTTTTCCGGTGACGCATTTCCTCGAAAATAAACCGATATATTTTATTTGCAAATCCATCTTAACAAATGGAATTTCCGTAAAAAGAACGTGAAGCATTTCTACAGTCCAGGAATTTGCCTTGAATACAACGCAACATTCCGGAAAAAAATTGATGGTGATGTTCGAGCCGTGTTGGAGGAAACGATATGCATTATTTGGAATTACGTTATTAGATACTAAAGAACATTAGCAGTTATCAACATCGAAGAGTTGAACGTGGCTAGTGACTGATTCAAATACGAACTTTTCCCTAGACTGACAAAAATCTCCAACAGTACTGCTTTAGATATATAGATCACATCACTTGTAACTACAGGATAAATTCAAATTATCACAATGCTGAATTCTTAATTCACGGAAGAATATATCAATTCCTCAGTTACAGGATTATTTAACGTTTATTGGAATAAATGTTACAAACTTCGAGAGCATGTACGGTCGATGATGTTCACGTTTTGCCAATAAACGTGTATTGGTAAATTTTATAAAACAACGTTACACGTGTGACATTTGCCACTGATTAGTATACATCTCATCATGCAGAGAAGTTCTGCAGGAATCCGCAATCTCTTTGGACGCAGAAGATCATTATCTGGACTAATCTACAGATGACGCCGTGTATACGTTTCTATTACGTATCCTTTGCCACTAGGCCTCTGCTCATGAATCCCCTATCATACCACTATTTGTGAAACCTTTATAATAATAAGTATTATTATATTTCTTCCAAATCATTTCAATATGCAAAAAAACTCTATTTCAGAAGATCAAGACGAGAAAATGATGTATATCCACACTCCCACACACCACCTCAATTATTTTTGTTGGTTTCAACTTAAAATGAAAGGCTACATTATTACACACGACTACAATCTTTGTATATCATACTCTTCTTATTCTTATTTTACTGTAAATAGGAATTGATACCATGATATAATGGTTATATAAGACTTATTTTCTTTTCCGTGGTAATTAAATAGTTTCGATTGCTTCCTTCAGCCATTCCCGTAGCCGATTGGAGATCATGAACCGTCGAAAAAAGTGATAAGAATTCTCCAAGGAGTCACGCCAGGTTATATAACAATGGCGAGTAATAGTAAATCTGTCAATTTTATGAATGGGAGAATGTGCTGAATTTGAGATTGAAATTACTTGCTATGAAATAATGGAATCACTTTCCAAGCAAGTTTTAAAATGGAACGAATATTTCTAAGGTATCTCAAAATATTTCAGTTTTATATTAATTTCAGTTCTATGAAAATTAAAAGTTAGATATTTTTTAAATAAAATACAGTAAATTCAAGGGTTTCTATAGTATTACAATTAACGTTAATTTTTTTGTTAAGGGGAAATAATATTTAATATGACTTCCAAGGACAATTATGTCTGACAATAATTTTATCAGTCATTTAGTCACTTACTATGTTACTGTCTTTTCAGGATAGTTTATTAGTCACTTAAAAGGGTGAAAAGTGTTTGAAAAATGTTTCAATGCTTTTGAATTAATAAATTATTAATTTCTGATTTTTTGAAATATTGGATAGATGACAGAGACTGTGTCATCAATTATACCTGAAAGTTTGTTATATGACTTCACAGAACATATGATTATCCGTAGAAACGTTTTTGTTGCACACTTCTGAACGCGAAAAATAACAAAAAAACATTTAAATTTTTGTTAAAATGGTTTAATTTAACATTTTTCTGTTTCATTGCTATTCCTGCACATATTACAAAATAATAAAAAAATATCAATTATAAAGTTAAAAGAAGTCCAAACAACATTATCTCTACTTTCATCCAGAAGGCAAAACGCTTTTATTCGCCCCTGTAATGAGGTAAATATAACGTAGTACTCACTACCTCCGAGGAAGAAACCTACAATCTTAATTCTTTTTGTTTTTGCTCTCATATTATGTTCATTACCCATTCTTTAATAAGTGTTTACGTTAATATCCTCATACGTAGATAATAACCCAAGATTACACCACTTTCGAAAGCAATGCTGAAACGTATTTTGCGTTGAATTTCTGTAGAAACACTCTTTCCGGGGTTTCATGGGTACATTTAACACGATACTAACAAATTTTTATCTTCATTTTAGTGGTGCAATCTCTCCTTGAAAAAACAGAAAACCTTAACCTGGCCATAGAAACCTTCAGTATGGCATAATATATGCACGTAATTATTCTTGTGAAGCAAGTATGATGTTCATAAACTAAAGACCTGCAAGTTGAATTTTACGCGTCACCACAGTCTCTGTAGTTTGGTTAGATTGATAACATTTTGAAACAGATAATCCATATGACAGCGATGACTTTAACAATTCGTATTTTCATCCCAGAATAATTAACTTTTTGGTATGAAAACATTGTATTTTTCACTACTGTTTTTTTTTAATAAAATGTATTCAAATACAAAGTAAGAAGATAAATTTTCTTCTTTATTTAAATATTTCTTTGAGCTCTGGTTATCTAATAGCACAAAAAAGGATTTAACACACATTCTCTTTTAAAAATGTTAATACACAAATATACGATATGCGTGTAGTTTGTTTTAATAGTTTTTGTAGTTTTCATGATGGCGTTAGAAACTTCATTGTTTTCAATATTCCTATAACCGCAACTCGGCTTTGTTTTTCCATATTCTGCATTTTCACTAATTATTACATTTTGAAATTTGTAGGTATTATAAATAGCCTTGAACCTCAGTGTTTTGCGGAAATTGCAAAAGTAATATTATTTGCAATTTTGAGAGAATTTAATTTTGATAAAACTGTGTTGAAGGAGAAAGAGAGTGGAGAATTGAATGAGGAATGGAAGAGAAGTGAAGATTCAAGCACAGTTCCTTGGCCTTGAACTATTACTTTTATATTACTATCTATGCGCGAAGAAATTGGAAGAAAACTACGCAGCCGTTGGCTATGTGAAAGCTGTATTTGGTTGTACCATAAACCGAGAAAGTTGGGAAAAGATACAAAACCAATCGAATAGTTTTGATTTTGACTAAAAATGCAAATAGTTGATTGTGGTATTTGTCTAATCTCATACTGTGCTTACCGGTTGAATTTTCATTCCAATAATTTATTCCAAATTTCAATTGTGATTCCGGGCTTGACAACTGCTAAGGTCATAAGTTCCGTAAGTGTAATGCATGATTTATCACGGGAGGTGTCGGTAATCATCGGTAACACCGGTCCAGCGTCGGGTACGTGTTTTCCCCAACCATCTCCCATCAACGGTGCACCGCTTCAAGAGTGGCAAGTTCTAAGTTCCCGACCAGTCTCCTGACATGTGAGGTAGTGTAATACATCTAAGTGTGTGTATGCGTTTACATAAGAGGTAGGATAGTACAAGGAATGGGAAAGAAAGATTATCCGCGGTCAATGGCCCGTTTGTTAGGGTACTGCTCCCTGATTGGCGTGGTATTGATCGGCGAAACCGCGGAAAGCTACCGATTAGAGCAGCTGCTAGAATTTCCCTCAAGACAGCGACAGAACTCGACCTATCTATCTTGTTAGGCGTCTGCTTATAACATATGCAACAGAAGTCTCCAAAGAAAATGCCACAATATTTTCTTTCTACGTCTTGCGTTACTGAACAAATAAATTTTACTTTACCTCACTAAACTAATGTAGCGTGAAACATACTATGCTGTTAATGTTCTTGTGATCTGTAACTTTTCACGCGCGTTAGAGTAGTGATGGTTAATATTGCTGCAGGTAGAGAGGATATTCATGCCAATTTGTATTCGAAAATCGGGAAAACTATTTATATGAATAGATGGATAGGTGGAAGTATGTGTCACACATAACTCTGTCAGATTAGAATTTTTGATCAGAAACGTGTCTCCTCACTTCCTATTAGATATTCCTGGACTCAATTTTTTAATGAATTCGCTGCCAAAGGACATTCTCATGGCCTACATCAGACTTTCTCGTGTTCTCTAATAAAACAAATAAATGGTCCATTGGAATGTAATAACTAATATTATATCAGCGTGGTTTCAAATTGTCAGTTGAGAGTAAAATTAATCACTTAAATTGAAAGTATCTTAATTTTATAATCGTAATTACTTAAGAGTGCAATAGTTGCTTGCTTTAACTACCTACGTTCAGCATTGGAGGTTTAAGAGACTAAGATTATTGTCCGTTAAAAGAGCTTTCTTTCCGATTAGAGGAGCCTGAAGTGTGTTGGTGTCCAGTGTTTGGTCGAATACGCGTCTCATTGGGACGTAACAGGTAGCCGGCTATCGTCTGGATAAAAGCCGTAGAAAAAAAAAGAACGTAAAACTTGCGTAAAATTCTTCACTGTTTTAAGTGTATGACGTATTTTCGGGGACGATCAGTAACTCATAGTCAAGGTTGTTGACTTCCTGATTTATCATCTCGCATTATGCTTCAGGCCACTGTGAACGACATGGAAGTAGTATTGGATGAAACGAGCTCCTTGCAGTGCTTTTATGGAGAGCTCGTATTTCCCGAACAAGCACTTGCAATGAATTCACGAAACAATGTCCATTGTGCCAACGTGCAGTTCTCCATTTTTTATTTCCTACAATCGTTTTATAAAGAACTAACATTCTTCCCAAGCACATGTTTGTGATGTAAGTGTGTTTCGTGTCTTTAATTACATTCAACTCAATGTTCAAACATAATTATGACACGCCATATCACTTCTTCCATATGTCTGGAATCTTGGTTAACATTTTCTTTGTTGGATTTTCATTTCTTGCTTAAAATATTCTTCAAAGATATTGTATTGGTACCACCACTAAATACTCAACTCATCCTTTGACGATGATCAAATTGAAGATAAAATAAAGGATCAAAAACAAGTTTTTGGTGATACCAAAATCCTGTCTGGTGTGAATTTTGTTGATGTTTTGTAGAATTGAAGTATGAAATTGATCATATTACGAGTACTTCTCAAGATTATATGAAAACTTATAGAACTGAGGTACATTCATAACTTAACTTGCTTAAAGAAACACAACTATAAAGGTGATAAACGTGAACAATAGTGGTTTTAAGAAGAAAAATACGCATCAAATGCCCAATTTAAATACGCATTATTTTCCGTTTCTTGGAATCAAATTTTATTAACAAATTAATTGTGTGTATAAAACCCAACCGAATCTCAAGAAAGCTGAAATGAATTTGCACGTCGTTCTAACACCTTGCACAGCTCGCCAATTGATTTCCGATTGTGGGGGACCGACCTCGAGAAACTCCGCACCGACTGCCGATGCCATCGTTCAGCTGTCACGCACGCAACGTAGAGGGTTGTCGTTGACAGTTGTCTTTTCCTAGAAACGGGATAGAAGTTCCTAAAAGAACAAGCAGAATGCTTTGTGAAGTTGTGGAGACAAGTTGGAAAAATTTACAGATACACAGGAATGTGCGTTAATGCAGTTGTCGTCCATAAAACTATGTATGGAAGTAACAACCCATTAACCAAAATGTGAAAAATTTTCAATGTTCCGTAACAGAGATATTCTATTTATGAAAATGTGTGACAAGTTAATTCACGAAGATCTATTATTATGTAAATAGAATACTACTTACTCCAATGTATGAATAAGAGTTTTTTTTGTGTGTAATTTGTTTTATGTATTGGTGTTATAAGTGTGCATTTGTGACCGTTATGTTCAAAATTGTGTCAGTTGTGTGTGTTTTAGTGTCACGTAATGTTTAAATAATATGTTAACTTGTAACTTCTGAACTGTAAGACAGAAGGCTTGAAATTAAATTATTATTTCGTGGTTAAGAAAGTCCATTATTTATCAAAGAAGAAATGACCGACAGGAGATCTACAGTCTTACACACCCACCAGACTCACCTGATTTGGCGCCTGCAAACTTTCTTCTGTTTCCTAAAATGAAGTGGCCTTGAAAGGGAAACTTCTCAGTGCCATTGAAGACATCCAATGTTCTGTGATTGAGTGACTGAAAGAGGTACACAAACAAGATTCCGAGCATTTTCTCCAAAAATTGTATGATCGATTTAAAAGTTGTGTAGAGGTGCAAGGGGATTATTTTGAATAAATTTAAATGCGGTATTTAAATGAAGATCAAAGTTCGAAGTAATGCTAGTTGTCACATTACGTATTAGATGCACTCTGTATATAGAGCGATTTTTATAAGAAAATACCATTTTGACAGCTAGTGCTGGCAACATAACTGATAGTTAAGTGGTCGTTGTGTCCTTCAGCTCATTTGACCTTCTTTCATTCAGTTGCTAACTTGTAAATGGCTACGAAGCTTACTTTTGTGATGTCCTCCTCTAGCGAAAATATAGTTCACCTCGATAAATAATTGAAATATGAAAGTAGAGTGCTACTGTGTTCTTCTGAAAAAATGGTTTTTTATAAGAATTACATTGAATTAACGTTCTGTGATAAGTGTTATACTTATTTGAAAACCGTGTCTTGAATATCAGATGCGTACTGGAACATGTGCTTCATGCCACTGTTAGGTCAGGTGACGATCTATAATCGAGAACATTCCGTGGTTCTGTGCTTTGCATATTATCAATTTATTTTTTGTAATTTAATTACCCAGTTGTGAACTATGAGAAGCCACGATGTGTTGACGGGAGCCACGTACAAACATAAAGATTTGGCGAAGAGGCGTAGCTGAACAGCTGGCTCGGCGGAGGGATACTTCTGTGAATCACATGTGATGTTCACTTGTTTAGCGAACTGTCATTCTTGGACGGACTCTGTACAATAACGAAGTGTGCCGCTCTGAGGATTGAGACGTTCCAGCGCACCGCAAGGCGGCCGCAGGTCGGAAGCCGCGCGGAGATGCAGTGCGT
>BOPP01000047.1:7643324-7681501 GCA_017312745.1 Gryllus bimaculatus | reverse complement strand
GCCACGCCGCGCCACGCCGCGCCACGCCGCCCCACGCCGCGCCGTGCCGCCCACGCCACGCAGGTAGGCAGCTGCCGGCGGCGGAACGCCCGCGCGCGTGGGTTGGGTGTGATTCATTGGAAACGAGCCCCGGAGACCGGAAGGCACAAAAGATTTTTTTTTTCATTTACGTTACACGCTTTGATTACTAACGATTTACCCGCCTGAACTTGTCAGGCGAATGGCTTTGATGCATGGTTGACACTCCGTGACATTTACCACGAGCGTGTTGACAGGTGTTGAAGGGAACTCCAAAGCGCGGGAAAACTCCAGTTGTTATTCCCCTTGCATTGTTTTAAAATGGTTTCGTTGATTTAGTTTTGTGTAACTTTATTCAAACTGGCACAGAGGAAATACTTACGAAATAGTTTCTCGTGAAAGTGTTGCAAACATTTTTCTTTAATTTTTAATCAACACTGTAGTAATATTCCAAGTGGAAGTTAAAACAATAATACAAATACGTAATTTCCTAAAAGTTGATTAGCTAAAATGATGTGTATTTTAACCTTATCAGAATTTTTATTTAAGTAAATTAAAGAAAATTAATATTTGATTTGTGCCAAATGTAAAAATTGATGCAAATTACCTTAATTTTTTCCGCACAGATATAACGAGTCATTGAATCTAGCATTTAATAACGATACATTTGTGTAATTTTATGATCAGGTTTCGCAGTTAAAAAGCAAATAATGAATGAAAAATATATAGATTTACGATATCAAATTACATGGTAAATAATGTGTGACCGTAATATCACTGTTTACTTTAGATCATATTTTTATTGAAATATTTATTTACACGGGTACAAACCTCAAAACATAGAAATGTGTGTGGTATTGTCCACAATAATAATGGAATATTATTGCACTCAAAATTTAATAATTGAATAATTATGTCGTAAATTCAAGTATATTTACTTGCGTTCTAAAGGTAGAAAATTCTCATATATTCAATCAAACATTAAATACCATGCGTTTAGGATAAAATCAAGTAATGTTGCCACATAAATACCACATAAGTAAGGATAAGATCAATGTGCCGGAAGTTGCACTCCGTGGGCCAGTTAAAAACTGAATCACATCCGACTTCCGCTACCTTTCGCCCTGCTGCCATGTGGGAACTGCCTGTTTCACGAATCCTAAATACTATGCCCTTCCCATCATGTATAAGAGATTTTTTATCAAGTTTCAGTGAGTTTGTCATCAAGGTAAGTTTATTTCCTATTTTCACGAACTTGGATGCCTACCGTAATTATAATACAATTGCTTGAATTTAGTTTGTATTGCCAATGGAAAAATCTGGAGAGGTTTAATTACGTTCCTTTATTTTTTACAGTATTGTTATATTTTTCATTAACTAAAGTAAAACGTTATTACTTTTGTAAGTTAGTAAAAGAAGAATACATTACAATCATTATTTAATGTCGTTGAGCTTTTCCGTATTTTTCTTGCTGCGCTTTAGAGTATTGCTCTGTTTCCACATTCTACTATCCATCTTTTATAACTATACTTTTACTAATATCAAAGTTTATTTACAAAGAATATTTCGATTACTTTTCGCATATACTTCTTAAAACTTTGCTAAATTTGTTAAATGAGTCACATTTTTTTAACTTAGAGAAGTTGAACAGGAACAAATATATTATTGGGGTCTGCACACGAATGTAATTTAACTAACGATACTTTTCAAGAGTTAACTGAACAGGAAAGAGCGAGGTGGGGCTACGGATGTAAGTTTTGGTCTGTTTAACGTTCCTGTGCAGACTGCGATACGCAGAGTCGAGAGCGACAGAGCTTATCTCTTACAAGACGCGGTGTAGCATGCTTCCGATGCTCGGTTTATGACGCGGGTTGCGTGTTGGAATGTGACCTCTGTGATGCAGTGCAGTACGTGGGTTCAAGCAATAGAAAACATACATCTACAAGACAGGAAGTCGATGAAGTACGTTTCGTTTTGAATACTAGCAAACAATGGCACAGGAGCGAGGACCAACGAGTATTTTAATTAGATGACCTTGATGTTCCGTTTAACTATAAACAAATAGGAGATAGTAAGATAATCCCGTTCCAAGCTCCTATAATATCATTAAATTTGTGTAAATGAAATTAGTACATACGTATATGAAAACGTAGATGATCAATGACTTCACTAACTACACATGCTTCATTAAAACATGCTTGAAAATACGCTATATTAAATCGTTAAGGGTAGAGAATGGTTCGGATTTAACATGCTATAAAAAGTCCGGACGATATGCATGGTCCAGAGATAACATTAAGCTAAGGTTTTTAACATGCTATAAAATATTGTGGTTTGTGAAAACGTAAACATACAGTAATCGAAATGACAGTTTTAAGCTTTAAACAGTATATCTGACAGTTTCAAATTTAGTATTTTATCGATTGCCCTTCAAACTTTTCTTCAGTTTTCAATTCGATCGAATTCTCGTAAAATAATAAAGAAAAAAAGCGTTTTGGGAAAATTAACCGCGAAAATTGCTAACTTTAGTATTATTACTGTTGACGGAAATTGATGGTTACTGCCAGAAATTTTCCATTAAAAATTTTCATTCAATGCAACATTCCTATTTAAGTATTCGTAAAATAAGTGCTTGAATTGCAGTTAGAATCACTTATAAATTGTAAACCCGTAAATCTTCTGAAGAAAGAGTATACTGTTTTGTAATGACCCTCCTTTCTAGAATTAAAAAAAAATTAAAGTGTCATGTCTAAATCCATTATTTTTTGAAACAAATGGGCAGTTATGGTTCTACGGAATGACTTGCATCATTACTTCTAATCTCAATCCTTAGTGTCTCTAATCGTATTTCACTCACTCTTTATACGTCTTCCATTTCCCCTGGTTTGTCAGCAATACAACACCCCACAAGGACCTCGCAATAGGACTAATTACTTTTTTATTACGAAACTGGCACGTTATTTCCACAACACGTAATTTAAATCACGTACAAGAACAGTCACTTAGAAGTCAAAGGGAACTGATGAACCGCCACTGTACCACAGAAATAGACTCATATTTTCACATTTTTCTTTATTATCTCTCTGACTTAACATAAGGATAGAATATGTCTATGTCTACTTTTCACTGTCTCACTTACCGCATTAGTTTCTAAACCTTTGTAATCGACCAAGTCGGTTGAAGATTTCAGCTAACAAAATTACCATCAGCATTAAGTTACCCCCTTCACACTTTGCTGGTACAAAATTACTCGGACAACCAATTGAAGAGCCACACGACTAAACGTTGCATTGTCATTGTAAAACATAATTAAATAATAAAAGATTCGGCCATATCATCAGAAACTTCAGACACATCCCTCACTGTTTGAGGTCACCTATACCTCTAGTTGCCCAAGTACTTACCATGATCATTTCGTTCCTTCATCGATGTGTCGTGAATACAAGGTAATAAATAGAGATAATTATCTGAATTCATGACGGCTCAAAATATTTTATTTACTTTTTCTTCCTCTGATGAAGCCAATGATGCTTAAAAATGTAGCAAGTTCTTTTTTTGAGTGAATTTTCAGAAAAAAACACTGCAACTCCAATACTAAAGATGAAAAATTTTTAATTCATAAAATCTGTTCTTTAAAACAAGATCATTAAAGAATGTAAATGAACATCTGACTTTTCAAAAATTGCAAATGCATGTTCAATTTTTTTTAATTGTTAAGGTAGAGCTTAGCTGTGAGACTGGTGGTATAGGAGTAAAGTGGCTAGTCTTTTATGTCGAAGGACCTGAGCTGAAATTTCAGCGCGAAGGAAAACTTAGTTGCTTGAGAGCGTAGGCTTCCGCGACAGGAGTCAGTATTTACTTGGCTGTTCGGGTGACGTCGCGTCCATGGCGAAGGTGCCGTCGTTTCGGTCATGCATTACGCCCCGAGGAAGGTTGCAGAATGGCGACCGAAACTTCGGCACCTTCGCCATGGACTCGGCGTCACCTGGACAGCCAAGTAAATACAAACTTGTTGATAGTTAGACACTTTTACTGATTTGTGTTGTATTGTACTGGTAAAATACGAATCCTTTATAAATAATGCAAGAAAATTATGTGATGCTATAGCATCACCCGTTGATTACGCAAACAAAGAAGACTGTGATTAAGTATGGATAGGACGCTCCATGGCTCACGTATGAAGTATTTCTTTCTAGATATCAGCAATCGAATCGTATTTTGCTGTTTGTCGGTCTTCGCTAAACCCATAAACACAAGCTTGCTCGGGCTAGTAACTTTTAACCCTAGGTCAGAGTGCAATACTTGATGACATGTGGTTTTAGAATTTGTAATTAGTAGCCTTTAAATGTCCCGTAAAGGGCTATTGGCCTCGCAACCTTTAAATCCCGGAGGTTTTAGTCGAGCAACTAACATGGAACCCTGTGATGTCTCGAAATCGTTTAACCTTCGTGACTTCACGCAGTTAACGAATTCAGCCAGGGACACCGGTTACCTGGCGACCCCAATACGAAGTCAGCGCGCTACGCCCTGAGCCACTTGACATGTCGTTACAAATTTATAAAATTTCTCGTAACAGTTGATGTTGGTCATACATACGAGTACTTTTTGTTGCCCAGCCTCAAGAGAGGTACTCTCGTAGCAAACCCGCTCTTTCTACGTTGTATTGGCCCTCCGTCCATATCTCGTTTCCCTTTCTGGGTGCAAGATTACTCATTATCGCTGTCGAATCAGAATTCAGACTGAATGCTGCTTTGATCGCATTATCCTATCATGGAGAAATTCACTGCTCTTATTACCTGTTCTCTGCGTGCCCCCGTCTTAAATAGGACTCCCGGAGTAGAGTTGGAAGTGTGAGCAGCAGAATAACTGTAGCTGGTACTTCAAACGTTGATTTCGAGGGAATTAAATGGACGTTATTAAACAGAAAGCTCATTTCATATTGTTCTCTTATTTAAGGTCGCATCATTTTTTATGTCATTAGTGACCACTATTGCTGGTAACGGTAAGGTAACTGTAAGGATGACACTATATTATGATGATAGGAGGTGAAAGGACAAACACAATACAACCATGCCAGAGGGACTCGAACCCGCGATCCTTCGGTCCGATATCGTTACGGCACTACTGCCTTAGCAATTTCGGCCACCGTATCGGCTTTTCATATTGTTGTAACACGCATATTGCGTAAATTGTGTTCTTTATCATGTGACATACAACAGACAAAAATAAACATGAAGTTCCAAGAATTTCACAAAGCGTGTCACAAAAACGAAAGCTACAGTGGATCTTGAAGGACAACTGAAAAGGCAATGAAATATATACTTAAAGTAACAATGTTTCTTATCAAGTCAAAGAACAACAAGCGCTCAAACACGTAGGAATGATTGCTAATATTTCGACGAACAAAATATGATTTGCTTTCTTGAAGAGAACTGATAATGAACTTATTTGGTCTTGTCTGGTCTCGAGTGATACATTCCGTAATACACCAGGTACACGGCCTAAAACTACAGGCCGGCCTTTTTATAGATAAATTGGATAAACTACATAGTTCTAGTCTGTATTTGTGTATGTCTGTATGAGTGTGTCGTCCATTCACCCTTCAATTATCATCATATCATTTCATCTTCCATGCCCCCAGGGCTAACAACCTTGGGGAATAAAAATCCGACTCGGCTAAATGCAGATCCCCAATTAAAAAGTGACTGCCGCAAAAATGATAGTGAGCCACGGCAAATACAGCACGCATGCATGCATGCATGCGTGGCCCTAGTCGGCCGACTCGCGAGCAATAATAATAATAATAATAATAATAATAATAATAATAATAATAATAATAATAATAATAATAGTTTAGAATAGTTCATTTTCCATCAAAGTTGTTGTAGGTCCTTATAAGTCGAACTGACTTAACGAAGGTGCCCATTATTACAGAATTGTACATTACTTTCTTCTTTAAATTCGTAATGTTGATGTACTATAATTTACATAATATAATTACATAAAAACCTAATTTTATGAAATATTTTTCCATAAATAATTCAATGTAAAGTTAAAAACATAAAAGTCCTATTTGTAACAATTGCAGTATTGGGTTTTACAGTGATATAATCTATAACACGATTAAAACAATGGTTAACATTTCAAATATTTTTATGAATATTCACAAAGTAACAAAATTGAGAAAAGAAAACATTATAGTTTTACCTTTTTTTATAAATTATTTTGAATTTTGCTCTAAGTCCATATACTTCCAGTTTATATAACAGTATATTTTAATTAATATATACAATCACATATGTTTATGCTCTGATGTTTAATATAGTCACTTACGTATAACACATACGCGTACGTATGCCAAAAATAACAATAATATTATTAATAATAATATTAATAATAATAATAAATAATAATAATATAATAATAACAATAATAATAATAATAACAATAATAATAAACTAGTAAAGCCAGGAAACATAACTAGTGAAGTTTCGTGAATGTAAGTGTGGTGAAGGCAATTACGTCCGTGCGCGTGCACTGCGCAGCGTCTGTCTTGAAATTTCGCCCGCTTTTGGACCCCCTCCACCCACCCACGCGCGCGGACTCGCTCGGCAGCGCAGTCCTCGAAACTTGGCCGCGGCTCCTTGCCACGCGCCTCGACTTCCACAGCGCACTTGTGCTTCCGCTTCTTGGAGAGTTCGCCGTAGGATAGCGCGGCGCGAGTGGGAGTCAGATTCCACGCTGCTGACAGTCCCCTCCCCCCCCTCCCACACACACATGATCCTCTCCTCTTGTCTTTGGCGTCGGTCGGATTCGACGCATGTCAAATTACTCGGATTCCTTTCTTTTCTATTGTATGCTCTTGTTTGTTGTTTTGTTTTTGCATATAAGACAATTCGGATCACACGTACATCCTGCTCCAGCAGGTGCAAGTACCTTTATCTGGGAGGGATCAGCATTTTAGATGAATCCAGATTTTTAGCCCCCAAGGTTGTTAGCTTTGGGGTATGGATGATGATGATGATGATGATGATGATGATGATGATGGTGAATGTTGAAAGGACGGCACACACATGCTGACATACACAAATACACTCGTGTCCGAGGCAGGACTCGAACCCGCGAACGTCTGGTCCGAGACCGCTATAGCAATACTGCCCTAACGGTAATCTTGACCGGCTGGTTGTGTCTTCGTATAAACCAAAAAGGTTTTGTTCACTTCAGATCAATTTACAAACATATTTAGAATATATATTCCAAAAAGCAGAATTATTCCGCTTCTCAACATTTATTCGACAAACCCTTCCCTAACGATTTGAACATATTTTAAACACAAACTCGGATACACTAAATTGAGTTTACAAGACGGTACGTGTTCTGCTAGCTTCACTTATTCATGCACATTTCGTGTTCTTTTCTAGAAAAAAAAAGTTTTTTTTCTCTCCTCCTGATGCGCCTGTAAGATCAACATTATTTTGTTGTGCTTTGTTCCACTTTCGTTCCCAAAGTCCACACTCCACAGACTGTCTCCATGCAGTGGCTCTCAGGACAGCAGTTTCTGAGTAAACTTCGTAAATTTGTGGTCGCTGCGAGGTTGGAACTGCGTCTACGTAGTAGGAACCTGGGAATCTTACATTGTTGGCTCACAGACAGTGTTCAAAAACAGTTCGCTGACGTGTAGACGGGGTTAAGTGGATTTTTTTCACATTCATATTATATGACGGAAAAATGTAATAAAAATATCATGTACTATTATTAAATATTGTTAAAGAAATAGAATAATTAAAACTCATTGATTTTCTCAAAATAGTGCATTTTTTAACGAATAACGAATACGAATAATTTTAAACGAATTTTTAACGAATAATTTTTGTGACTAATCGCGACTTTAATTTTTCTGCTTAAGGACATATTGTGATAAAGTAATGAAGGGCTAATATTTGACGCGAATACTTTTTCATTCAGTTTGGTTAATTTTCTTTTATTCGATGTTACAAAAGATTTGCAAACCCTATGAACTAAATATTATCTCCCTTGTTTACATTATGACAATCAAAACAAACGACGCAAATGATTAAAAACGTAACTAGAAACAGGACATAAACAAAAGTGATTTTTACTCCTTCGCTTTCTCACCGAGATGTGCCATGATGCGATAGATATGCAAGGGGTATAAGGTTTAGGTTTAACCGTGACGTTCATTAAACGCATAATTCTGTATTGATAGATTCCTTGGTAACAAACACTATTTACGTATCACGAATTAAAATTCTATAACCTAATATTTTTTATCTGTTTTCTGAAACGATTATGGAAATAAAAAATAGCATTTACACCTTGTAAAAAATTGCTTTCACTTGGTATAATTGTAGCCCGAGACCTGAAGCCCTCAGGCTACAATTATACTTCGGGCAAAATAATGAATTTCTCTCCCATATTATTATTGAAAATATATAGTAAATTATCAAATCTTTGGATGAACGGGAAAGTAGAGAAGCAGCATGTAAGTACACACTGCTGAGAACGTCAGCCGCGCGTAAGGAACCAGTTTTTTGCCGTTTGATTGGGAAGTAATTGGCTTCTAATATTTTCATGTAGCCAATCTGACATATGGGTTCATAGTAAAACGCCGGCAAAGCACAGTAGATCAACAATAGACCACGGGCAAAGTGGCGGGCAGAGACGCTGGTATCAGCGGCGAGAGAGACGAGGTGGTGAGAAGTGTCGAAAGTTGCCGAAGCTGCGAGAAAAAAAAAGACGCTCGCACGAGAATGTTTCATAGCAGTAACGAGTTATAACACCTCGTTAAATTAAAGGAAGCTAAGCATTGATTTTCAATTCACACATCGGCAGAGTTGTTTTAACCCCACATGTTAGTTTGAATGTTTTGATGATCCTCTCCAAAGTTGATGCCATTAAAATCAAAAGTGAAAAATACTATCGCTTCGTTGTTATTTTAAAATGTTATTCTCAATAAATGGAATCTCATTTTCAAGATTTGATAATGTTGAAAATGAAATTCTGTCTGTTTGATACTATACGTTTAGTAGATGAATACAGTATCTACTGGTTTCCAATTTACTTTAACCCAAGGGAGACTTCAGACGCTAGCCGATGGCTTTGGTGTTTTTTCATTATATAAATGTTTAGGAAATTGCAAAGCATTATATTGTCTATGTGTGTTATTGTTCAAAATATTTAATTTATTACGAGTATTTCATATAATTTGAAATATTACTATGTGTTTTGCTGTTGAATAAATATGGAACTAATCATTCATAAACAGAATAAGGAAATATTCCAAAGTACTTGTAGTAATTTAGTTCTTAGTAATGTTCATACATAGCGTAATACATTAGTATGTCATGAAGATAGGTTGATCTATAATTGACATATACGTGTAATAGGTTTTGCTATAAATTACAAATTATGTTTTTAGAAAGTCCATATTTTTTATTGGAAAAGCTTGAAATTATTGTATTTTTTTGTTTCAATCCATGCAAATGTGCGTTATTAATTTACTAAAATTATCATTAATGTCAATATATTCAAAATTTCAATAGAGGGCTTTGGAGACTCTCCATCGCTCATGTACCTGAAACGTTATTTGATATTACTAAGGTTAACTGATCTTCAGTGTTACAAGTAAACGATGATTTTATTTTGTAAAAAAAAGTGTTTATTGCAACTTGCATTGGATATGCTTCCTAAGTTTGATCAAAACTAATGCTAATGGCATAACATGATTCAGTTCACTTACCTTTGCGAACAGTTGTTTTCTTATGAGTGTAGAGTTTTATAGCTTTTATTTTTCTACACCCTTCAATTACCTACTGTGCTCAATTATGGGCCGTGCCCGCCGGGACGAGAGCAGGAATACGACTGAACGTGTGGGCATGAGTGTGCCCGCATCATATTTGTACACCACCCATATCATTTCATCCATAATTACTCTATTCACTAGCATGAGACCAATTTTTAATAAACAAGAAAGTATTACGTGATTACGTGGAATACAACACAATTAGGTGACTTTACAAGACAGAAAACTGAAAATGCGTGTTGATTTTACATTGTCTCCATTAAAATTCGTCTATCTGATCGAGAAGTGTCATATTCATAATTGAGCAAAACGTAATTAAATAAGAGGATAACATTTCCTAATTCGCAACATAAAGAGATCCTGAACTATTCCCGTAATCTACTGTGAATAAATCGTGAAAATCATTTCTTTTATTCACATTAAACATCTAAAATTGAGTTGTATCATATTGTAATATATTTTCACGACTCAGGGATATGTATTTGTGTTCAGTGTCGTTTGGGGATTTGTATTTGTGTTTTTTTCTTACTAGATATTCACATTTAGTGAAGATAAAATAAACATGTAAACGAGTTAAAAAAATATAATTACAATATAAATTGCTGAACATCAACACTTAGTATTATTAATTAAGGCACTGGTATCTTGCATTTTAAAAGGATAAAATACCAAAAAATTTGAATAAGTCAACTTTTTTTCCAATTATGCTACTCAAAGTGTATTCATAAGTCTTCTTCAAATGTTATCCTCAACCTTTTTATTATCTATACGGACAAGAACATCGATATAGCTGGATGGAGAAATGGGTTTCTTTTGTTCCTATGGAAGAGTGGGCCTTTAAATTCACGAACTCAACAATAGTATTCGAACATTAAAACAAGTGCTAAAACAATACTTAAGGAAAAACAAATTTTATACAGAAAACTTCCAGAATAAATCCTATGGATTATTTTGCCATGGATTATTGCCATGGATTATTTTGTTCCGAAAAATCAATACTACAACTTTTGTGAGGCATAATTAATTATTGCACTTCATATTTAACGTGTTGAAGGAAACTGTCGTTGTCCAAGAAATTATCACAATCATTTATTAATAATCAAATTTAAAAAGTAAAGAATAGTAAACAAAGTGTAAAACTAAAAAATATCATATTTACTTTCTTGCCCTTACTACCTCGTGCTTCATGACAAGAGAAAGTATTGTAATCGTGCGCCAGTAAACGGCTATTTGTCGATAGAAAAACTTTGTTGAGTCATGGTAACGAAAACGTGGGTTAAATCTTGCTCTTACACATAGTAAATTACTTCCTCTAACACATTGTGTAGTCAAAATCCATGTTCTGTGGGCACTCGATACCGAAAAATTGATTGACGACAAAATGTCTGGCCCGCCCGTTTGCCCGGCTCCTTATTCGTACGTCTGTGCACCTATTTTCAAACTAGCTCTTACACTGATGTGCCGATTTCTTCCAAAATTGACATTCCCCATGGATTTAAATGAACTTGGCTCCTTGAGTTTGAAAAGGATATTTTGATTTTTAGAAGTACTTTACACGAAACCTCAATATTTTCAAACTTTTCTCAAAACTGTCCCAAGATGTTTAATTAATTTTTTGTCCTTGAATAGCGTAAAAGATGCTTAATAGGATGACGCAGGTCTCATTTCGGTTGAAATATCTTATTTTTTGAAAATTCCAAACGTCAATTTTTATCGGTGTCTTCCTACCACTACATTTTTTACGTGTAGGCCAACTCGGACCACGCGTGCATCCTGCTTCAACAGGTGCAAGTACCTTTATTTGAGGGGGATCAGCATTTTAGCTGAATCGCGATTTTTATCCCACAAGGTTGTTAGCCCTAGGGATATGGACGATGATATGATGATAATAGTGAGGTGTGAAAGAACGGCACACACATACAGACACACACGAATTCACCCATGCCCGAGGCGGTATTTGGAACCCGCGGTCTTCTGGTCCGCGACCGCTACGGCACTACTGACCAGGCAATCTCGGCCACCAGATCAGACTACCACAACAATATTGAGAATAAAGATTTTTTCCTTCAGAAAATTTGCTTTTTAAAAGCTGATCTTGAAACAATGTAATTTATAATTTTCCAAAATGAGTATTTTTCAAATAATTTTGCGTTAAAAAAGCAGTTTTTATTTTTTTCATTATTTTTTTCTGAAAAACTGCTCGAAATGTTTTTTTAATTTTTTCTCTGTATGCATGAAAGAACGATAAAAAATGGTACTACCCTAATTTTCGTTGACGTCTCTTAATTTTCTCTGAAATTGCATATATAGAAAATGAAAGACGTAATGTTCTATTGTATCATCACTAGTTATGCCTCAAATTACAAAACTACTTAAAATTCGAACGTTTCGAGTTACAGACTTTTGATTAAATTTTTTTTCACTGTTATATCCAATATTCAAATGTGAAGGTCATCGCGAAGATTGAAAACTCTTTTTTTTACCAGTCCTGTAGGTGCTTTGGTCTTTGATATTCCATTCAAAATACGCCTCGCTGCGTTTTCTCCTACAGTATTATGCGTCGCTGGTGTTGAGCTTCTAATAAAATACAAATAACATATATTGCAGATATTCAAAGAAAGAGGAGCTGTCATCCATTCGAACTAAATTTACCATATCATCTTCACTTCTCGAAACTTAACGCAGCGTCTCCCTCTGGAAATGAGTGCCACCGATACTTCGCCTGGGCTTCTCGAAAGTTTGACGATTTCTCGGAAAGGCTCCGGCGCCACAAAGCGCTGCTGGCGCATCGGATGAACGTCTTTTCCAGGAGCTTCGCGTGCGTAGCTCGGAAGCCGCCCCCTCCACCACCCCCCTCCCCCACCTGCCAGCCCCCTCCCACCTCCACCCCCCACTGCGACGCAGCAGCGCTAAGCAGCGGCGACTTGCACCCACCCTAATCCGATTCCGAGTACTGCAGCAAACGATTCCCTAAGCCGATCAGGCAATCTCTGCAAATTAGGCCACCGCGAGATCGTTATGTCCCTTAGTATCGCTTATCAGACGTCTCACACGATGTAGTAGACGTAGGAATTCGATGAACGTTTCATGATAACTGTTTTGAGTTTCGACGGTATAGTTCTCAAAAAAACTTCATTAAATTATATAAATACAAATTTCATTTAATGTATAAAGACGCATACAGATTTACACATTCACGAATTATTGACGTAGGTTTCGTTGAACACTAAGAGTTTTCGTAAAGTAATCACATCGCCAATATTACTGCATCGTGTGGAACCTTCAATTTCATATCGGTTGAGATCGCTGTAATCACCACAATTGTAATCTCTGCAGTATCTGTGGTCGGAGGTTCTACACTAGACTTCCAAGTGTGTCGCATTTGCGACTCTAGCTAAATAGATGGGTCGAATTAAACGTCTTGAAAAAAGTCTTAGAAGAATGCTAGCGGCCGGCTGCTCTGATCGGTAGTTTTCCATGGTCTCTCCGTTCTACACCAGGCGAATGCCGGAGCAGTACCCTAACAAACGGGCCACGGACCGCGCGCGATCTCTGCTAGGTACCTCTTTCTTGTCGTACACTCTCTTCCTACACACATTCTTACACTAACACGCACTACACAAGCACACGTGGCGGGAGACCGGTCAAGAGATTAGAGCTTGTCCCGGCTGGGACGGTTCCTCACTGGTGGGAGATACCTGGTTGGGGAAACTCTCGCTAGCCGAAGGTAGGTCGGCGCCGGATCTCACCACACATCGAGGTAAATATTACCGCCACCTCCCGCAAAAACATGCACTCCACATGCGGGACTAATGTCCCTGTTCGTTGTGACTGGAATCGCTAAAACAGTCAAGCAAATCGTGGTATATGATCAGTACCATGCGCATTCCGGAGCAATTTCATGTTACTAATCGGATACTACAAAACCATCACCTTAGCAAACTGGCTACAGGCCACGCGTGATATTTCCTACCTCATACGTGTCCCCTCTTCTCCCCTTAGATACACACACACAGACAATCTATCACAATTCATACATGACTGAAGTCAAATTGAAATCTTAGGTCGGTGACCCGCTGGCGGAGAAACGTGGAGGAAGAAAGTCCACAAGAATGCTTGTAGGTCGCCGCTTGATCTCTCGTGCTAACTCCATTTCCCATAAATAACATTTACGGGTAGAATGACTTACTTGGCGCGCCCTGCAGCACGAAATAATCAATAGATATATCGAAACTGTTTTTTTTTATTTTCTCGATGAAGAACCTGACAGTTCTTTTATCGATAACATCGTAACAATTCTGTTATTAGTCATCGAAACTAAATCAATCCTGTCATAAATCTCCCAATGGTTTTACAAGAGTTAGATTCGATTTCAAATGAGAATTATTCAATATTAATATTTCTCAGCAAACTGTATGTAAACAATCTTATCTAAGTCGCAATTCCTCGAATTGTGGAAAGCGGCGTTATCACAGTTTTTCTAAGTAGGGAAACCAAATTTTAATATCGTTAAAATGTAATGTTATGGAGGGCTAGGGGATGAACTCGTTTGTCACGCTGCCACCCGTACCAGCTGTGACGATGGGAGAATAAGTGGATTAAAGTGTCTGGTTCTCCGGCCGAGCGTTCACGCAAAATTGAAATTGAAAACTCGCCAAGTGGTTGGCTTGTGGCGAGTCAATATTATTCTCGCGTTTTAGCAAACAAGCACAAGTGCTCGAACCGATGGTTAAAGCAAGGTTTTGTCGCTTACGAAAGATATTGTGTTTGCAAGTCCTGACAACTGAGCTTGGCTTTTTCACTGACGTCCCAACAAATTTGAAATGTAAAAAACTGTCTGTGTCCATCAAAATATATTGATTTAAATTATTATTCTCGTAAATTTTTGTTCGCTTATTCTCAAATTCTCTAGTTATTAAGAATATTAAATTAGCTTATTGTGTTACTTTAATATTCGACCACTTGTACCATAGATCATAGATTTTTTTAAATTAGATTGCTTAGTTATTTTGTAACTCTGTGTCCCTTTTATATTTCACGACAGAATAGTCTGCCCGAACCTTACCGCGATAATTCTGTCCCTGCTGACTTCAGAAGATATGTCTTGCGTGTACTTTCTGATTCATCCAAACCCTGATGAGCGCATACGTACTCATGAAAACACTAAACGTATAATTCTCGTAAAGGTGGCCGTAAACCCCTAGAGCAAATCACTTTTCACTTGTTAATAATCATTAATAATTCATATTTTTACTTTAAACTAATGACAATAAAGATGTTTTACTAGTGAAAGTGGTTTCCTGCGCACACCGTTGTCTATAGTAAACATAGTTTTAATGTACACAGTTTGAAAATGTATCACTATAAGAAATCAGAAAACATGTGTACATATTTTTTGTATAAAGGCTCCGATAATAATATTTATGGTTCGAGTTCCAGATAATATATACTGCATTTCAGACAAGGTGATTAAATTGTGGATTAATTGATTAATATGTTTCCGAGCTTTTCGACTGCTATGGTCATTATTCCCGTTTGTATTGTGCATGTTATATCCTGGGAGGTGAGTGCGTATCCTTCGAGTTTCATTCTCGAGGTATCTCCCCCCAGCGGTGGATCTTCCCAGCTCATACAGTAGACACATTCTATACTCTCCACTGAACTTACGATGCGTGCGTTAGTGATACGATATGATGTAATACTCGTACGTGTAAGTATGAGAGAGGTGACAAGAAGACGGGGATGAAGAAGGCATAATCGCGCGCGGCTCGTTTGATAAGCATCTTCTCCGGCATTCGTCTCGTATTGATCGGTGAAGTAATGCATGTCTACTGGTAGGATTCTCCTCCAGATAGTACCAGAATTTGATGGCTGTTTAACTGTGTATCAAAAATCCGCTCCTGTGTGGATTCGAACGTTCCTGGGACGTGGGGAAGGGAGGTGGGAGGGGCCGGGCGAGGGGCCGGGCGAGGGGCCGGGCGAGGGGCCGGGCGAGGGGCCGGGCGAGGGGCCGGGCGAAACGGTAGGCTCAGGCGTGGACGCGGGCGCCGGGGTGGGCGTGGCGCGGGCGGGCGGGCGGCCGGAGCGGATGCCTTTGGCGCAGGGCGCCCTCCTCTGCGTGGATGCTGTGGCGTAATTGGCGCTGGTCTCGCCCGGCCCTGCCCGGCCACGCGCCGCCTGCATACCTGCGGGGCAGCCATCGATTCCGGCCCGCTCCACGCACTACGCGCCGCTGGCTGGCGATATGACTGATCTGCGCCGCGCTCGGCGGAGCTGCGTTTTGGGTTGGAACAGCGGGCAACCGCGGGAACTCGTTCTATCGACGGAAAATTCGTGTAATTGCGAATTTCTGTGACGGACATAATGTGCGCTTACTTCATTTGGAGTCTGAAATTGAATGGAGTTTTATTTACAGAAATACCGATATGGGCTGAAAAGAGGTACGTTTGAAAGCCCAATTTTCAAATCCGTCATTCGTAATATTAATGCGTATACTCGTCCCTTTGAAAAGCTTGTTGTACAATAATTCCTACATAAATAGAAGAAAAATAGCCAGTCGTTTGAAAACAATATTGAAGCACTTTTTACGCTCGTGTGATTGTTACATGTTCACTTTGTTTAGCTGTGAATCCTTTTTATCCAAAATAATATATATTGAAATATTTGAAGACGTGATTTGTAATCATGAAATGAATTAGTAGACAAGTGTTCATTACGAGACTACTTACATACTATATAATGATAATTTACGTAAACCGAGAATGTACTGTCCATCTACTGCATTGTTATCAATGAAAATTATAATAAATATTGATATACTATACCGTTCCACGTTCTTTAGAAGAATGCGAAGATTTATGTCGTCTTGAGGATAGATTATTACCATCGCCTACGTCGATATGTCATCAACGATTCTCTAATACGACAGAAGATGTGAAAATAGTTGAGTTCTGCTCTGCAAATGAGGGGTTCATTCTCTTTGAATTATATGATTTTGTGACGGGTATGTTGGTACGAGTGATCTAATGGTAGAGAAGTGTTTATCTCATTTGAAGAGTAGCAAGTAAAATTTTGAACATATAGTGTTGTTCCTTTGCATGTTGTTGAGATTTTTTCTCGAAAAGATAATGACGTTGATATGCTACTGTTACAGAGACGAAGTGATTGTGAATGAGGGGAAATTTAACTGGTTTACTGAATTTTTATTCTTCTACCATTTCTGTTCATAAATCATTCTGAACCAGTAAATAAAGAGCTACCGTGTTTTGTATCGTAAATGATAGATAGAAAGTGAGCGACAATACAAGTAAAAAAGCTTTGGTATTTGGTATGTTCCAATACCACTATAACCTTTCTAATTTGATTGTTGAAGGTTAACAACGGCTTAAATAAGTAATAAATACCCCCAACTTTCCTTTCATTGTTTCAATTCAATAATACCTTCCCGGTTCACGAATCTCGTTATCGAAATATCAGCATTGATCTGCGGTTTTAACTAAGCAGGATTTGCATTATTTACCATGCCCATGACGGTATTTTCATTTTACTAATTATCACAGCTCATAATAGGTAGCTTGAAATTAATTACTCCCATCAAACAGTATAGCCTGTTTGGAAAATACCTCGTAGTTTTTCCTTCATGTCTGTATAATGAAACATATTTCACTCCTCTGTTTTTCTGACGATTTTTCACGTCTTGTGAGTTGTCGGTACTGTTAGTGACATTAAGTGGTCCGATCGCTACCAGACTAATGCCGGAGAAGTACCTTAAAAACGGGTCATGGAAGGCACGCGATAATTTCTTCCTCTTCTTGTTCTATACTCTACCCTTAGTCACACACACTTACACTTAAATTTACTACACGGCCACAGAAGTCGAGAGCTGAGAGTATATCCCGACTGGGGTGGTTCGTCGCTGGAGGTGAAATAGAGGTGGAAATCCGGAAGTCAATGTGTGTGTGTGTGTGTGTGTGTGTGTGTGTCACACGTTCTAGCGGGGGGAGCAATGTTCCCTCCAGTGACATCACGTGCACTATACTTTGGGAGTGACCATCTCAGTAGTTAAAGCGTCTGTAACCAAGACTCACTCTCATTGTAATAACTTTCCAGAAATGACAGTAAGTAAATGCTTGTAAGTAAATAAGTCTTTCTCAGAAGCGGACTCTAATTTGCATTTTTAAACGTTTATTACAGATATTAGTAAAACATATTAAACATAGTTATATACCAAAAGTGTAATTTTCATTATTTTTATGTTCATAAACATGTTTTTTTTAAGAGCGTTTGTTACTTTACTGACCGACCAAGAAATCGTAAACCTATGCACTCAAGTTCAAGCAACAATAATATTTTTTGCGTGTTAAGAGCAGGTGTGGCCTACGCCTGTGTTGTGTTAATGATGCGATATACAGATACAAATGAAGTAACTATTCGCCTGGCGTGAAAATACATGAAATCCATTTCAAGTATGCGTACTTTTTGAATTGGTTCAGATAGTGCTAATCTCACATGACGTAGCCATTATAAATAATACGAGAAAATATCTGTGATGGAATACCTCGAGTTTCTCTCTCATTTTGAAATTGCTTATGCTACAACTAGTTATCCCTTATTACACGAGACGTGTTGTTTTGGAACTTAGAAATATTTCAAAATCAAATTTTCTTTTTATTTGGGCACGTCTCCCTAATCTTATTTTCTCAGAATCTTATTGTATTAAAATTTGTTTGATTAAAATTCTTCCATTTTTTTCATATTTCCGTTGCATGAATGGCATTTATTGTTACGTAATATCCGGCAATCATCGTTTGTTAATAATTTCCATCATTCAAGAAGTTCTACTCTTATCAAAACCTCCTCTTTTCTTTGCTCTTTCTTCCTCCTTTTTATTATTCTCATCTATTGTGGGTGGTGAGATAAAATGCTTCTTGCAACCGCAACGTTAACAATGTTCATTAAAATATAGAATTTAAGTCATGTTTTTTCTCCTTTGAATTCTAATTTGAGTGATTTATTTTTGGCTTGATTTCATTGATTTATTATTCTTGATTTATATTCTTGCGCATATTCATAACTTACGAATATGTGTCTTTCATTTCGTCAATGCAACGACTTTATTACGTTTTGTTTTCAATGCCAAGCTGTCCTTTAATTTTTTCTCTCCTCTTGCCTTTCTCTTTTCTCTTTCATTTATGAACGTTGTTGCTTGCTATCCCAACTTATAAGGTGTTTTCTTGTCCTTGGGTTATGTTTGACCCCTCGTTACCCAACTTACGTTATATTCCTCTTTAATTCATTTACATTGTATCTCTCTTGTGCTAATTTCGCCTGCTTGACTGCTACTCAAACGTACTCACCTGCGTCGTGTTACGCGCTTCCACAGCAGACTTCAACAGCCACTAGCAACCCTCCTTCCATGCCGTGATTTTCCACCTTTGCTTCCTTTCGATCCGTCCTGGCGTCAGGCATTGACTGCGACACGCCTACATTTTTCTTGGGCCCACTCATTTCTTGTCTGTCTCCTCCTCCAACTCTCACTTTTGCTCAAGATATCATTCACTCTTGCTCTCAAATTCTCGTTTTCGGCCTCGATCTCCCGTTCTCGCTCTCGCTCTGTCACTCTCACTCTCTCAGTGTCGCTTTCTCACTCACGATCTCTCGCCTCTGTCGATCTCTCGCCTCTGTCGATCTCTCGCCTCTGTCGATCTCTCGCCTCTGTCGATCTCTCGCTCTCTTCCACATCTCCGTTCCCCTTCCTTCCCTCGCCAGCTCGGCCTCACTTTCTCTCCTGTCTCTCCCCATCTGCGTGGCGTCTTTGGCTTCCTGTGGCGCATCTCAAGTCTCAGCGCAGTGTGGCTTTGGTGGGATCCGCCCGCCCGCCCGCTCCAGAGCGCGCGCGCACTGAGAAGGGCACCAGGACCTGGGCGGGGGTGGGGCGGGGGCGGAGCAGATTGAGACGCCATTGTGTGACGCCCAGTGACGCGTTTGAGGAGCGGAGCACAGACGCTGTAATTAGAACTCCAGCGCTTTCGCGATTGCTCTTCTGTGGCGCTTGAACTTTTACACACACCATTCACAAATTAAGGAAAGTAATGTCATGATTTAAGGTTTCGTAGCAATATTTCGGATACCTAGTAATGAGTTCACGCTCCTTTAAGAAAAGAGCATAAAAATGAACAAAACAAAGTAAATCCTTAAGTGTCATGTTGAATAGAAAGGATACTACGAGCCAAGATGAAAGAAATAGTAAAATCAACGACCAGGAGTATTTACAATATCTCGAAACCTGAAGACGTACAGACAGCTGAAGCGCACAATTAATCTCTAATTGCAACCTCTGCGGATGCAGATCATTCCACCACGAAACATCCTCGCTTCGAGCAAAGAGGCAGCGCAGTTGCTGTGTGAGCGCCGCGGAGGGGTCCGCCGCGTGGGCTGTCAGCGCTTGTTCCGAAAACTGCCGGCGCGAAACGACCGATCATTCCGCGAGGTCGGGTACGCGGCTGCCGCGTCGTCTTGTGCCGCGCCCGGGCGGTCGTTTGCGTTCTATCGCATTCGCTCTTACTCCCGCTGCGCCCCGCACCGCCTCGCGCCCCCACGATACGGCCCACCGCCACGCCTCGCCCCGACCCTGCCTCGGCCCTGACCCGTGCTGGCCTGCTCGCCGCGCCCCCCCGCTCCGCTCCCCGCCACCTCGCCTCGGCCCCACCACCCACCCACCCGCCCACGCCGTCCCGCCCCATCTCTGCCTCCAGCTCGCTCCCGCCCGCCCATCTCTGCCACTCCAGCTAAGTCCCCCGCCGCCCCGCCCACTCGCCCACCCCTCCCCGCCAGTTCCTTCGCTTTCGCCACGCCATGCCCCGCGCTGTCCCTCTTCCTACCGCCGCGAAAAGCCCTTTTCTGTATCGCCCTGCTTGCTATGGCTCCGACTCATCGTTCCATTCTCTGCTTAACCATCCCGCGCAGCCTCGTCTCGTCGCTCCCCGTCGCGCCCGCCCCGTCGCGCCGCCCGCCCGTCGCCGCCCGCCCCCGTCGCGCCGCCCGTCGCGCCAGCCCTCGTCGCGCCGCCCCGTCGCGCCGCCGTCGCACGCCGCCCCGTTGCAACCGCCCGTGCACCGCTCCCGTCGCACCCGCCCCGTCGCACACCGCCCGTCGCAACCCCCGTGCACCCGCCGCGTCGCACCCGCCCCGCCGCACCCGCCCCGTCGCGCCCGCCCGTGCGCCGCCCGTTCGCGCCGCCCCGTCGCGGCCCGCCCCGTCGCGCCCGCCGTCGCGCCGCCGTCGCACCCGCCCGTCGCCCCGCCGTCGCACCCGCCCCGTCGACCGCCCCGTCGAGCACCGTCCCCGTCGCACCCGCCCGTCGCACCGCGCCGCCGCACCGCCCGTCGCACGCCCGTGCACCGCCCTCGCACACCCGCCCCCGTGCACCCGCCCTGTCGACCCTGCCCCGTCGGCACCCGCCGTCGCACCCCCCCGTCGACCCAGCCCCGTCGCACCCGCCCCGTCGCACGCGCCCCGTCGCACCCGCCCGTCGCACCCGCCTCCGCCGCAACCCGGCCGCCGCACCCGCCCCGTCGCACCCGCCGTCGCACCCGCCCCGTCCGCACTCCGCCGTCGCAACTCCGCCCCGCGCACCCGCCCGTCGCACCCGCCCGTCGCACCGCCCGCGCACCCGCCCGTCGCACCCGCCCCGTCGCACCCGCCCGCCGAACCGCCCCTCGCACCGCCCGTCGCACCCGCGCCCGTCGCGCCGCCCGTCGCGCGACGCTCCCGTCGCGCCCGCCCCGTTCGGCCCGCACCCGTCGCGCCGCCCGTGGGCCCGCCCCGTCGCGCCCGCTCCGTCGCGCCCGCCCGTCGCGCCCGCCCGTCGCGCCCGGCCGTCGCGCACCGCCCCGTCGCACCCGCCCGTCGCACCCGCCCCGTCGCACCCGCCCGTCGACCCGCCGTCGCACCCGCCGTCGCCGCCCGTCGCCCCGCCGTCGCACCCGCCCGTCGCACCCGCCGTCGCACCCGGCCCCGTCGCAACCGCCCCGTCGCACCCCGCCCGTCGCGCCGCGCCGTCGGCGTCCCCGTCGCGGCGCCCGTCGGGCCGCCGTCGCGCCGCCCCGTCGGCCGCCCGTCGCACCCGCGTCGCACCGCCCGTCGCACCCCCCGTCGCACCCGCCCCGTCGCACCCGCCGTCGCACCCGCCGTCGCGCCGCCCGTGCACCCGCCGTCGCAGACCGCCCCGTCGCACCCCGCCCCGTCGCACTCGCCCGTAGCACCCCGCCTCGCACCCGCCCGGTCGCAACCCGCCCGCCGCACCGCCCTCCCGAACCCGCCCGTGCACCCGCCGTGACCCGCCCCGCCGCACCGCCCGTCGCCCCGCCCGTCGCATCTGCCCCGTCGCATCTGCCCCGCCCCGTGGACCCTGGTACCCCCATCCTTTTACTTGCCCTCCGTCACTTCTCCGTCTTCACACGCCACGCGCCGTCCTGGGCCAAGCACATCGTTGCTCGTCGCTAGAAACTGCCTGGTGCGGCACCCTCCCCCACCACGAATCCTGCCGCAGCCTCCGCCACACAGCCCTTGTCCCCGCCGCCCTCGTATCTCACCGATCCTTGCTCTCTCAGCCCTGGCCTTCACGCGGTCATTGACCCGCCCTGGAGAGAGGGAACATTTTAAACGAATTTACTCTCAAGTTATGTAATTACTGGGTATTTGATTACTTATTCGATTCGTTAACTTTTCATTTTTTAAATTAGTTCATGCTTTTATTTATTCATCCATTAAGTAGTGAAGTGATTAAACCAATAACAGGAAGATGAATAAAGTATGTATGTTTTTTGTAGAATAATTAAACAAAAGCATGTGGAGTAAAAATTGCAGTGTGTAGAGATAAAATAAACTAGTACATAATTGGTCTTGATTTTCAATTATTTTAACGATGTCTAGTTCTTGGACATATAAAATGCACAGAATTGTCTACTTTTAGAAAAAATGTTTTTTATGAAAGGTCCAGTATTTTCGACTTTTCGTGAACAAATTAAATTCTTAAAAAAACAGTTCTTCTATATTCAAAAATATTCAAAATTGCAATTTTAAAGATCATATATAATACTGCAAGAAAAGTTGTTTGGTATGTTTCAAAACATTGGATAAATTCGCCAATGAGAAACCATTATTGAAAAAAAATCATTTTAGAGTGTCAATTTGAAAAATTGTCGACCTCATCGTAAATTATTCAATTCACATTTTAAGCGCAAACTTTCAACACGCGTCTTCTTTCCAAAGACCCATTTCTATGAATAGTTCATAAATTCATTATTTCGTGATTCTTGAAATTCTATATCGAAATCTTAAAGTAAAAATAGGCTGTTTACATATACATTTTAAAAGTATTGGATTTAAAAAATAAAACAAAAAATATTTTGTACTGACATATTTTCAAATTAACTTTTTCAGTTAAAGTGTTCAAAAGTGTGTGTAAAACATACTCTTCATACGAGAATGATTAAATATTTAAAACATTTAAGAAATATAAAACAACAAGCGTATGAAAATAATGAAATGTATATTTTGTTTCTGTGTTGATGTTTTTTTTTAAGGGAGAAATTGCGTCAAAATGAGTTACGTACATAAGGACATTTGCCCCTGACTAAAGGCAATGTCTCTTGCAGTAGTGTTTTGCGGGTCACTTTCATGTAGGGGATTCGCGCTTATACTGAACTGCCTAGCATTTAAAGCAAATTTCACATTTGTAACTCTGTTAAATGAAAGTTCTACATTAAACCATCGTACATTCCTTCCTATTCAAGTTTAAATTCATTACAAAACTCATATTCACCAAACAAAATCTCATTTGAGACGCTCTAATGGTCTTCCCCTAATTTATTACTAGAACACTCTCCGCGCTGCATACTTTGACACCATAAATATACCTAGTTTTCCGTGATCACATTTATTTGTTGATCTAGTGTCGATCATTTCCACGCCTTCCCTTTGCCTTTTCAAGAACATCTATTGCTTCTTGCCCGTGTCTATCAGATCGCCCTCCATCATCAATCCCGTTTCCCTCCTATCTATTCGTACTTCTTGCACGAGCGTCGCTTCAGTGTTTTAGGATAGCCCTCCATCGTCATCTCGACCCTCGCCGCCTCCGCCTCAACAGCTGCGGCAGGCCGCCTGTACCCTTCCCCACTGTCACCATCGCCGGCACCGCCATAATCACTCACTACGTCCACAATCTTCGTTTATACCACAGACGCAACTAGTCTCACCCGTCGCAACTAGTCTCACCCGTCGCAACTAGTCTCACCCGTCGCAACTAGTCTCACCCTTCGCAACTAGTCTCACCCTTCGCAACTAGTCTCACCCGTCGCAACTAGTCTCACCCGTCGCAACTAGCCTCACCCGTCGCAACTAGCCTCACCCGTCGCAACTAGTCTCACCCGTCGCAACTAGTCTCACCCGTCGCAACTAGTCTCACCCATCTCCTCAGGCACCTCTCCAGCTTGCGCCACCGCTTCCAACCCCACATCCGCCGCCACCGCCGCCGCCTGCAATCTCACGGGCCGCCAATCCTGTCGCGAGCGAGCGACCGAACGAGAGCGTGCACCGCTTCGTGCGGCGCCGGCGGCGTGGTGGGGTGGAGAGGGGAGGGGAGAAAAGGAGTGGTGGAGAGAGGGGGGAGAGCGAACGGGCGGGGGCGTCGTGTTTATCGGGCCAAGTTTCCGCGGTTGCGGCGACCCGGGTCGGGCCGAGGGTGCCGCAGCCGTCGCGCTCTCCCCGCCCCCAGCCCTGCAGCCACGGCACCGGCACCGCGGCCTATCGGCCACCAAAGTGCAAACAATCAGAGTGAGGGTTTCGTAGTCGTAAAGAAGAACTGATTTCTACGATCGATAAGAAAGCGGAGAAGTTGTACCTATCAGATCAGTAGTCTTGTAAAATTATGCTGATATAAAACATTTATTGTAATATATTTTGTGATGACATAAGTCAAGCGAAGATCATGATTCAAATTTTTATAACTCAACTACAAATTTTCGTGTACTTCTGTCACTCTGATCACATTTTCAATTTGCATTTGTTGGGAAATAATGCCAAAGACATTCCAAAGGTGACTTATGAGATATTTTTAATATTCTGACCACTCATCAAGAACAGTCCTTGAGAAGCATAACGAAATATTCATCTAAAAACTGCCAAATATCAGAATCTCCGTTTTGAACTGACAGGTCTTTGTATTCGCTCAGATTCATCGGGGAAATATCAGTTTAGGAGAAAATCGTCAGGGCGGTTTAGACCCTAGCGTTGACTGCAGACAGCCTTTTTGCTTTCAGTCAATTTTTCGGTATCAAGAACCAACAAAACACGAATTCTGATTAGACAACGTGTTGTAGACAGTATTTTACTACATATAGGAACAAGAGTAATCCCTCTTTTCGTTATCAAGACTCTGCAATAAGAGTTTTCTTGCAAAAAACGGCGATTTTCGGCGCACGAATACAATAATTTGTCGTTTTAGGAAGTAAGAGAAGATATTCAAAAATGGTATTTACCTTCCTTCTTTACTTCTAGTAACAAATTATAGCGAACAATTAAAGGGAAATTCAGAATATTCCAGTAAGTCAGTGACGCATCAGTGTAATAGATGAATGTAGAAATCCGCTATTTAAAAATATACCCGTTTGCTGGCTTTATTCATTATTGTTTTATTCTTCTATTTAATGACTTCCAAAAATGAAGGAGTGAATGATAAACCGCAATATCGAATGAGGAGGGAATAAAAGGATTTGACCTTTAATATTTTGGTATGTCATAATGCTATTTGTTAAAATACGTATGCTAGATATCATTGTTGAAATTGATTATTTTCAAATTATCACGAAGAGTTAGTTTAGTTATAGAGAGACTACATGTGCAATGCAACACCTTTTTATTATCTTTAAAGTTAGTTACTATTATTATTATTATTATTATTATTATTATTATTCCTGAATTACAATTGTTATTGAAAGTTTAGTAAGCTAATATCTATGAATAAATTATATAAATAACTATAATACAAATTCAATCAGAATTAGGAGGTTAAGAGGTATATTTCCAGAAATCTTTCAAAGGAATATATTTAAAGTCCATAATTATACAAGTTTTGATAAGAAATTGATTGTGGTAGACTGTTTCAATACAGGCGACAATAGTAATATGCTTCATGGGAAAAGGTTTGTAAACATAATTGTGACACTGCGGCGAAATTTGGCTTTAGTGGACTATGATAGTCGAATCAGAAGACCGACTTGAGATACGTTCGCACGATATCGTTTGCAGCGCCTCTTTTGGGCTTCTGACAATATCGATTGGACTCTAAATGACTGAAAATTCATGGTTTGGTCTGATGAATCCCGATTTCTGTTGGTAAGAGGTGATGGTGGGGTTCAAGAGTGGCGTAAACCCCAAAAATCCCTGGACACAAGTTTTAACAAGGCACTGGACAGGTTGGTTAGAGCTCTATAACGCTGTGGGCTGTTGATAGAAGGAATGGTCTTGGTCGTCTTGTTCAACCTAACCGATCGTTAAATGGAAATGGTTATGTTCATCTAATTTGAGACCATTCGCAGCAATCAATGGACTTCATGTTCTGAAATAACGATGGTGTTTTTATGGATTACAATGAGTTCGGGCCACAATTGTTCAATGCCTGGGTCAATGTCACTGGACGACAATTGTTCACGATTGGCTTGAAGAACTTTCTGGACAATCCTAGTGAACAATTTGGCCAGCAGATTACTCGAAATGAATCCCATTGAACATTAATGGGACATAATCGAGAAAGCAGTTGGTGCACAAAATGCTGCTCCGGCGACACTTTTGCAATTATAGACTGCTACAGTGACGGCTCAGTATTTCTGAAGGTGACTTCCAATGACTTGTTGAACAATGATTCATTTTTTCAATGATTAGTTGGCACACCATAGTGAAGTTGCTACTCTTTGCTGAGTGCAAAGTGATCCGACCCGATATTAGGGAGCACTCCATGTCTTTTTCCATCCCAGTGTAAAGTTAATCTAATGAATCAATGAAGTATCTAATGTTTCATATAGTTGCGTGTTCAAGCCCGATCGAAGTCGTGGATATTTATGAGTGAAGATGATATTTATGAAAGAATCCTTCCTGTACCTTCCATCTGAGGGAAAGTAAATCTGTCCCACGCTGTAGATTTACTGCATGTAAAATATCCTCAAGCCTAAAAGAAGCTTCTGAACCAAAATCAAATCGTTTGTTTCATCACCTAGGCGACACTTCTTTCTCCGCTGGATGGTAAATGGAGCAAAGCAAAATTTGGGTGGTCAAAGGAAAGAGGAGGTCTGATAGTCAGAGTCTCGTCACGTAAAATAAGGCGTAATTGAGTTGGACGTAATTCATATAAATACGTATTTTGAAGCGGAGCGTCAACCCTAGAAGACTCCTTCTCACCGTCGTAATTCTACGCGGCTTCTGCCGAGCCCACGGCCGCCGTCGCGAATGGCGTCCTCAACAATTCATTGCAGCGCGTGGGCGCGACGCTGTCGCAGCGGAGAAATATTGCATCGCCTGTTGAAGGCGAGAGCACACGCGAGCGCGTGTCGCCGCACTGCTCACTGCCTCGCCAGGCGGCGGCGCGTACGAGAACTTTCCATTGGGCCCATCATTTTCCATTCACGGGTCTTGGTTACAGGCTCTCGGAAAGCAATGGAGAAGAATGGGTTTCATCTTCTTTCAAGAGAATGAGCAATGTGTTATGATACTTGGGTGAACATCGGTAGGGTTTCTATTTCTGTTTGTTTCCGGAGACACATTTTAAATTTGGATCCCCTTTGATTGTTGGAAGTATCGTTTTTTACGTAAATATATCGTTAAATGTCCAGCGTTCAGTTATAGAAAAAATCGGCGTGAGCAACATTGTCGAAGAAAACCTAAATCATGTTAGTTATATGTGATTGCTCACAATATATTTACTTGGATGTAGTAGTGTGGAATTTAGGAATAATACTTCAACAACGTAAAGTTATCAAATTAATTAGTTATCAACTTAATGTAAGGGATAAAGACAAAATGATTCTACTAAGCATTTTATCTTGAAACCTGCTTTTTTATAGCAATAATTTTCTAAAAATGCAAAAATTGCTTGTAGGTTTTAACCCTAGGTTACGAAGGTGTGCTGTGCCAAATATTACAAAGGCAGACAACTTTGGATAAAAATTAAGAATAACTCGTTATTACAATGTAACACTAAATTTAATGAATTGAAGGTATGTGATATAGAGTTACAACATACATTTTAAAGAGTTTTATAGATACCCCTAAATGACTTGACTCTCTAACAAGCCACTTCATTGGTGCTGTGCACGCAAGGCTTTTGAGAAGCGTCCGCAGACGTACCTCGTCACGCGACCTTCGTTATGATCGCCATCGTGCCATTATGATTTCTAAATGTTCAGAACAAAGCATAAATGCTACAAGACAAATATTATGTATTCATTATTTAGTAATCCACATATATTACGTACATTACATTACGTATCCAACAAATCACCTATAATTCACTGATATAAGTACAAAGACGTAGTACATTGAACGGCGCTATTTAAAATGACGTTTACTGGAAATAGGCACGCTCACAACGATAAATGTATTCCATGGGCTGGTCACACAATGAAGGTACACAGTGTTTCAGAGACGGGGAGTGAAGGGACACTAGTTGCGTCGTCTGACAGACGACGTCTTTGTAATCTAGGGTTATGCAATGTTTATCGAAACCTCTTTATTGGAGTTGATAAAATCATATCTACTCACATGGATCCTCGAAAGCATTTGCGCTGTTTAAAAGTTTAGCGTGCGTTTGTACACGATTAATAGAAATTAAATGAAATTCATCGCCTAACAGTCCAGAGGGTGAAACGATGTAGGCCATCGCACAATGTACGCCCAAATCTCGGATTGATTACCAACATCGCGTAAGCCGCGCTTCAGAGCGACCTACTCCGCGAGGGGCTCCGGCGCGCGCAAAATATTTGCGGCCGATCGATACCGTGCGACTAAGGGACGACTAAGCGACTAAGGGAGCAGCGAAGCCAACGCGCCAGCGGACGAGGCGCGCGAGCGAAAGCTGGCGTGACGAGGGAGGAGGAGGAGGAGGAGGAGGTAGGCAAAGAAAGAAATGAATGGCGCAGAGCCGCACTGGACTGAGGAGGTGACGTCAGAGTGGAGGGGGGAGGATGGCGTCGCAAAAGCCAGTGATGTGGTGTTGATGAGAAAGGAGCAGTCAGACAGCGGACGTAAAGCCAGAAGAAATGAGACTTCTGATGTGAGGACGCTAGTAGCGAGGAGAGAAGTCAGTGTGGAGGAGAAAGAGGGAGGTGAACTGAAGAGAGCTTTGTGTCTGTGTGATATAAATGTGTGCGTGAGCTTATATTGTATTTTTTTTGTAGAAGCATATTTCTGAGCTAAAAGTTTGCATAAACTTCCCAGGTTTAATTATTATTAAGGACTATGAGAAAAAGAAATTGAGACATTATGAACAATATTAAAAACCAATAAGAGAGCCTCTATTAATGAATGTTACCTATTAGTGCAATGCGGGAGATAAAGAGAGGAAATTCTATTATTATGTATATTATTCTATTAATAGCTAAATTTCTTGGTTATTACTCAGGAGGTTTAGAGTTTGATGTTTGTGATGCAATGCCAGGCGTTAGTGATATTTTGAACTTATGCCCTGACTCTTTTATTCAACTGTTAGATATTGATATCTCGGTGTAGAACTGTATTTGATATGTATCCTGGTTCGTATATTTTTATTGATGGTAAAAAATAGTTAAGGAAGGTAGAAAGCAACACGTGTTACACAAAAGAAAAATAAGGAGCATTTTAGAATTATTTCTTTATCTTTCAGAAAATTTTAAGGAAAAATTGAAACAAGAAGCATGGAAACTGTACGGATATCGGATAACTACTGAACACGTACGATATAAATGATAATGCGCAAATTCATTTCCAAAGTTGAAGTGAAGGGGAGGGCACGTATGATAAAAATAGGACTATAATAAACTAAAATGTGACATTGGTATGTAATTAGAGGGTTATGTAGATTTTGAAATGTTGCGTGCCTGCTTCATTTTAGTGTACAGCAGTAGAAGTAAAAGGATACAATTAGAAACTGAGAATGATTGTTATAAGACTTTGTGAAGTAATATATCAACCTGACAGCCAATAAAAATGTCACACTTAAACTTAGTCATTACTTGCATATACCTAAAGGTGTCTAAAATACTTGTTAATAATTTTATAAATGACTTCTTGAACCTCTTACTTTTACCAAGAAAACTGCTGCTTACGTTACAATTCATTGGAAAATTATTTCTTACTGAACCCATCTTTATATTTCACTATTGAAACAAATATGTGAATATGCAACAAATATACCTTGGTTGTGTTCTAAAAGTATCCAATAGATGTAAATATTCATCAATCACACGTTTTTTCTTACAATGCGCTACCTAGTTTTTCAATGTAGAGAAACCGATTTCTTTTTAATTCAGAAAAAATCTTTCAACACATTGTATTTCAATCATGAGAACGCTTGTATCTGAATCTCCCTTCGCCCTACCGCCCCTACGCTCAACCACGCGCTCGCGCAGTTCAGTTGTCTGACCGCCCTGCGCCGCTGCGGAGGAGGCGACCAATTTGCGGCCCGACAGGACGCAATCTTGTCACTCCTCGGCAAACACGTCCTCCGGGTTGCGAGGGAGTCGGAACGCAAATATCACCGACCGTCATCCGTCGAACTTCCCCCGCACCCCTCCTTGCCGCGCCCCTCCTTGCCGCGCCCCTTGACGGACCGAGATGCGCCTATTTCGCTGGGATTGACGCGCCGTATAGATACACCATCTACTCGATTTCCCATCATTGTCTCCGTTCAATTTGTTGGGTTAGTTTCCATTCGCGTCAACTTCTAAAGTCATTAGTCCCGTAAGTGTCGTACATGTTTTATCTCTGGATGTCACAATAATATTTTCCCTCCCCACTGCGGGGCGAGATCCGGCGCCGACCTGCCGTCGTCTAGCGAGGTTTTCCCCAACTAAGTACCTTCCACCAAGGGGGCACCGCCTCAGCCTGCACAAGATCTAAGCTCCGATTAGTCTCACGACGTGACTGGTAGTGTAGTGCATGTTGGTGTGTGTGTGTGTGTGTGTGTGTGTAAGGGGTGAGGATTGACAAATAAGAGAAAGAAAACATCACGTGCGGTCCGTGGCCCGTTTGTTAGGATACTGTTCCGGCATTTGCCTGGTGTCGATCGGAGAATCCGTGGAAAACTACCGAACATCCGCGTAGAGATAGCCGCGTTTCCTTGAGACAGCGGCTGAATTCGTTCCAGCTATCCAGCTAGTGTCGAAAATCCTGCCACCGTCGGAACTCCAAACCTAGGACCTAACGGTCAGAGGTAGTGCAGTGACATTAACTGAAGATCTGTATGTAAGATCCAGATAATAACCACTTTCTGAGAAAATGAGATTTCGCATTTTTACCTGACCTCGATCAGCAGAGCTAGTCATTTTCGACAATACGTTGTGAATCCCCTCAGGAAATGTCGATGAAACTTTATTTTCTACTCCCTCAGTGCAAGAACCAAATAATAGCCGGAGTTATCCACTTCTTGCCCTCAGATCTGCAAAATTGAAGAGCAATGAATGAATACATGAAAAAATGGATATTAATTGGCATGGACAAATATTTGTATTAGTAATAGAAAAAAAACAAACATTGTTATTGATAAAGCAATAATACATATTAAATACCAACTTAGACACAAAAATAGTAATTTAAAGCAATATATAAGAAAATATCTGACATGAGTCACTTTCTAGCGCACTCACACAATTTTGACATGTATGAAAGTTATTTGGTTCAGGGGTACATAGCTCACCTTTTGCTTTCTACACATGTCTTCCAAGAACTATTTTCAAATTATTGAAAAACATTCTACTTTCCTGCTGTTTAGGCTAGAAGCTCGTGCTTCTCCACTTTCAGAGTCAATGACCGAAGGAACTGACGTTCATGGAAACATCGTTTACTCGCTCGCTCTCTCAAACAAACAAACAAACATCAGGTCTATTTCTCATTAAAGTGACGATAGACATTCCCGTGTCTACTGCAACATAACAACTCTTTAACTTATTACTTTATCTAATTGGCCTTACAGTCGCTTCCTTTTTTTTCTTATCATTTCTCATCTCCAATTGATCCTGCCTATCCCTCCGTTGCTTACCTTTCACATCATTTCATAATCTCACATTATTTTTCTGATACTACTCTCGTCTTCCATTCACCTTTTCCCCCTTCATTCTTCTCGGATCCTCCATGATCTCTCTCACCGTACTTTACCGTCTACCTTTCGCTGTGGTGGCCCGCCTGCCCGCGTCGCAGCAGACGCGTCCAGAGAGCGGTGGCGCGCGACTGTTATTAAATCGGGTGTCTGCGCAGCTGTGGGCGTAGGTCGGGCGCGGTGCGGCTGCCTGCCGTGGGCGACGTGTTGTATTGTATTATATGATAACCGATTCAGTGAATTGTTTAATGATTTATGTAATAAACTTCTACATTTCTGCAGCATACCTCAGAGAGCCAATTTTAGTAACCACCTTTGTTTGAATCAAAGAGGAAGCAGTTGGCCGCAAACAAATAATTTTCATTGTAGAGAACAAACAGTGCACAAAACTAGAAATTCTTCAAGAGAAATAGACAAGGTGATGTGCATATTAATTGTAAAATCATTGCAATAATGAAGACACGTTTCTGAAATTAATGAAAAATACACAAAAGGAAGCAAAAATAATAAATTGTGGACACAAATCCTCCACCCCTAAGCCATCTCGGTTACTCGTGTCAGCAATCACGTTTTTTGTTATAAATTTTTCAAACGCTCGGATCAAAGGGATGTCAGCGCTTTGATGCGCGTAAAAGAGAATAATAAAATGCACTTTTATAATATGTTTAAATTTGATGTTAATAGTATAACCCTTTTCCAGTAATTGACTTCAAATAGGTAGACTGTTTTTTTTTATGATGTACAACCTACAAATATCTGAATTGTTTTTAATAAGACTACATGATCCCCTTTAAAGGGCAAAGACACTGCCCTTCAATGCTTTACGGTTATGAGGGCAACGCTAGGGGTCATAATCTCCAACACACGGCGTGATATTAGAGATTGTGAAGAAAAGATCGCGCATCCTAACTCAATTATCTCAACTAATTTTTTGGGGGCTAGGAAGTGATTTGGTGTAATTTAAACAGCCGGAGTTAATAGGAATGTTGTTTGGACACATCAAGATGTGGTACTCTAATATCTAAAATCGTCAAAACGTAATTCAATAAATCATATTAATATATAATTTGGTTAACCTAAGCAATATAACGTTATCTGTAGTAATATATTTATATTTTATTGAATTTTTTACTGTGGGATAAATTCGTTATCCACCTTGGTATTCGAAGGATTCAAGAAAACTATGCGAGTCAAAAGATTGTGTAGATAACAATACTGGTATTTTTTTGGTTTTTGCAGGAGAAATAACGGAAAACTAGCGGACAGAGCATTGGTCGCTGTAATTGTCCCAAAGACGTAGTCAAACAGATGCACCCTGGAAATAACCTGTCATTCAACAGGTCTAAATTGTTGATCGACGAACTTCTTAGTATCAGATGACATGGCACTTGATCAGGTCATAAGGATGGTGATAGGATCAGGGGACATAGCATAATTACTCGTCTGTGTTTAACTCATCTAGTAAAGTTCTGTCACCTGGCAGGAATAGAACTCACGATCTTCCAGTTTAGAACATACGGTGTTCCCTTCATGCTTTCCGCTCCAGATATTGGTTTATAATTAATAAATGATATGATTGCGTACACTTCCGCTGACGGAGTTTATATTATCTAGGCCATGGGTGTCCAGCTTACAAGTCATCAAGGGCTACAACTAAAACCTTTAATATGGTTGTGGGCCATATTTATATTACTTGGGCAATCCTCACCTGACTACCTCATATTGTTGATCTCAGCAGTTTGCCTGAGTGCTCTGAAATGGGGGATGGAACCATTCGAGATATCAGAACATACTATGCACAACGCAGCGAAACACTTTGGAATGATTTTGAATTTCTGAATTTACTAAAAAAATTGAAATAAACTTGACTTATTTTTACATTAAGGAGGTTTTGACTCCGGCTGGGTGGATGCGCTAGCCGCACAATGCTCTCGACCGACGTGGATGCAAGTAACTTTCACTTTTAACTAATAACCTTTCGCTCGCCACAACAAATGGCACCGTGGGCCACATGCGGCCCTAGGGCTACTAGTTGGACAACTCTGGCCTAGACTATCCTGTGCGAGCCGAGTCTCTTGCTTGGTGTGTTTCTGCCAACATGTGGACTTCCCCAGCAGTACGCTCTATGTAAGGCCACAACGTGTTGATCGAATCGTCAGTCACTACGACATAGACGTTGCCCGTCATAGTCGTCACTACGTCATCCCGGATAGCCTAGACAATATTAAATAATTTTATTTTAAACTTAAACTGTATGTAAACATCAGAGAATGACATTAGATTTGTTCATCATGGAATAAATTTATATCTATATTTTCTCAAGTGATGGTTAAAGATTAGTTTGTAGAGGGTATCTCAGAAAAAAACATTACAAACTTCTGTGGCATTTAGGGAGGTCAAAACTGATCACTTTTTTCCAATGAATATTTATTGGGAAATTGCATATAAAGGAATTATATGCATTTATACGTGTGACATTTCACCTGAATTTTAGGCAACCCCATCTGTTCGGATGTTTCGCAGGAATATGAAATCTCCCTAATTGCATCAGAAGGTCAGTTGTCAAAAAACAGGGACAAATAACATTAAAAGGCATGCCACTACCTTATATGCAATTTATCAGTATTTGTTCAGTGGTAAAAAGTGATTTTTTTTACCCCTCCACATGTCCACGAAGTTTCTGAGACAGCCGTGAAAGAAATTTAGAATCTCTGTTCAAAGAATGAGGTACTCCGTAAGTGCGATTAACTTTTGTCTTTCATTTAATCGCTCAGATTCTCGATTCAGAGTGCATAGACCTTTTTGTTGAGTCCCATCTAGTAGCTGGCGTGTAGTTTGCCGTTTTTTTTTTCAAGAAACTTGTGCTTTTGGTCTTCGATCTGATATGTTTCAATTGCTATGGTAATTGGTTCCGTACGTATGATACTCGTTTATTCCGACACGTATGTTCAAATACTTTTTGGCGTTTTAATTTGGAAAACCTGTATTATCAGCCTATTTTTGTACTATCAGAAACCAGAAAAGTATTAAGTAACAAGAATGAGATTATTTCACTCCAGAACTTCTACTTTGATATATTAATTATTTTTTCGTAGAAGTTGACTACATTTTGCTCAATTACTTGTCACCAGTGGGTTTGTTTGTGTTACTGAAACTTCGTGTAATTAATGGGGAATGAGACTCTTTAAATACGAGAGCATCAATTCCATGCAGAATGGAAGAATAAAGATATCAGCCAATTTTAAAAAATCACGCAGAGAGCGCTGAATACATAAAAAGTTGTTTTAATTATTCAATTTGAATGTCCATGAAATCACAAAATTAGGCTCTTCATGTTTTTGAAAATGAAAATATTCATACTGAATCATCAATAGAACGTTCGATTCAGAATGGTTAATTATTTATTTATTGAGTAAATAATGTGAAAATAAACGTGCAATTTGTTCCTTTGTTCTCATTGAAGAATCAGTTTCGTTACTCTTCTATTCAACATTTAATTGAGAGAACGGGATGATAAAATTGAAAGAGGTAAATTGATATAATTTGTTTCTATTGTTCATGTTTTGTCGTTTCTTCATTAGCTACATCCAATGGACGTATTTTATTTTCAGTGAGATAGCGTATTCCACTGAATAAAATGCTGAGATGTTGAATCAACTTTGTTGATAGTAGCATATTTGTTTTACAAACTAAGGAAATCAGAATGTACTTATTACACAAGGAAATTAACTATTTTATTTGTAAGAAATATATTTTTATTTCTTATTTTATATCTGTGTTACTGTTTAAAGGAAGAGTTGAAAGTAGAAACAAATAAGACATGTAACAATAAAATGAATATCTCTGAAGAAGCGTATTAAAGGTTAACATATATTTAGCTCATTCTAGAAACGTCTCCGAACAAGCCTGGATATGTAAGAAGATTGTGTGACTGAAAATTCATAAAAATTCTTTTTTTATTTCTGTTTGTTCACACATTACATTTTATCGACAATAGCAATTTATTGAATTAAATAGAAATGAAAAGCAAATGTATAATTATTTCTGTTTTACAAACCTCTTTGCCATTTAGAGTAAAAGCAGTAAATCAGAAATTAATGGGTAAAAGGAAAATACTCATTTTGTTTTCCACTCTTTGTGTTGTGAAAATGAAATTCTGCTTCATTTTCATACTAGTCACTTCATGTTTTTTCACTTCATTTTCATGTGTTTTTATTTTAAATTTATATTGATTAGTATTACAAACTGATGTGCAGCAAAGCGAAGGAATCATTACTCGCTTTGTGATAGTTACATTCAAATGGAAGTTCAATATATTATAGAAATTTCATCCAGGATTTTACCCATTTTATTCAGTAAACAGTGTCCCAAATATTAAAATGTGAGCGCAAACCCTTTATTTAAAATAATATTTGTTTGAAAACAATTAAATTCAGGCCAAAAACCCATTTTAAGCCTTTTTTTAAGACTATTCTTCTTCAATTATATCATTCAGTTTTGAAACGTAAAGAAGTGGCTTTGATTCTTGACTAGTGGTTGCTGGGAACAAACTAAATTGAAGATTTCAAATAATAAAAGTCAAGGGAATTATTTGAATATATTATTAAGAAAATAATGTGACGCTTGTGCCTTGTTATAAAACCAGACCACCACAAATGCGTCAGACGAAGAGCGAAGCGCTGAAACCACGGGTCAGTGCCCTACAGTTTTTCTACCATCTCTTGTTTCCCGCCGGGAGGGACAACGTGTTGAATGATACATTAATCATCTCTTAACAAGGGAAGCAAATAATGACGTAAAATTTGCAGTTTCGTGATTTATGATTTATTGCCCGCCAGGTCTGTTGTTCAAGAACTTCCTGTGGAATTCCGAAATATAATAATAATCTGTGGAGAAAAGTGCCTCTGTCGTGCGAGGAATTAATTAAAGCATTGAGTAAGTTGATGGGTCTAATTACGCTAACGTACCATGTAGTATAATATGTTAGGCGTGTTTAGCGTGTCTTAAATAGCATCATGAAATTAATAATTAACATTCCAACATATTCTTGTGTCTATCTTTTGAGACTTTTTCTGCCCGGATGTATCATAAGAGAATTATATTACCCTTTTTTGTCCCGATGAGATGAATATTCTGTCTTACACTACACACCAACACACTTGCGGGCTTCTCTGATCTGATGTCGGCAGAATGCGAGGCTCTTCGCGACAACACATAGATGAGAGAGACACAATTTTATCCGTAGTTCGTTTTCGTCCGCCGACGCAAAGGGCACACCCCATTAAACGACTGCTATTGGTATCGTTCGTATCCTTTTTCTGCCACTAATGGAAAGTAAATCGTTGAAATAGTATTTTTAATAAAAACAACATACATAATACAGTGATGTATATAAGGTGCTGAATGTGGAGGAATAATTTCAATAAAAGGCAATCTTAGTAGAAATAAGAAAGTTGTTAAATGACAAATTAAAAATGTAGAAGGGTAATACATACGACAATATTAAATGCTGGATGTGTTTTACTTAAATATGTTTTCCAAAATTGTTGCAACCGATAAAGGATGTTGTAATAAATGTATTATTTTTATAGTTATTATTCGATACACTGTTAGGTAATCTCTATAACTAATAATATACCTTAAATTTTTAAAAAAATAGGTCAATACACAGTTTATAACATTCAAAATCGGATGTACTGTATGTATATCCCAATTAATTCCTACGAATCAGCATTTTTAATAATAAAACACTTGACTCGTGTATCCTTCCGTCTGTCGGATTAAAACATACTTTCGGATCCATTGAACGACTAACTTCAATGCCCACATCGCCACTTTGATGCTGTTGGCGAGCGTTCCTACTGGGAATCGATAGAGGAATCAGTCGGATGTCGCCCGCCCGTGCGCATCACCTCGTGTCGTGAGCGCGAGTGACGCAGGCGACATTGCAACATCGCGCGCGCAGGCCTATTTCGATGTAGGCTGTCAGACTGG
>BOPP01000047.1:7587503-7623837 GCA_017312745.1 Gryllus bimaculatus | reverse complement strand
AGAGCAGGCCTAATGGCCTGAGTCTCGCCACGTAAAATAAGGCAAATTCAATTCAATTCAATTCAAATGGAGGGATTCTCCTCCCTTCCACGCTCTACGTCATCTACGAGTAACACGCTGCCATTTGCTCTCCAATGCTGCCTTCTCCGCAAAGGAGGGTTAGCTGCCCCGCCTGTAGCTATACTCAAGAAACCGTAAATATACTCAAGAAAATTCCAAATTTTCTTACCTTAATTCTATCAACTTAACCGTCGCGCTTGCCTACAAACGCAAATTTTTCTACTTTAATCTAGGCGAGAAGATGCGCAATTTATTCGGAGAAAAAATATCGCGCGAGAAAAATATATTGACACATTTCGTCCATCTCCGTCTCCGCAAGACTCGGTTGCTATATCAGGAGGACAAGACTGTTTCGCAGCAGTTAAGCATGTATTAGCCGCGCGAATAAAAGTCGTAAATCGCATTTATGAATTACCTACCGTGTAATTCCATGTCGTGCCCTTCAATAACTCAATATCCGTGTATGACACCTATCAGATCACAACATCAATCGGTGGTCAATATTAAAATTAATACAACCGCACGGGCGAACAGAATTTCAAATTGCACGTGAATTAGTAAATGCCACAACTAATAATTTCCCGTGCGTGACAGACCGACAACTGACTGTTTCAATGACGTCCGTCTTCCGATACTGACTGGTCCACGCAGCGCGCCAATCACACTTCAATTCTACAACGCGCGCTTTGCTAGCAACGCGCGGCCATCCAGCCGAGTTTCTCGGTGCGCATCGTTCCTGGAGCGACTTAGTCTTCCTATAGGGAATCAAGCTAGCGCCACCCTCGCGGCAAGAAATATACCATAGTAATATTCGGTCAAACAATAACTGGTACATTAGAACCTAATTGAGTGTGTAGTGTGTTCGGATTTGGAAATGTTCGGATTATCCGAAAAAAATGTACTTCACGTATACAAATTCAGCTATAGGATTACCAGACAATGTAACGCAACGACCGATGTGAGAAAATGGCAACGTAGCATCGTGCTCGCACCATCTCATCGCATCATCAAGCACATTCAGTTCCTTACGGCAAAAGATTACTGATTTTGCAAGTTCTCGTAAGTGAAAATTACTGCTACATAAACATTCGATAAACACTATAGTTACCAGTGCAATAAAAGTTTAATTTGAGACAACTTGAGTTTCAATAATTAATTGTGCTGTTTTACATAAATTATAAACTGTTTTTTACGCTGCAAATAAGCATTTTATTTATTTTATGTTTCCTCCATCGCAAATTTTGTTCGGATTACCCGAAATTTTGTATTCGCGGGTTTCGGATTGGCGAGGTTCTACTATATCAGTGACGGCAAAGTCACTGCAATAAAACCTTGTGTCCGTTTCAGAGCATCTATTTTAAAGTGTTAACGGTGAAAGGCAAAGAACTCACTTGTAAAATTCTATCGAAAAATTAAAATAATCACTGACAAGATCATTCTATATTTCTAGTTTTATTGTGTATAACATTGCCAAGATAAACTTGTTGAATTAATATGAATTCTCACTTACCCGTTCGCTTTCGAGTTGAAATCCCCGGAGATGTTAGGCCAAGATTTGCTCATGTGTATACAGATCAAGCCCACTTTTCCATCAAGAGGTCAATACTGATTATCATCCTAAATTCTAAATTAGGAATACATATCTCACAGCGCCTGTCATATCTGGAAACATCGCTTTTTAAATTGTTGTTTTAAAGAGAAATTAGCTGCACTCTAGAACTCAACTTCAGCATCTCTAGATACCTGTGCTCAGGAGCAAGAGAACATTTTATAAATTTAATAGAAACGGACAAAAAACATGTTTACACTACGCAGAAACAACTCCATATACTCCGTTGCTCTAGAACATATCGATTCAGACTAGTGAATGATAAATAAGTGTGTTGCAGCGTAATGTATGTGGCGAGTTACATATAAGTTTGATTTCCCATCTGTGCAATAATGTACAAACTTTGTTTTTAGTCTCAAATCTTGACGCAGGACTGAAAAGTAATTCTTTATTCATCGCTATCACGCTACATGTTAATTTTTGTGTCAATGATTTATTATAATTTGTAAAAAAACGTCCTCTTTCCTTAGTGTAAATACATACTCGTAAGGGTCATTATAGTATAACACATTAGAGCATTTTCAAATGAATCATTTTATCCAACATACATAAATTAACTCATTCCGAGAAATTATTTAAACCCTAGAAATTAATATGCTTTTCTAGCCAATTTGAAAATAATGATATTTATGTTATCTTTTCACATAATGTATTTTGAAAAATGTAAATTGATAAATCAAGAAATATAATACTTCTAGAAGGGAAGAAAGGAAAATAATAATATGATGTTACGATAATCATTTTAACACAACGAACAGATAATTTTCTCCTCTTGACGCACGGCCTTCGAGATACATTGCACTTCCAGTTCACCTAAATTATTTGAAAAAGTCCACTCACTCGGCTTCGCAACTAGTTAATGAATGTGAGAACTACGAACCTGTGTTTGCTTCCACTTAATTTTGTGTATCCTTTGACGGTTTACGCTCTCTTATTGGTTCTCTTGTGAAATGGATAGGTTCCCGTGGGTTTTGACTTAACGATGCTAACCCTGTGGCGTTACTTCGCCACACAATTTTCACTGTCTGCCTGTTTGTGAATACTGCTTTAAAAATGACTTGCTATTCGCAAATTGGTGTTCATTGATTGATTGATCGATCAATCTATTGATTGGTGGAGGGACGGAGGGATGGAGGGTACGGAGGGATGGAGGGTACGGAGGGATGAAGGGTACGGAGGGATGAAGGGTACGGAGGGATGGAGGGTACGGAGGGATGGAGGGTACGGAGGGATGGAGGGTACGGAGGGATGGAGGGTACGGGAACTCCTATGGTCGTTAGTTGTGTTGTTTTATCTTGGGAGGTGGCGGTGTTCCTCTCAGCTGGAAGATTGACTTTCGGGAATTTCCCCTTCTCCGCCGCGGTCCAAGCAACCAAACGATACAAGTTCTAAGCTCCCAAATATCTTCCATCTTGAAACACAGTTTAGCTCATTTAAATGTAAGTGCGTGGTAGTAAGGAGAGGATAGAGTGGGAAGAGAAAAAAAGATCGCATGACCTGAGGCTCATGTGTCAGGGTTTTGATCTGGCATTTACTTGGTATCGATCGGAGACACCGTGGATAACAACTGATCAGATCAGCGAGCTGCTAGCAATTTCCTATTTACAGCGATTGAATTCGATTATCTAGTGTCGAAAATTACCGCATTCTGTTCTCGAACACTTGACCTCCCGGTAAGGGTCACTGCAGATTTAACAGTAATTTGGCTCTGAGATATCTCGATCGATGACGTGCTCATATTTCATATTCGAGATTTTATCGTTTACGAATATACTGTGGACGTTAAAATTCGATGCATTCGGTGTCTAATTTTCTAAGCTGAAAGATTTTAGCAGATTTTGAGATGTAAGTTAAGTTACATTACTTATCATTTTCACATTAAAATTATTAATGAAATAAATATTAAATGAATAACAAATTTTAACAATGTCCACTTATTTTGTTACGCAATGCATAATTTTCAAGAAAAAAAGCTTCTTGTAAAATCAGAAAGGAATATCTTAGTAATAATTGTTTTTTTATAATGCAATTTCGTATATTGCACGTATATTTATCGACTTTCGAGGGGTTATTATTTTTATTAGGGAGTTGCTGAACTTAACATTATGTTACAACACTTCCACTTACTATTTTCATTCATTTTATATTTCCCCGAGTGTACTTTCCATGTGTGAATTTGCTCTCCAACTTGTACATTTCATTCCGAACGCTGCAAAACGCTTCTAGCCGCCGCGCAGTTCGCTTATTCCTCGGGAGGTGGGCGTCCGTTGCAGCCGTAAGGTGCACTCGCCTCGGCGAGGCTTCTCCGCGCGAACGATCGTGTTTCCAAAACACGACGCGAGACAGCGCTAAGAGCTGGCCGCTCGTAGCTAAAATGGATGTAACTCTCAACTCTCATTGAATACTTCCCATATGACGTTGTTTTTTTTTTCGAGATTATAATATTTTTAAATATCTTCAGTTCTAAGAGTTTTGAAAACTCGTGGTCGCAAAATATTTTTATTTTGATTAGTTTTGAAGCATTTTATTGGCAAAATAAGAACATTGTTATTGATTGGTAACCGTACTCATTTTGAATCTCTTTCTTTCTAACATAAAAACTATGTGCTAAATGTTCCGAATATTGTTATATTCGATTGATGAGAAATGAGTAAGTTCATATTTCTTTAAATATAATTGATAGGGGAAAATGGAATATTACAATAATTTGATGCTCCCATCTTTTTGAAAATTATAATGTTGTTCAATATTTTCGTTTTGAAATCTGAGGGTGAATTTCCAAAAAGTAAAGACATTAATTTTTTTTAAATTCGCTCTTGAGTTGTTCACTTATACATTTGTATTTGCTAAATAATTGGTTTTGACACTCCAATGAATGAACGTTTGTGTACATCAAAAATAAATTGTTGAATATAACTAGAGGTACTTTTCAGCTTTGTTTTAAAACAAAGCTATTTTCATGAAAAGGAATTTATCTTTCGTTGCTTGTATCTGTAAACTAACAGGTATCATAATTTGTGCGGACGTTGCAGTATTGGTAGATGAAAGTGAAGATGACCAACAACGGCTCCTCTAAGAATCTAATAAAATATGTAGAAACTATAATTCGATAATCTCCATCCAAAAAACTAAAGGTATGATAGTAGTGAACGATCCGATTCTATGTAAGCTCCTGGTAAATGATAAACCACTAAATATATGATAATAAAGGTAATAAATGTAAGCTGCTGGTAAATGATAATAAAGTGTTAGAAACAAAATACTTGGGGATAGAGATCACAAGCTAAGGACAAATGAATAAGGAGGTAAAAGAACAAGTAATGAAAGGAAACAGAATTCCAGGCTTGATAAATTATTCGGTGTTTGAAGCGATTTTAATATATGCAGCAGAGACACGAGGTGAAACCAAAAATATGCAATGTCAGCTACAAGTTGCAGAAATGCGTGTGTTGAGGTAAATGTTAAATAGAACGTACTTGGATAGAGAAAGAAATTATAACAATAGAACATGTGGAATTAACCCCATTTCCGAATGGATAATATCACGTAGGAGAGAATGGAAACAACACATTGATATAATAAATTAATATAGAATTGTTTCTCGAGAGATACTAGACTTGTGGGAAAACGATATCCCGTAATAATGAGGCGACGATGACACGAAAGTTTTTAAATCCAAGGGATGGAATAGGCCTATGTCCTTCTAGAGGAATAAGATGAAGGAGACTAACAAAACCAAATGCTAAAAAAGCATACCCTCCCTTTCAGTGTGGCGTTATGAAACACAAAACCCGGTCACTGAGCGTGGAATTCGAACTATCAGATATTACAGTTCCTATTCAAAGCTCCATTAAGTGCTATATACCCTCCAGGAAATCTTGTTAGCCTTTGATAATTGCATGCACCACGTATTCCATGTCGGATATATGTAATTATTGAGTTTGGTCCAGTACACCTTCTAAAATTATTCCTTAATGAAAAGTTCACAAACAGTGCTCTGCAAATGAGGAGCAAAGGAATCTCACACATTATTCCGAAATTTCGTGCGCTCTACATCAGAGTAATCCCATACAATTTGCATTCATAGGTGGTCGACTCCGCCACGCGCAGTTAGTTCCGCTGCGATCTGATTGCCAGCGCCACCTGAAGTGATTAGAGGTCACGCGTTGGAGTATTGATCGCGTTCAAAACCGGTTGACGTCTGTAATCCCGAGAAAACCATGTTTTCCCACCGTAGAAGAACAAGAGCTGGAGACGAATACATTGAATGTGTAGTTGGAAAGCAAGTGCACCTCTGGGAGAAAATCATATTCTACAGAATTCTATAGCGGGAAAACATTCTGTAATACAAAAATCCATTACATAAACCACAAAAACACACGTTACAGCGGATACATCTAACATGTTTGAAAAAGAATTTGTCGGTATCGACCTGTCAAACATTTCAAAATAATTCTAAAGGAATAATTGTTTTCATTCGTAATACTTTTCAAAACTTTAAGAACATATTTTCAACTTACTTCAAATAAATAAAACTATTCTCAACATTTTAACTGAAAATTGTGAATGTACATTTTTTAAATCTTTATCTATCCTTATAAACTTCGTTATATATCATCAGAAAAAAAGCTTGAAAAAAGTATGGATGTTTGCACCAATTACCTACACAGAATAGTTTTGAGAAGGAGAGAGAATAGGAAACGTTTGGTTTATAAGACCACCTTCTACGAGTTTCAAGTACATTATTTCACGGTAGTGAAATGGCAATGGACTGTGCCATTTGCTCCTTCTCCAGGAGGTCCCTCTCGTGTGCTCCGGCTCCTCCCCTTCACGTGGCATCACCTTCCTACCTCCCTTCCTCCTTTCCCCCTCTCTATCTTCTTCCCTCCCACATACCCACCCACCTACCCCGCCCTCCCTCGCCATTATTCCCACCCACCCACACTCCCTCATTCGCCCACCGTTCTCCCTCGATTCCTTATCCACCACCCGCCCTCCCTCATTCCTATCTACTCCTTCCTCCTTCCATTCCACAACCCTATCTCACCAAACTCCTTCCCCCCACCCTTCGCACTTACTATTCTTCCCTTCCGTCCCTGTCCTATCTTTCCTGCCTTTCCTTCCCTTCCCACCCGCCCTTCCTTCCTTCCTTCATTCCTTCCCTCCCACCCTTCCTCTTCCTCCTTCCTTCGCGCTCCCGAGCACCTTTTCCTTGCCTTTCCTTTTCTTCCTTCCTTCCTTCCTTCCTTCGCTTCCCTGTCCCTCCTTCCTTCGCTTCCGCTTCCTCCACCCTTCCTTCTTCCTTCCTTCCTCCCTCCCACCCTTCCTTCCTTCCTTCCCTCCCCCACCCTTCCTTCCTTCCTTCCCTCCCCTGGCCCACCTCCTTCCTTTCCTTCCTTCCCTGCCCACCCTTCCTTCCTTCCTTTCTTCCCTCCCACCCTTCCTTCCCACCCACCCTTTCTTCTTCCCTCCTACCCTCCAAGCCTGCTCCGCTCTCGTGCGGTGCTATTTGCCTGGCGGCGCGCTCCATCCCAGTCGCAGCCGGCTCTCGTTGGAAGCTCCGTAACTCGAGGCGCTACTGCGGAATTGCAGGCTCCACATTCACTGCCAGGGGGCTGTCGCACTTCACATTCGCTCCTTGGCACTTCTACTTTTCTCCTTCTTTCTTTATATCTCTCTGCCTTTTTTCGCATTCTTTATTTCTTTTTCACATTGTTACTTTTTTTTTCTTTCTTTCACTTTCTATCTATTCTAAATCCTTGATACTCCATTTAGAATTTGTTACGGAAAATGTAAGTTTTTGCGAGTACTTTGCACACCAATCACCGATGTCCATGATTGTCCATGCACTATTCATTTCCTAAAAAATATAAATGCAATGGCAACGCTGTTGCTTTTTGCTTGCGTATAGCAGCAGTTCATTTTGTTTTTCAAAACACGTTTGTTCTGTTCTGTTTTAAATAATGTGTACGTGACTGACCGAAGACAAAATATTGCTGATTAAAATTGCGAGAATATTAAAATGTTATTTCTCAAACAATGTTTTAAATATACGAATTCTCAAATGAATGTCTTAATCACAAGTCTGCATTATCTTATTAATAATACGGTTATTATTTGAAGAGAAGGAGGGAAAAACAAGTTCCTTCAAAATACTACTTCAAATCATTTATCTTCCCAGTACTCGTGTACCTCCTTTCTATAAACCACCATCGCCCCGAAACTCTAATTCAATTACATTGTACTTTTCTTCTCCCGTTTCTGCGTCCGCCCGTTCACCTTTCTGCACATCGGACCCGCGTCCTGTTCGTCTGTGCCCTTTAGCTTCTCCAGCGTCTCGACTCCGCGTGTTTTCTTACCTTCCCCAGCCGCCGCGCCGCGTGGGGCAGGGCTCTGTTTTCCTGGGTGGCCGAGAGCCGCGCTGCGCCGCACGCCTGTCAGCTGTCCGCTCGACGGAGCGACTGCGGCCCCACGGGACCACCGCCGTCGTGCAACGAAGGGACACTGGCCGCCGCCTCCGCACTCCCTCCCGCCCACACCCGTGTCTTCACGCCCCTCCAAAGCACCTGTCGACGCACCGCTGTCTCTACAGGTCTACGCACCTCTATCTCTACAGGTCTACGTACCTCATACATATCTAAGTATCTCTATCTACAAACCACTGTCTTTCCACTCTGTCTAATCACCTGACTCTATACTTGTCTCTACATCTCTGGCAACGGCATCACCGTAGAAGAATTGAAACTCCTGCACAATTACTAAAAAACTATACACTTTTCTGGACGTCATGGTTTTGTTAAATGCCTAGATACATTCACAACAGATTAGATGCCTAGATGCTCTTAGATACATTCACAACAGAATAGTCAATGAGAAGAATTTTAAAGGTTTTCTATAATTAACGCCCACAGGTGAGAATAATGATAGATTTCTTCCCGGTGCCAAAGATTTGCCTGATGTCTCAATCCTCTAGTTTGTAACGCGTCTTCAAATTAAATTCGTAAACCGACAGCTCTGAACCATGTTTTCCTGGTAATTTGTAGGTGAATATCGAAGCAGGGCCCTAGAAAACAGACAATAGACCGCATGCAATCCTTTCTTCCCTATCCTGACCACATTCCCACCCTCAAGGTCGAGCCTCCTCTCATAAAGCCCATTCCAATGACCTACAACACTTCCCACAAGCGTCGTAGATTGTTCGGTCGATGAAGCCGTATCTTTGTCTAGTGCTGCAGTAGCAGAAAAGTAGAAAAATTGACTCTACAATAATCTTTATTTTTAATTAGAGCAATGAAAATTACTGATTATTCTTAAAGTAAAAGAGAGTTCGCCACATTAATGTAGAACCTTATCGATTCAATTTTTTTCCAATTTTTCTCTGGAGTGTTTGAATTGAAACGTTAGTTTTGGCAAATTTATTTTAAGGTAAATTATGTTAATAAATTAATAATTATAAATACTAAATATTATTAACAAATTAATAAATAATATTTAATTAATTAATTATGTTGATTTTATTTTCTCGTGCACTTTCATGCTCATAGTTTTGTACTTTGTAAATTTTGTTTTGCCCGCATTTTAGCATTGAACCAATTTTACCTATCTTTTGTCTGTCTCCGCAGACATTCTAACGTCTATCATATATATCCTTTGTAAATATAGCCAGCAGAAATTGTCTTCTGCTACTGCGTGTTGTTTCCCCGTCATTCCGCGTCAATTTGGAGCCCGCGAAACGTCAGCTGTAATCACGTTAAAATATCCTCCTCAAACTTTCAATGTACCGCGAAGTTGCAGTGACGCCCTGAGCTGCAGAGAGCCCTGCGACTGATGGCACGCGCTTTCTAACCGACCAACGGCGGCGACAGCTTTGCACGACAGTTCACTTTTCTCATCCTCCGCTCTGTTAGCGTTCAATGCACGTAGCCTCTCCCCCTCCCCCTCCCCGGCCACAGAGAGCGCTCTCGAATTCCTTCGAAATGGCTCTGAATAAAGGCAACGACCTCCGTGAACAATGCCCTCAGAATACCCCAAATGAGAAAGGTATTGCCAAGGCAAAACTTGTACGATATTCTTCTCGTATTCGCGAATTTATGCCTGACATTTCAAATTCAATGAAAGGATCGTTGTAACTGTAAGGAAACTTTGTAAAGGATATAAAATCGCTTTAAGCAATGTCCATGATTATTGTGAAGCTGAGTTATTTGAAGGAGAGTGACAATAGAGTCAAAAACATGGCGTAAAATGTTAAGAGGGTGTCACGAGTTTGTTTTCTATTCTTCTGTGTATGTTTTAACATTTGATTTCTTTAACACTGACATTCCAAATATTTGTAACTTAGTAGTTCATTACACTAACTGGAAAATATTTAAAAATACATCTTCAATGTTAAGATAGCGAAGGACAAATAAATTCGAATATTCAGCAACTCTGTCTCTCAAAATAAATTACATTTTTCCAGCTCCCTGCAAAAACTAGTTATTTTCTCAGACACTCGTCTACCCAACAAATTATCTACTTTACAAAGTAATTTCAATATTTTCCTTCATTTCTTTGGTTGCCGAAAAATGTTTACCACCCAAACCATAAAAATAATTAACTAAATAAATAAGCCCCAAAGTTCTTATCTACAACAAGCAATATACTTGCACCCTTTCAAAAAATCATTATCTATTTCAGCTTATCAACTCCCCCCCAAAAATATTACATCTCACAAACCGTCCACAAAAATGAATATATTTGAAGATGTAAGTGTAAATTTGTATATCCTATTTTGAACACTTAATTTCATAGGTCTGTGATTTTTTTTCTTTGTCACAGGGTTGATAACGTCTAAATTGAAATAGGCCTGCCAATTTTCTGCATCACAGTTTTCGTGTAATGCAGGAAAGAAGAACCTAACAGATTTATGTTCAAATCGAACTTGTTTAACACTGTCCAGAAAATTGACGGTAAACTTTGAAATTTGAAGATCAATGACAGCCATTTTATTTCTATTTTATATATCAGCATTCTTAATTATGACGAATATGTGAGCTATCGAAAATGTGTTCTTTTACTTTTGTTTGTGACAACAATAAGTAGTTTTGAACATTATATTTAAAAGAAAGTCCTATTTTTTCCCTGTGCAAATTACTATATTATTCCAAGTTTTCTGTGATTACGGGTAATTTATTACATTTTAGTCTTGGCGAAAACAGTATTCTTTTCCGCCAAACTGTACCTTCTAGATACCTATTCACACTAGAAATATGATAATATAGTAAATTCTACCTATGATACTTTCTGTACCTGTCCCATAATATTTTCTATACCAGAAGTATAGGAAAACTGAAATATTAATAACTGAGACTTATTACCGTTTAGTATGAAAATTTGTCATCACTGGTCTGCGAAATGCTCTGAGTGGTTTTGTTTGGCCGAAAGCGCAGTGCAGTGTGAAATCCAATTGGATTGAATATATACGTCACAGTAGAAAATGTTGGTTTTTTCAATTTCAGAGACATTTAATAATTTCAGGAATAGGTTTAAAAAATGTATAAATGTGTACGTGTACGAAGCTCATACTTAATACACAGAGTGTAAAATACTAATAAACGGAGTTTCCGCCTCTAGTTTTTGTTCAAAACCAATTTTAGCTGTTTAAAAGTATTCCTTTTTAATCTTCATAACACAAATCCATAACAAAATTCGACATTAAAAATTACCCCGTTAAAATATCCTCGTTATTTCAGAAATCATACGAAAGAATGGTCAAAGCTTTGAATCTAAACTCTCAAATACCGTATAGCCTTTTGACAGTAAATACGGGCACAAAAGCATCGAGCGATGTTGCACCCTGTTTGCAAACTCCCCGGCTTGTTAATTGCCAATTAAACATTGTGTCAATGAGGAAACCCTTCGGGTACTACTGAATGAGGAGGTGAAGTCAACGCACTGTACGGAAAATAGAGGAACGCGTTCCCGTGAACAAAAGCGCGCGGTACAATGTACTACGTAGTTCAGGGAAGTTGGACGGCAGTTTAGCCAACCTCCACCTGCTATTGAACGCGAGCGGACTCATAACCGTAGTATTCGTGACGTAACGACGGCGAGCTGCATCGAAACCGGTTCGCAACGAGTTGCCGCGTTAGTACGTGGCGCGATGTGCATATTTCGCGGAATGGCTCCCTTCCGTTTAAATGTGCTGTTCGATGAGATGTCCCGATATTCAGTCGCGATCGGTTTCATGTCGTTTCGGCGCTCGGCCAATACCGACAGTCCATTGTTACGTTGTTGATTTATCGAGTTAGAACGCTCCAAAATACGGTTTATGTTATGGCTGTACCGTTTGCAAATGTAGTAACTTTGTTAAAGGAATTATTTATAAATATGTGAGTTTTTAAAAAAAAGGAGCTTTTTTTCTTTTTAACATTTTACAATTTATTACATTAAACATTCGTTTTCATTTCCAAATTGGTGTACCACAAGTTGGGTGAGACTCAGGCCATCAGACCCGCTCTTCCGTTTGACCGCAAACGGCACGCTCCTTTCATACACTAGCGGAGAAAGAGGTATTTCTTGAGCGAGAAACAGGCGATTTGAATTAAGCTCAGAGGCGTCATTTAGGCTTGAGAATCTTTTACATGTAAGTAAATCTACTAACAAGTGACAGCCGGCTTTACTTCCCCTCCGAAGGAAGGCGTACGAAGAATTTTTTCGCCCTTAAAAATCCACGATCGGGTTCGAACTCACGAACCTGAGTATAACAGTCTGATACGCTAACCATTACACAATCGCCGCTGTAAGTTGGCTATACACAAGTGATGGATCATCATATTTTTTGTGTGAGACATAACGTTTATCAAAGTCAATCTAATTCACTGCTTTGACAGACGTACATGCGAAGTTTCAAGGTTGTAATTTCAACTGAAAGAAGTTAATGCGAAGAATGGCAGCGAATTTTAATGAAAGAAGTTAATTACTGTTAATGCGAAACGTTTGTGCTGGAGAGTTAACAAAGATTCAGTCTATAAAGTTAGACAGTTTCCCCTTCGTACATTTTGTCTGGAGGCGTCGAGTTAACATAAACGAATAGTTTGGAGTAGAAACCTCATCTACAATGGTTCCAGGTATGAAATAAATAGAGAAGTGACTCTATCCGTAGAATGTGCGTGAGACGTCATGCCATGAAGCATTGTAACTGCGTACAACCGCCAACTACGCTGCAAAGTTGTAGTTTAAAATGACGTGTTGCAATGCAAAAGATCGTACGTATTGTAGGAAATATGTTACAAAAAATGGTTTAGTTTAATACAGTTCACATAATCAGCATAAAAATCGAAATGGTAAAACGTGTGAATGACACAATACATACTGGAACCTTTTGAGCTCGACCTTGGAAAACACGTCAGGAGTAAGATTTTGTTGGATCGTTTTGGGGATCATTAAGATATTTCAAGTTTTGGAAGTACTGTATCAGATGACCCAGAAACATTTTCTCAATTTTCTTAAAAATGGCTGTACATTTTTGAAAAATGTTTTGTTGGAATAGAGGAAAATGCAATTCAAAATACGGTATATTTTCTATTTTCAATAAGACCCCTAAATTTTTAAAATTGCGATTTTTTTCTGTTAGATCATGAATTGCCGTATTAATGCCAGATATTTTCAGACAATGTACTTTATCCCTAAATTTTAGATCTTAAAGGATACCATGCGAAGTTTTTAAAAAATATTAATAGTTATTTAGTAATATTTTCAAAATACTAACATTTTCAACAATTTTCTTATATATTCGTGGGCCTCAGAATAAATGTTACCAACATTTAGACCATGTAGTTGGATAAAAAACGATCCCTTTTTACCACCAAACATTTTGCCAGAAATTTCTTATAACAGTACCACCTACACACGTGCCAATTTGTCAAGCCGACCAACCAGTCAATCTGACAAATTTTATCGTATGAAGGCAAGTTGTCCAACAGAAATTTTTGTCGGGAAGTTGGTTGGTCTTGACCACACGACCTCCGATTCCCCGAATTAATATTTCTTTACGACAATTGGTAGGTAAAGGAAACTTAGTGTTAACTGAAGTTATGTTCGCCAAATATACAGTTATTTCGATAGAAATTTTAAAAAATGTAAATAAGGATCGATTTTTATCACGTGCGTGTGGCGGAGTTTTGGCGTGAGGTTTTCACTTGAAATGCATAGGACCGAAGTGTTAAAGAAGAACATAGGATCAACGTGATAAGGCAATCACAGCGCCGCGCTGGCCCGCTGACCCGATTCTCTTGTCAGCGGGCGCGCGGTCCTTGTTCGCCGCCCGGGGGCGCGAGCGTTGCGTGCGATGGTCGCATGCGGTGGTCGCGTGCGATGGACGCATGCGACGGTCGCATGCGACGGTCGCATGCGGAAATGAGCGCCGGCGCGAGGCGACGCGACGAGACCGCTCCAACGGGCGCGTGCGTCGCACAACCGCGCAGATAACGCTACCGCCCACGGAGCGGGAAGCGCACGCAACTGTAGAAAGGATGGACGGGGTCCGAAGGCTCACGACGGGGGACAAGACCTTATGAAATGAAATACAGAATGTTCCGTTTAAAACTAATTTGGGAAATATCTCTAAAAGGGAATAGTATCAACAAAAGTGGGCTGGAAAATTTGTCCATATCATTGAGGTCCATCCAAATCTCTCAAATTCGTCCTCCCCAGCTTCCGGATGTAGGGGATAGGGAAAAATTTAAAAGGTTAAGTGGGAACTCCCGTTTCTTTATTGCAGAATCGGATTCTCCGAGAAAAATGAAGTGAATTTTGTACTCAACGTTTTTCAGTTTCGTGATAAATGACTCTGGAATCAACAAAATAAAATACTTAAAAATAGTATTTTCTCGATAATTATGTATCAAAACGAAAAAGTGCGTGTACAATAATTTACAATATTCAACATAATATTCCTGACATAAAGAGTAAATGCTTATAGCGTAGTTAGACCTCATTTTTATTATGGAAGTGATATTGCCACCTATAATTTGTTTTTGTGGAACCTTAACTGTTCGTTCGCACGAAGCTTGCATTCACAATGTGCGTATGAGCGTGCGTGCGTGCGTCTGTGTGCAGATAGTGCTATAAGGAGTACAAAACACGCAATTTGGGAACAATGGCAATAGAAAATGTGATAAAGTGAACAAGTGCGTGTCTATCGAGAAGAAAGTTTCTTCACGACGTAAATTGAAAAATGTCTACAAATGACCCTCCCTTCTAAATATTGTGTATTTTCTAACAGTTTAAAAATATTTCTGAAATTTCACTAAATGTTTGCCCCAAATAAAAAATACACTATGTATAAAAATTGTAGTCGTCGGGAACTATGAATTATTATGATCAATTCATTTTCAACTTGGTGTGAAATATTTATAATATTAGTCTGCGACCGTAGTTACGGACTCTTCTTGTTGTGGGTTAAATAAATATTAAATGATTTTTTATCACAAAAACAGTCACCTTGTTATTTCAAACTTATATAACAATGTTATTTTTTAAGTCTTGATAAAACTGGTCATTCTATTGTCAGTTGTAATCTTTGGGCAGAGAACAATAATTACAGAAGGCACATTAAAGAACAACAATGAGAGCAAGTATTGCAGGAAATATATTTAAATGATATTAATAGTTTCATAAAAACTCTAGCATGACTTGCAATCAATATTGTTGCCTCTCTCTTCCATACCATATTTTGAAAACAAAATTATATTTCTCTTGAATACACGTCACAATCGTTATTAATAATTTGTATTTCTTATTTTAATTATTCACTCATGGACGTATGAAAGAAACAATTCAAGTACTTTTTCAAATGAAAGAAAGACGATGTACTGAAACAAAAATATTATTGAATCATAAAGTTAACTTAGAGTGTGTGGCGCGAACAACAGCAAAATATGATAAAGAAGTATCCTATTATATAAAAAAGTTCTATCATTGTGTTGTCGTTATTGATATCGTCAATAAACTCAAGAGAAACAATGTACTTCACCGTGTTGCGAGAAACTCATACACGGGGTGCAACGGTTACAAAGAAGTAGAAATTACATACATTAAAAGCCTTCTCTACGAAATAAAATTAATTTTATGATCTGGAAATTTTCGTTTACGTGAATTTTTCATTCGCGCCACGTCAGGGTAGCCATTTCCGAGCCGCGTCGACAGGCGATATACAAACGCGAACAAACGCCGATCGCGCGTGAGAGGGCGGCCAACTGCCATGCGCTTTGCCACTCAGTCGGAAAATGGTCGCATTCCCTTAATATCCAGCTGCCGCCGCCGCCGCCGCCACCGCCGCCACCGCCACCGCCGCCGCCGCCGCCGCCGCCACCGCCACCACCGCTACGCGCGAGTCTCTCCGATGCAAAGGTCAAACCGTCACGCGAAGGTGTCGTGGCATACGTGGGAATATGCGACGCGAGACTACACATTAGCATGTGTTATGGGTTGCGTGTGCAGTGCTCTATGCATTTAACTTCCCTTGTATCTCTTGTCAGTACGTGGCAGCTTAGAGAGGATTAAATTTCAGTATCGCGTTTTGAAGTTTTTGATTAATTGTTTTACCGATGTATCTAGAATTGGACATCAAAGACATAGAGTCATTTTGTCATAAAGCAGTATCTCTACGATTTCTATGAAATTCAAAAATAAATTTCAGATAATGCTTATGTGTTTATTATACCTAAAATAAAGTTCAAATTAGTGTGTGTTTATACGCTAAAACGTCAATTTATTATTTTTTCTAAGAATTCCATTTCGTGTCCATTTTAGTATCTGAAAGAAAGAATACTTAATTGTATAATAACTTTTTAGCCACCAGTGATACAATATAAACACGTGTGTTTTATTTTGCAACTCATAGTAACATAGTAAAAATAACCTCAATAGCATGTTGCACCTAATACATTCTACATTTTCATGGTTCAGATAATGGTAGTGCCTTGTTGCATTACCATCACTTAAATGACCACTAATCATAGTACTTCTTGAGTATGGACTATTATTATCTTCCTTTGAACTTAATATTCTGTTAATAAGTTATTTAACGTTTGAATTCTATATAACGTATATTCATTTGGTCGCCGACATTAGATTTTATATATTATGTAGACATTTGTTTTTGCCTTCTAATTGCAACCATAATTAACAGCTTCTTAGTTAATAAATTTATGAAATATCATATAATTACGTCTGTATCACCGGAAATCTAATATTGTGGATCTTTCTAAAAACTAACATAGAATATTATCTTACTAATTGAAGCAAGCCAGTAGTCATATAATCAACTGTATTGATATTGATATGCTTTTCAGTATAATATACATCATATGTTTTATAATTTATTAATCAACCAGTTACACGTTCACATTATTGTATATCAAACGTTCATCAACTTGTAGATATGATTGGCGTATTTAATTATTGTTACGTGAAATTCATTAGCGCTAACCTCTGAAACTGGGAATTCGCAAAACTGTTTGCGCAAACACAAGGGTTTGGTTGCTAGAAAGCGTCCGTGAGAGCCATGCTATGTTTTTCAATTACAGCGCAATTAGCTCTTGAGTAAATGGGCTTGTCACCGCAACTGCGCGGGTTCCGCTTACATTAGGGCCAGGAGCGCGTGCTTTTGTCATGCCGATACGCGCGTTATGCCTCATCATGGAAAGGAACAGGAGTTGTTATGACATAAATTATTGTTTTTCGTTTATCGCGCTCTGAAACTAAAGTTATAAAACCGAATTTCATTAAAGCGAATCACCGCAAACTGTAGTTGTGTAATTTATGTTTACTGTTAGTTGCCGCACTCGGCCTCTTCTTTATTCTCTTCCTTTTCGAGATAAATATAAAATTTATCGAAACTTCACTTTTATTCATAGCATGATCCTCGCTGTTAAAAAAGTTGATAACTAAAATACTAATAGAAAACTATCAAGGTTACAAACATATCTAACAAGATTAAAAATCAGTTTGTTTCTTGATGAATAGTTGCCAACAAACTCTAGCAATTTCTTAAATTAAAAACTTGAGGTCCTTCCCATGATTAGGAAATAAAACGCTCATTACCTGTGTTTCAATAATATTATGTAATTGTATCTTACATGTAAGTACAAAAATGCAAGGATTTATAAGCCGAATATAGAGATGGATACTTCTTACATGAAATATAAATTATTTAGAGTAAATGAGTCCGTTTTAATCATTTATACAATGACTGCAATGCCCGAGCTTTTGGAGAATCATTCACTGGCCAATCCTCATTTTTGGGGGAAGTTGTCAATTTTGCAAAGGGAACTTGGTTGCCTCTCAGCCTAGTCAACCTAGTTTGACTCTAATTTTAGGTTCCAGGGTGAGCGCTCACACATTTATCCATTATTTGAGGCCAATCAATTAGGATAAACCAGAACCTCATTAAGGCGAGAATTATCGAACCATTTAATTTTGCGAGGCAGCTAACGATGGTTATTTTACGACACGGCTACTGTAGATTTTAGCCCTTAGAAAATTCACATACGTTACGCGCTATCTAGTCCGAACTCTGTGAGCTCAGATTCCAATAAGCTAACCACTCACCCACCTAGGAATTTACGAAACTCATTCTCCTCGTTTTTTAGTTTAACTGCCCCCCAATTCCGTTTGTCGGGGCGAGTCCATTGCCAACGGTTGAAATGAAAACGGATTTAATGGTGCTGAGGTTGACTCTCGTAACTGTTACAGCTCTTTCTCTCTTCAAGCGCTGACACAACCGCTAAATTGCGTTGAGGAGTTTCGTACTAATGAAAATCATAGTACATGTGCTGCACGGTATAACAAACAACTGATTTATGTTGCCCGGTGTCATATTATCTATCGCGCCCGAGTGGCAAATATAGGTCACTCCTAAGCGCTGGTGATGGTTCGATTTCCATCCAAGAATGCAGATTTGAAATGTTCTAATAAACAGAGGGAAATGTCATAGATCCCTTGTTATTTATAGCACGTATTAATGACATTTGGAAGAGAATGGAATCAAAAATACGCCTTTTTGTCGACAATTATATCGTTTACCGGCATCACGTTCAGTGTTCTGTGAGCCATATGTGGTTCACAAAATATAACACCCGATGGTTTTCGTCCATGAATCAACATGTGGGTCACAGACGTTTACAACTTCTATGGCAAATATTTTCAAGGAACTTGCTGTAGCTGGGTAGATTTTGCTTTGGACTTGCTAGGACGGTCTTAGAACTCAGAAATACACCCGGACGTGTCGAAAAATATTTTAATTTTTGAGAAAATTGCAATAAAATTATGTCTTTTGGATGTGCGGATATGTCCTGATGTTTTCATAGGGACTGGGAACGTGTTAAGAATGTAAGTGATAGAGAAGTATGGCAAGCTGATTTAGATAAGCTGGAGTCATGGGGTACCGCATATGAAATTAAATTAAATTTCATTAAGGTTATAAGATTCGCGCATTCAGGACGGCCGAAAACATAAAATATAAGTTGGAAAATCAGGAATTCTGTGTACTGAATTTTGTAAATATGATGATTGTACTACGTGATGATCATGGTACGCAAAACATGCAAATTACTTTGTGAAGACGCGTAAAAGAATTAAATTATGTAATTATCCTTCTTAGGAAGTAAGGAATTCCAGTTTATGAGAATATATCACTACTACATAGTTAATATTAATAGTTTGTGCCCAGACATGATGTAGGCATTTTCTTATCTTAAGTGTTTTTCTTTAAAAAGTTTGCCGAAAATTTCGTTAAGAAAAAAATCTAAAGAAATAATGGAAATCAGAACAAAATATTATTATTATTATTATTATTATTATTATTATTATACGAAATTTTCGTCAAACTTTTTAAATTATTGCAATTGTAATTTTATTAGCCGGCCCCATGGCGCAGATGGTTTCCGCAGTTGTCGTCTGTGTCGAGGAGGGTGCAGGTTCGAGTCCTATGTAGGCATGGTCGTATTTCGGATTGCCTCTTCCCCTATCTTTATCATCTTATCAAATCGTTATTCATAATTGACGGTGTAACAACCTTGTCTTATCAAGGCATACACGTGAAAAAGCTGATCCCAATAATTACACACGTTCATCTCTCCGGAGACTCGGAAGATAACGTGTAGCGTGTTCATAATTAATGTATACTCTAATAATAATAATAATAATAATAATAATAATAATAATAACAAATCAAATAAATACGTAGTAAATAAAAATGTACAAGGATGTGTATTTGAGTTATTTAATGCTGGCGTCGCACACTACATTTCCACATAATTTCATGAATGCCATTAAATTTTCCTCCTGATTACGTGCACGCAGAGAATGAAAGACTTATTGCATCCGCTGAATAGCGCAGCGCTGGCAAATGAAACAACTTCTCCGCCGGCCTTCAACTGAGTGCATTTCACAGACTGTGGTTAACGGGCAAAAGTGTATCCAGAAAATTACCCATTTTCTCACTTTGCAGATCCTTATCTCCCATTTTCTTTAACGAGAGTGACTTAATATTTCTATTACTTCCGCTTTTCGTGGTGAAGTACTCGAGTAATGGGTACCGGTAACAATGTTCTAGAATGACAGGAACTGATATAGATGATGGCAAGAGCTCTGATACTCCCGGTCTCGACTGTTTTTTTTCTGAAGCTCTTCTTCCTTTCAAAACAAAGAAAAGCGATTCTGACAGAATAGTTCTCACGTAAAACAATTTGGAGCAACGTGTTTGTCTCCTGGTAAAATTCTACTACAATATCAAATTCTGGTATTATAAAAATGCAGTATGTAGAGGTGTGGGAATTGTCATGTTAAATCTTGCTAAAACAAAAAAAATGTAAATTATGAGTGTTTTCAATTCAGAAACGCAAGTAGTCCAACCCTACGTACTCTGATACGTAGGTACTATAGTGCCCGAACGCTAAAAGGCATTGGGCAAATAATTAGTATTTGTAATTAGTAGTAAGTGATTCGGAGGCCATTACGTTGATTGTCGTAGTAATGGAAGCCGTAGTTCGTTGAGTGCCAGGTTGCGGGAATGGGGCCAGCGGACAAATTTTGGAGACTTCCCGATTTTTGATTACTTCACGTCAACTACGATGACTATTTAGGTGGAGCATCTCTTCACTAAGTAAATTAATAAATAACTCTGTTTGGAAATGTTACTGACGAGTGAACAGCATATAGTTTATTAAATTTAAAAGAAATGGACTTCCCGCATTCACACTCTTACACTCATATATGAGCTGATATAATTACAATTAGATATAATTGTAAATGAGTTTTTCTTGAAAAATAATTGATGTTTTACTTTGAAAAGCAAAAGTACTTTTTAATAACCTTTTTACACATTCTTTAAGTCTTGTTTTAAACATTATTAATCACAATAGTCACACAGCTTTGTTTAGGTTTGATAAAGTTAATTTAATAAGATCACAGAAGCCTTTCCCTTTTTCCGACTCGCCCGTTGGTTTTATAATTCAGTACTTGGTGACCAAAATAGGGTCACTGACCTGGAAGCGGCGGGTGACTGAAGGCGAGAGCTTACGCACTGACGGGGGCGGACATGAAGTGACCCTTGTGTGTGTGCACTCAGTGTCCGTGACCATTTGCACCCTGAGTTGACCTCTCGGCTAAATTCACCATCTACGGAGCGGTGAATTTGTTTTAAAACCATCCCAGGTTCCCGCACTACATACAATTTGTTTCGCTCAGACACTGCATGCTGGTGGGCATGACTCCACTCTGTCAACAGTTCGGGATGAACAGCAAATCGTACTATTCACGACTGAAAGTTAATGCACAATCGCAAGCAATTTCTCAAATGATAAACTGAAAAGATGGCTAACGATATGCTGCTTTATACACACAAGTGTGAAGCGTTCAGTGTCTAGTCGCTCGTGTTGTCACTTCGAAATCTTGATAGCGACGCTTGAGTTCGCTCTCCTAAAAATTCGTCCCATTCCTGTTTGCCTTCGAAGTTCAACCCTATCATTTTCCCCTCAAAGTGTCCGGGATGTAACTTTGGTGCTGATTTTCTAGTTTGGCACAACTCGCCCTCTCAAACGCTTGTAACCGAGAATTATTCTAGAGAGTTCCATGCGGACGTGTTGGGCAGCAGCGACGTGAAATTTTCCCAAACTTTGCAACATTTTCGCGCACTCTGTCTTTTAGAACGAAATTTTCCAGGGTTAAGACACTTTTGCCGAAAAACGTGGCCTGTTGCTGAAAGTAGCCATTTTCCAAGGGTACACGTGCGCCGGCGCGACTAATTTGTCGGCGCGTGGGGGCCGCGAGATGAAGCTGGACCAAATTCGTGTTGACATGAGCGCGATGCTTCGCAGCACATATAGAGGCAATAGAGTAATGATTCATGCAACACACAACAAAAAGAAAACAAGACAAAAAACCATAAGGAATAAATATTAAATTGATAGATTACATAGAAATATTGTAAATAGGATACAGTGAAAATCGTAATAAAATAAAACTCACTTATACAAAAACAGAAGTTCGATCATCAGAAACACTCCCAATTCAATAAAGCACAAATCTTGAGTTAATAAAGACACAAGAAGGCTATCCATAAAACGCATTTCTTGATAGGCTTCTTTCTTCTTCTCCTTCGTAGAAATGTAAACTCATTTTGCATTCCCCTTGCTAGTGGACGATGCATCAGCAAGAGTTGCGGTGAGATGCGTAATGAAACGGGGCACAAGCAAGAGTAGGGAACGAGTTCTGCGAAGTGAAGGCCGGAAACAGATAAGTGCATCGAGCGCGTCACTTTTATCTTCCTGCAACCCCGCCTCATCCCCCATCCCCAGCTTCTCTTCGCTTCGTCTCGCTTCCCTCCGTCACCTCCCAGCCGCTCTGCGATTTCTCGCCTCGTTCCGTTCCATCACGCCCCATCTCAAACGCCGCTCACCTGGCCCCGCTCGTCCCATCCGCTCGAGACCTCCTCACCTTCACTCCGCCTCACTACGTCCCGCACAATCTTTCTCATCGCCCAATATGCCAGCAGTCAAACTTGCGCCCAACATCCAAAACCTTGCCCCATCACCTCGCCCCATCACCTCCCCATCAGACCCTGCCCCGCCCTGCCCCGCCCTGCCCCGCCTGCCCGCCTCGGCCCTGCCCGCCCTGCCCGCCTGCCCGGCGCCCGCCTGCCCGCCCCGCCGCCCGCCCAGGCCCGGCCGTTCCGTCCGTTCCGTCGGGGCCGTCCACTGCCGTACAGTGCCGTCCCTCTTCACCATGCCACGCCACAACTCGCTTCTTCCCACCTCGCCCCTCCCACCCGCATCGCTTCTTTTCGCTCCGCCCCGAGCCACTCCGCCACATCTCGGTTTACCCGCCACGCCCCCCCCCCTCCGCCCACAGAGTGGAGCCGCGAGGAGGCGTGTTAGCGGAACCAGGAAGCGCGGCGTGGAGCGGACCGGGCGCCGCCTCCCGAACCGACAGCTGCCAGCCGCTGGGCGCACGCGCTCGCGCTCGGCACAGAGGGCCCGGCGCACGCAAATGCGCGCAAATAGTGATTTCTCTTATTCGAATTAGCATTGAATTAAGTCAACATATAATACACCTGTGAAATACTTATTTATGCAACAAGTGCTCAAAGGGACGTTTTAATTTGCAAGTAGGAAATGATGCGACACGAGGCTGTTAGGCCGAATGGCGTAATCCCAAGAGCGAAATTAAATCACTGATTTCAAGTACGTCATACGCTATTTTTAGACTGCCTTACTGACTTTCCTTTTATTTTAATTCAAGTATACAATTCACTTTTTTGCCTTTACTATGGAGGAAAAGAAACTTACTACGTCCCATTCCTTCCATTAAAATGTCCCATTCCTTCTTACAGCTATATTTTTATGATTCCAGATGATTCCTTACAATAGAGCGAAATTTCGTTGCAGATTTTGGATGTTCATTTTATTAATAATGGGCAATGGCTATCGTATTTCACATCTAAGCTAGCTCAGCCACAACCTGCATCTATATATTTCATTTTCTATTGCTTTATTTCTGTATCTGCCAAGATTCGATTACGTAACCCGTTCAGCAAAGTATAACTACAACGTTAAAAGTGTTTTTTTGAATCACACATGGTGAACAATTGTAAATATTAGAATACGTTTAATTGCTTACAGAACAATAATTGATTATTACAACTATTGTTTCAAACTGTTAAAAAACAGTAGGAAATGTACTCTTACAATAATAGTTATGCAAGATTGAATTATTATTTCACATATTCTTACGTTTAGGTAACTTGATTTGATCAAACTACTAATCGAAATACTTTCAACTATCGTTATTGATTATACAGATCGGCTAAAATGTTTATTTCGTTCAATTTTATTTTTGTGTTTAAAAATGTATTAAAGGTCTGAGTTGATAATTAATAAACACCAACCATAGAATTAAATTTACAGACAAATGTTACAATATAATTGAAAAGTTTTCTACAAGATATTTGTTGTTCATCGAAGTATATCGTATACATTTTCTGAGAATGGCCCAAGAATTTCAAAGGTCCGAAACGTCATGACCTTTACTATACTTGTTTTCCCTTTAACCTTTCCGATTACATTACAACATTTGTCCATAAATACAAGTCACGCTCTTGAATTTATTAATTTTAATTTCCTCTGCGTACCCTTTTGGGACGCGAGGCCCATTGCGCGTCGCGAGTACAGTCATGCGCGAAAGTGGTGCAGCAGGCACTTGCAGCGGGGCCGCGCGCGGTCGATGTAGAGATTTGCATGGCGTTAAATATGCATGCGATACGACGGAGCGGCGGGGGAGGGGCGTGGCGGGGCGGGGCGGCGATAAGTCGCCGCCGCCAAGCCGCTGACCTCTGACCCTCGAGGGAGGGGGGCCCGAGCAACGCTCGCCTAGGTGATCTGAGTGACCCACGCACGCCCCACAGTGGTAGATCTGCTTCGTATGGGCGAATGTAATGTGAATTGGGGTTCTTATTTAACGTTCAGACAGACGTCATTCAATACTTTGACCGTTTTGATAACCAGCTCTTCGTTTTGTGTTTTTAAATGATTAATCTGTACTATAATATTTACGTGTAATTTTTATTCTACAAAGTGAGCTAAAAACCACGTTCCACTTTTGAAGAAAGTTGTTCTGTATACATATTTTACTTTCCTGGAATCATTTTTGCTGAAATATTTTAAACAGTTTTTAATTTTCAAGAAAGTTGTCTTGTATACATATTTTACTTGGCTGGAAATATTTTTGCTTATAGAAACATTTTAGTACCTCGGTTTTAAAACATTTCAAATGTGAGCTGCTAGATCTAGTTTTGAAGCATTGCTAGATGAAACTCATGCGCATAGATAGCACATTCATAATCATTGTCAGATTAAAAACATGTTTCCAAACTCCTCTCATTACTTTTTGATTTAGGATTATTTTGATTTCTTTAAACATTGCATTTGACTTCACGAAATATAAAAATAATTCCAACCAATTCAAAGTAACTAAAATTTAAATTAAAAATGTAAAACGGACGTCGTAATCAAAAGAGTTTCATTAGAGTTCGATTAAAGGCGGCGGAAAATTGTTAATCATTCTCCAAGGAAAACAATAGATGGTAAACAATTTTGATGTAAATATCTACCAAGAGACAAATGTCACTCAGGAAAAAAAATTAAAATTATGAAGCTAACATCATTTTTTCTAAAACAAAAAAAAATCATAAAATTATAAATCCAAATACTTTTTTATTTTTATTTCAAATATTTCTCATAAAATTTTTCAAAGTGAATATTTTCCGGAAGAGATGTGTGATTCTCAAATTTGTTCAGACGCTCATGATTTCATGACATTATCATCTTCACAATGATTTATGTTTTTTTCATTAATATTTTTGTTAGTTCAGAGAATTATTTCAACTAGTTTTAGCAAAACTATTTTAAAAAATATGTATCCACATTTACTGTTCAAATGCTCTAAAAAGAAAATATACCCTCATTAAGCAGCAAAGGTAGCTCAGGACATTAACTGATGTCATCGCTGTGCCTCTGACAGAGAGATTTTGGTGGCAATGGTGGCAGGATTTTCGAAACTAGTTCATCAGCTAGCTTGAATTCAGCCGCGTCGATCAGAGGAAAATTACAGTGGCCGGCTGCTGTAATTGGTATTTTGCCGACCAACATTAGGAAAATGCAGGAGGAGTATCCTACAAACGGGCCACGGATTTCGCGCAATATTTCCTTCCCTTGTCTTGTGTTCGTCCCATAATTGCCCACACTTATTCACATACACTACTCTACCACACATGTTGGGAGAGATTGTCCCAACTGAGGCGGTGCCACCCTGGTGGGAGATTACCCCAGGTGGGAGATACCCCAGACGTAGGATGGCTTCGAATCTCTGCAGCCAGCGGAGAGAGAGAGAGAGATCAGCGTCTCGATAAAAACACGCCCTACACTTAAACAAGTCTAATGAGCACCTACCTTAATAAACAGAAGGTCTAATGAGCACAGAACTACCACTTAAATCAAGTCTAATCAGTCACCTACCCTTAAACAGCTCTATGAGCACCTACCACGTATACAAATCTAATGATCAAACCCCGTCCTAATGATCAACCTACACTTTAAACAAGTCTAATGAGCACCTACACGTATACAAGTCTAATGAGCACCTACACGTATACAAGTCTAATGATCACCTACACTTATACGTACAAGTCTAATGACCAGTTGTCCACGGAATCACTACTCAGTGAAACTAACAACCCTCTTTTGCATTCTTGGTTTTAAAAAAAGACCCGTTTCGATCGCTTGCCTGCCAAACGTTTCGCACTGTGCGTGTCGTGAGCTGGCAGAGGGCGAGCGAAGGCCGCAGCTGGCTGCCCGGCCCCGATAATTAGAGGGCTACTCAATTAGTCAGTCCCTCGCGCGTGCCCACACTCATTCCGCAGCCACGCAATGCACTGCCTGGAGATCAGGAGGCGGGCGACGAGGAAGGACCGAAGAAAATGGGGAATGAAAGAGAAATATCAACAGCACAGCGGTCTGTTCACCGCTTGGTGCATTTTTCGCTTTTTATTAGTCACAGTTACTCCCCGAAAAAATAACTTTTATAATGACAGTAACGTTTCGGTAAAACAAAAGAAATTTTTCAATCGCGATTGTGTACGACGAGAATCTCTATTCGTAAATTCGAATGTACACACAAATAGACGGTAAACTAAGGTTTCTAAGATTTTGTTAGATATCTAAGAACGTGAAGAAAATCTAAAAACAATGAAACGCTTTCATTTGGGCTAAATAATGCAAATATGTGATTGTGTAATTCTATCTATTCTCATACTGTCACGACTAAATTTTCATGGTTGATTTATTCTCTCTCCTTACGACACAGCTCTCATTACACCATAGCAAGGCTCCAAGAAGGAGACCGTACGTCTTATAATATGAGGTTACTATTGTGTTGCATACTATTGTATTGTTTAAGACACATCATTTTTTTATATTCTTGGCAGTACATAACTGTTGTACTATTATGGTACAATGATATTGCAGTATTCATTAAGTCTGCTTTTGTTAATATATTTAATTTGTTGCAAGGCTATATGAGAGTATTTTATTTGTTTTTCTGGATCAATTTGCTTGCTAAGTTTTGGAAAATTTTAATAGATTCCTTTTTGCTGCGAGCTACAAGCTTACTTCTGGACCGTACTACCATACAAATTCTTTTGAACAAATGGAATAAATTAAGTAAATGTTTGCTGTGAAAGAAATACGTCAAATAAATATTATTGACGTGTGTGAGGATCCTTAAAGCAGACAGTGTTAACATATATTTTAGCATCACAATAGAATAAAAGAATGTTTATTTTTAGTAAATACTCTTTGGTTTTGCATTAGAGGAAACCGTTATATCTCGAAACCAAGTAACACTGAAGCGGGGTAGAGATCGTCCCTGTCTATTGGGTAAATAAAGTAGCTTTCAAAGGCACAGAGCTTCATTGCATTCGGTTGCTAAAATGCTTCGTTTATACAGCGTATTTAGGGTACCTGCACAGTTAAACTCCGTGCATGGGTCATTATCAGACTTACGCGTTCACAGATCTCTCGCGTGCATAAATGGAGATCCAAATCCACGCGGACATCACTTTCCTCTCGTTGAAAGCGTCCGTTATTTCGTGCACAGGGGGCTGGTATCAGTCAAACGAGGCATAGTTTCTGGGCATTAAATTACATTAACATATTTGTCAGTTCATTTAATTTTTGATACTCAAACTCCATATTTTCTCGATTGCATGCTCAAGTAAATGTCTTTGCAATTGAAATTACACTCTTGAATTTTTTTCTTAAATGTTAATCTACACTAATAACCTTGATATTTATTTGGGGATACTCCGCAATCATGACAATCAGAATCAATCACAATCAACATGTTACTTAAACTATTATATTCTGATTCCTATGTCGATCTTTCGGCTAATCCTGTCATTAAAACGTTATATTGGTGGGCGAGTATTGGTGTTAAAATGATAAATGATGGGACACTATTCCTAACTATGAAGTCGCTAATCATCTAAAAGATTGTGTGATCAAAATATACATATTTCATGTCTTTACTCTGCTGTAGTTCCTGAGACTCATACTTGGCATTTAACACTGGAATTTTACACTGGAGTCTACTGTACCCCAACAACATTTCAAATTCTCACAGAGTGGAAATGTCTCTGGACACACGCATAACTCTGTATGTGAATTTGAATTATACCGTTAGCTTACCCTCACACTACTTAGTCTCCGTTTGTGAAAATACTTAATGAAATAGAAGGTAATTGGTCACTGGTGCAACTAGGGTCTATTGGAACTCAGTTTGCAGTTTTTGATAGTTCTGCACACAAATAAAATAGAAATAATAATCGCCTTAAATAGCTTATCTGATGTGACAATGGGAATTCATAACATTTTCATTTCCTCTGCATTGTTGTTTGACGTTATTTCAAAGTGTGCTTGTAATCATCCTGTTAAATCTTGTCAAAACTTGTAAAAACTCCTTTTAAAGAATCTACGTTAAAAACACGATAAATGTTCCTTTCATCATGTCATGTTTTGTTGTTTCCACGCATTCCTAAATGAAAAGAAAAACAATAACAAATTTTTGAATCACGCACAATAATTCTGAATCTTTTGTAGCTCTAAATATCTTTGGAATCCGTGAAACCCCAGTGTGCAGTTGCAGGGCTAATAAGTGATTGTGAATACATGACAGGAACGATGATTGAGAAGAGGTGTATTGAAATCGGATAAAACGGGAGTACCCTGAGAAAACCTGACACTAACCCCTTTCTTTCATCGCAAATTTTGCACTGACCGTCAGAGAACTGAACCTCATAATCACTGGAGTAAAGAACGGGTCGCTACACTACGAGCCACACTCATTAATTGATTCTAATGTTCATTTCTTAATGTCTTTGTCTTCTAATGTTCATTTGTCTAATTGTCTTGTATTATCATATAAAAGATTTGCGAACTATTTCGCACATGTTTGTATATTTAAGAATCTATAAAATTCTTTCAGTTGATCCAACATCCACTGCCACGATATATTTGCATTATTTCGAGCTGTGTGTATTATAATTTTGTACTTGCTACGATTTTGTAAAATCTCGCCAAAGACTTTCTCAAACTTAAACGTTTTAAAAATTCCGAATATTATTTAATGTTTAGTGTGTTTTGCTTCTACTTCATATTTTATTGCAAGTGCAAAAACTTTTCAAATTTAGTTGTGAATTTCTCCAACAAATGAAAGTTTATAATTTAGACGTCAGTTTACAGTTGCTTCACATATTGTAAATAAGGATTTATATTTATATAGAATATAGAATATACTTATACATATGTATATGCGTTTACAGAAGGTTCTAAAAGGCACTTATCGATCATTATGGTTGTAATTGACGTACGTTTTAAGAGTCGGACATGGTTTTGCTTTAGTTCCGAGGTTATTGAGTGCTGCACACTGTTCTATCATGGCGTAATTGTAGTTGTGAATATCTCACACTATTTGCTAATAGTGTTCAACTATAAAAAATCTTATTTAACATCATCAGAAAGATAAAAAATTCACCGAACGCACACTTTCTGTAGACACAGAAGCAATTGACGCTGTAACAATTCTGAAAAAAATCCATATAAATTACACATTGTAAATGTAATATAAATGTACACTCGGTTGTTAAACTTGGATGTTAAACAAGTTTACAGAATGGAATGTTCTGCCCAATAAAAGTATATTTTCTTACATACAACGGAATGTGTAACTCTTAAAACAGCAGGACGTAGGGTTAAATCATGTATGCTGCTGACCATCTGTCATCTTTTACGGCACTAAAGACGAAATAAAACCATGTCAACGAAGGTAGAATGAGTTCAGAGCTGTCAAATGCTCAGAAACTATTTTGTTGTTGGTTTCTAAATATTTTTATTTGTAAAAAGTGTAGTAACTTCGTGTTTAACTGATTAATGTAATTAGTAAGCATGAAAAACATTAATTATGTTTAAAAATAACTTCTACGTCAAAGTACCTGTGTTTAAAACCTAACTTTTTACTTGTGTTTTTCTGGTCGATTCTTAAACATGCGACGAGATTTAATTGAAAACAATATGATTAAATTTCTCTGAAGTGCTTTTTATCCGAATTTCATTGTTTCTTATGACCCCCGCACATCCTAATTTGCTAAGATTTCGTGAATTTCGAATGTTCACATTTCTGATTCCTCAGAATATTGAATAATTCAACAAATCCTTCTGAGAAGGAAACTATAGAATTAGATTGTGTTAAGAGGTAGAATTTGTTGTATCTGGAAGGCACGGTTTCACTGAAATGTACTTGAAGCACGGAATGCTAAGTACATTGCACCGTGCCTGAGAGGGACGCGCCTGGACATGACGTCATGGCAACCCGCTGCACGCAGCCGTACTGCGGGTTCTGTATTATGGAAAGGGGCGCGGTATGTTCAGCACGGCGACGCCCGGCAGCACTTGTGACGACGTAAACACACGACCGGCAAAGGCATACACATAATAATAACGAATGTAATTTTAAAATATTAAAATTTATTGTAGCGAAGTAAATGGAACGGCTTTCAAATTTCTTTTAGAAAACACAAGGACCATTTACAGAATGTAACTACCAAGAACAACATGCTGCCGTGCTTGTAGACGTACGTATATAAATAAAACTAATGGTTTTTCGAGATGATTCATGATACAAACTCAAAATTATCTTAAAATACGATTAATATCTAAGTACATAATTTGGTTTATATATCTGCTCTTGAATCTCACTTGGGAAGCTCATTTTTATGAATATTCAAAATTGGAAGTTCTTTTCATTAATACAAACAAGCTTCTTCTTACATCTGCCAAAATGTAACTTCATTTCTTCTGAATTTCTCACAATAAAATTCTCGCGTTATTCGCTTAGTGATGATTTTTTTCGTGATCACCTCAACATTTCGTTCTTCATTACAATGCTTCTATCTGGCGTAGAAAACAAGGAGGACACAGAACAAAAAGGTTACTTTTTGCTTCAGTGCTGAAACAATATTTGTTGTTGTGTCTTTAATGTGTACGAAGGGCTTCCATCACTCGGTTATTACCTGGAATATAATACGCTTAAAATGTAACAAGGGGCCTTATAGTTGCTGATGGGGAAGTGTATTAATATGCCGTGTTGCGATAATGGGTTCGATTCGCGGATGGGACAGAAATTGATATATAGATTCATTTAAAATCGGCACAGTTTCTGTAGCTGTGGGTGCAAGAAAATCTCAGACTTGCAGAGTTTACTGATTATGGAAAAAAGAACACGTTACGTCCTCCACGTGTTTCCATTACCACCTAAGCATGGGAAATTACTGGAAGAGGGGGCTAGTCAGCTAGGTCAAATTTTGTCGCTATCTGAAGAAAAATTCTAGAGTCGGTTGCTCTGATCGATATTTTTGAGTGCTTTCCCCAATTAAAACCAGACCGGAACAGTGCCCTAACGAACGGGCCACGGAGAGCGCGCGATCTTTTCTTCCTCTTCCCTGACCTATTCTCACCCTTTAAACGCTTACATTAACACCTACTGCACGACCACACACGCCGGGAGACTAATCGGGAGCTTGGACTTATCCAGACTGGGGCGGTGCTCCGGTAGAGGGAGATACATGGTTGGGAAAAACACTGCTCGGCGACGGTAGATCGGCGCAGGATCTCGCCATACAGCGGGAGAAATTCACCGCCACCCCCGAGGAGAAGCATGTACTATATTTACGTGACTAATTACCTCAGTAATTCACGCATCCGAAACCAACAGCCAATATAATAAGCATAACTTTAAAAAACACTAAATACAGCAGAATAAAATAGATAATAATTTAAATTATCCATCGCTATGAAAAATATTGCTTGATAGTCAGAGAGTGAAATGATCAGACGTTGCTAACGGCAAAGAGATTTTTCATCTTTATAGTCACCATATTATCATATCCAAGTTTAGTGTTTTAGCGCACGCAAACGCTCGCCTGTTTCTTTCACGATCACGAAAATGTCATTTCTTTTCACTCCAGTATGGAAATTAACAACCACTTGCAGACATCTGAAACTGAACAATATATTACCTCTAATACTCAGTTGATCCTTATCCTCCCTAAATGATTTCGATATTATCTATATTAGCTTATATTTTGACGGAGTTAAACTCACAAAGTTTGAAACGCTGATATATCGTCTAGCTACATCTATCAGTCTTACACACGAATTTTTGAACTGATTAATCCAATAAAGTACGAAAATTGGCGCAAAACTAAGAATAAGTATTATGTATATCATGCGAAGAGAATCAAAAGTTTGTGACTGCAATTCACAATGACAATACTGTAAATATTGACCAATTTCCCATTTTTTAATACGTGCTCAAAAGTCCTTTAAATATAGGAACATTTACAAGAAATTCATTTCTTAGTGAACAAGTGAAGACAACATCGCATTAAAGACAAAAAGAGCATTAAGTGTTTTTTAAACAAATCGAACAACTCATTTATACTGCAAAACCAATTGCAACCCATTAAAGCACAATTTACTTTATTTCTCTTAAAACCACTTCAATGTTTCTGTGATGAGGCGTACTGGTGTAAATAATGTTGTAATGTAAATAATTTGGGAGAAATTTATTTTTATATATATTTTCAGAGTAAAAATATTTCTCTACAGTTAATGGCGATTCCAAAATACGTAAACAAATCAAAAAAAATCACTCGCACATTACTACATGGGCATTTGTTTCTTGTGAACTTTCTCGTATCAATTTCCATTGTCCTACTAAACGTAAAATATCAGCTACTACTATTTACACACTAATCGCTCATTTTATACGAAAGAGAAACCTAATAATCCATTACATTTATACTCCACCTGATCATTCTTCATTTAACCTCTTCGTTCTCAATTTTCTTCCTGTCTCTCTTCATCTTCATTGTTTTGTCTATCCTCCTACCGTCGACTTCTAGAGGCCTCTTCGTTTTCCGTGATTTCGTCATCTTCACTGCCAGGGTCGCACCAAGGTAATTCGTGCTCTAGTGCAAACTTTGTATGCAATCTCAGTGTTAAAATGTTTTTCATTTTGTATAATATATTTTATTTAGTTTCACATTATTTTTTTGAGATAGCTAACCGTATCCAGGCATCATATTTCAATCATCTGAATCTAAAAGAGTGGAAACAAAACGTTATAATAAAGATTCTAATGAGAGTCGAGCGGCACCTTCATAGTTGCTGAATAAAGAATAAAAACAACCGATATTCTATTATTCGAAATTGATATATCCCAAAATTGTATTATTTATATTTATATAAGAATGCATTTACTTTTTAAAACCATAATTTAACAGCAAATGTTTTTTTATATTTGTGAATAACAGAGTAAACTTAATACAAAATTTAATACAAAAAATGTAAAAAAATTTCACAGATATTAAAAAAAAGTCTAATTTTTTTGCCGCTCTTGTGCGGTGTATCGCGTCCACTAGGTTTCTCGCGACCTTGCTTACTGTCCTTATTGGACCCTTCACCACCCTTCACCGCCCTAGCGGTCCTCGCCGTCCTCACAGTCGTTTTCACATCCCTCCCAGCCCCCAACGTCCTCGCCGCCCTAGTCGTCCACACGCCAGGCGCAGCTCCTCGCCGAGCGCTCGTGCTGCACAGAGATGACGCGCCGGTTCGCAGCGCTCCCGTCGGCGACGGTAACTTTGTAACCCGGGCGCACGCGATAACCGACAACTGCGCCAACCCATGCAACACTTCCACGAGCGGGGGGTCGATAGTCGCGCGCGGTACCCACTCAGCGGCTGAGAAAAATAACACGAGCGGCGGGAGTCACGCGCGACGCGAAGCGGAAAAATGTAATCGCTCGCGTTGGGAACTCGAACACCTGCCGACAGGGCGTGCACCTGGAGGCCCCCGCTTCCGCACGAGGCTCGGCCCGGCGGGGGGATTCACTTCTGTCATGCGCTTTTTACAACTTCCTGATTATTCGAAAAATGTTATGTACTCAGAGTACAAACGTTTGTTTTAATGAAAGTGTAGGCTTCCGCGGCCGGAGTCAGTATTTACTTGGCTGTCCGGGTGACTCCGCGTCCATGGCGAAAGTGCCGACGTTTCGGTCGACCTTCCTCAGGGCGTAATGCGTAATGTATGCGTCGGCACTTTTGTCATGGACGCGGCGTCACCCGGGCAGCCAATTAAATATAAACGTTTGTTTAATTTAAAATGCAGTTCTGTATAATCCTGCGGCAATTCATTGCAGTAATAAAAAACATACAATGTAATGCGAAAGCAATAAATCTAACAATGACCCCAAGTTAGACGATTGCAAGGGTAGTATAATAAGTATATAACTGCGCAAGTAATAAAGCAAGATCATGCAACAGTCAAAACACTTAAGTTTGTCAATGCACCTCTGATTATCTTTTATTTGTTTTAGTTTGAAAAAGAAGCTCTAACTGAATGCAAAATTACATGACGCACATTTGAGAACATTATTTGATGTGAATTAACAAGAAGTGTACATACATTGTATAAATCCATTTGATGTAAGTAAACCGTGGAAATCATTTGTAGAGATGGGTACAGATAAGATAATTTACTGTCAAATGGATGAGATGATTTGGAAATCTTGACTGGAGTTGTCAAATATGAAACTCTGTTGCTGTCACTCAACATCAATTCTGCAACTAGAAGCATTTTGCAGAAAGTTTTTCAACCATATTGTTCTCGAGTTCATTTTTATTATTAAGATTATTATATTCTCATATAAACTCTGAGAATTTCATTTAACAAAGAGCAGAAGGTCCCAACAAGGTCGCAAGGTGACAACGCAGGTAGTCGATGGAAAGAGAGAGCGCCGATTTCCGGAATTGCTTAGGACATTGGAGCCGGAAGTGAGCTATGTGCAAAGACGTGTGAACTTCTAACGAGCTTAAGGGGCTGCGAAAGACGACTCCGACTAGCGAAACGAGACCGAGAACACGGAAAGAAAGACAACGCCGCAGGAATGATGTCGAATGGCAGAAGTCAAGAAGTTGAAAGATCACGGGAGTTCATAGAAGCATTGAATACATGCACCATTATAAAAGTCGCAAACAATTAAAAGATAGACTGATAGGCAGATATAGATATAAATCAGTGTAACAGAAAGGAGTTCTACTAAAAGAGATGGTTCAGAATTGTTAAAAGGAAGTAAAACTTAGGAATAATAATAATAATAATAATAATAATAATAATAATAATAATAATAATAATAATAATAATAATAAAACTTAAATGCGGAATGAGGGGGAAAACGAGGAATAATAGTGACTAAAAGGAACCCAGACCACGAGGCCAGCACGGAACAAAGAAAAATCGAAAGAAGCTAGAATGTGCGAGGTGGTGCCACAGTAATTTGAAGAGCGATTGAGTTGAAGCTAATGAGGTGGAAGGTGTTGGGAACTAGCACACGGTAATGGAATTGCATTGAAAATAAATCAAAGAGAGGGGAACGGGGAAAGAAGCCTGACACGAAAAGTGACGGAAGGCTCGCTACACCGACGGAGGCTGGGAAGAGGGGTCATAAAAAATCGGGGCAGCGAAGAGCATGCTTCCGTGTGAGGCCGCAGGGAGAAGGGTGGGGTGAAAGGTCACGGCCGAGAAGAGTCTCTGCATTCGGAGAGTAGCGCACCCTGCATAGCCGCCGCCACTTAATATCCCCTCCTCCAGATATTGTCCCGAAACAGCATTCGAGAGTGAAAGAGAGAAGGTAACAATTGAACGTATTACGAGAGAGTTTCGAGTGTGTTATCATTGGATTTTGGTAGACCGGTGATTTCTAACTCTTTTACCAGACTGCACAGTTCAAATAGATATAAGCATGGTTCGAATGGCGAATTCCGTGACGAAAAAGAATGCGCTGCCCTCCATATCTAGCGGCTCTAGGACGGATAGAGACCTAGATACTGGTCTGTACCTAGGGAGTCGAGGGCCGAGGGTTGGCTCCGGCGCTGGGCCGTCTCTCACCCGCGGAAACGTTTTCCTAATTACGCGCTAATTAGGCTCTGAAAGCAAACACTCGCCAATTTAAGAA
>BOPP01000047.1:7555582-7568676 GCA_017312745.1 Gryllus bimaculatus | reverse complement strand
CGAAGCAGCGAAGAAGCAAACTTCGCGGCGGAAGAAGGAAAAGACAAGAGCGAAAGACAAATCTTGGGCCACAGTCCAACTGGGGCAATAGTCAGATAAGCAAGCGGTCTCGAGTCATGAGGCACGTAGAAGCAAGTAAAGCAGCGGTAAATGAAGCAAAATGAATGGAGTATCCTGTAAGATATGTGGTTGTGAATAAGAACTTCTGTCATAGTTGGTTAGTGTGTATATTTCCATTATATATTTTATTTATTTCGAATTTCAAACATCTGATGAGAAACAAACTAGTCAAACCTAGATATATAAATGCATTTACGTTGACCACTAAGGAAATACGAGGGAGGAGTGAAGCTGGGTTCCGGTTTAAATTACACCCCTTCGTTATGTCAGGTCACTGCCTTCCATGTGAACATTCAGTGCGTTGTAAATATCATACAGAATGAATGCACTGACTATGGATTATATATCTTTGCAAAGTTCCTAGATAGAGAAAAAATAAACAAACCATTTTTGTAATAATCTGAATATTGTTTATCATTTAAATACTTTATGAAATAACTTTTAAGAATTCATTCAACAAGATAGACACATACAGTTTAAACTTCAATGAATACTCAACAAAAAATGCACATTTGAAGACAAATCTATCTTCTATATTTCGGTTAAATGAAAAAGAGCATGGTCACAATCAGGTGCATAATGGCTGTCAAGTATCAATTGTAAAATGAATGGCCAACTTACATTTATTTCAATCCATTTTCATTAGAAAACTGATCGTTAACAAACTGATTACGTTAAAAGACAATTCGCCCTTGCTTCGCCCTTGCTTCGCCCTTGCTTCGCCCTTGCTTCGCCCTTGCTTCGCCCTTGCTTACCCTAATTCTTTCCCCCGTACGTTGCATCCAACTGCATAAATTGGGAGCTGGCGACCGAAGACGACCATCTTTATTTCATAATTATATCAAATATATTTTAAATATCTAAAATATTAATTTGTAAACGTATATCAAAAGATCCAATGTAAGGAACGAACAAATAAATATGAAATAATACACACATTCTAACATACCAGTAGTATCCAACTGACTCCAAACATCTCGTGAATTTCGATCACAAAACTCAGGATTTTCGAAGAGAGCTACGTTTGACGCCCAATGACTCAATAAATACTCATATTTTCGAAAAATTCATCAAGGCTTTATTTGAAGATCTGTTTGATGAACACATTTCATTAAGAAAAGATCGTATCTTCATAATTGTAGTTGTTGGGAGACACCAAAAAAATCATGTTTTTCAAATTTTAGAAAAATAAGGGTTTTCAATCAGCATGAGATCTATACAATTCTCTTAAACATTTTCCCGTTTATCCAACAACAAATTTTAATCAAAATCGATGGTGCAATTTTTTTTTTGAAAAATTTGACAATGCCCCAGAGGCTACATGTAAGGTATTCCCGAAAATTAAAATATCGATTTCAAATTCAAGGGCCACAACGTCAGCTAGATCGATTGGGAAATATCAATTTTGGAGAAAATCGGCTGAACGTTTTAGTCGCAAGCGTTGGTTACAGACACAGACACTCAGTGACGTTTGGCCGTCAATTAGTTTTTCCGTTTCAAGGTCCTATAAAACACGCTGGCTACGAACTGGCTACGAACACCACGTGTTAGAGGATTTTTTTCCTAAATTTAGCATCTGAATTGATCCGCCTTTTTGTTGCCAGATCAGTGTAAAAATAGTTTGTCGATCAAAAATTCGCCGTTTTTGGCGCAGCACGACATAACTTTATATTCTTAAGAAGTACCATTGTAAGGGCGAGAAAGGGAAAATTAACGAGAAAATGTTGACTTTCATTTTGTTTTTTTTCTCGTATTGTAATGGAGTAAGAACAGCTAAGTTTGAATAAAAAACTGTCTTGAATATTCTTAATTTATCTTCACCAAGAAGGAGAGGTAACGAGTCATGATCTTCCCCAAATGCACGTAATTAAAGTGTATTATTGTTAAATACCATACACAATTACTAAGATTTTGTCATGTTCATTATTCTTTTAGGTTTTCCATCATTTGGTACGAAAACATCTATGTATTTGCTTTACTCAAACGGAAAGTTAACTAAATTGTTTCCTCCTTCCCAGATTCAAAACACCGGCCGGGTCGCAATCGGGCTATATCTATTCAGGTAGTCAAAATTGAAAATGAGAGGTAGTGAGAGAAACCTTGCCTCTCAATGCCATTGAGCGATACACACCCATCACGAGTCCGCCTGTGCATCACCCATTGTGTTGCTGATTGTATTGCTGATTCTGTTGCTTGCGCCAGTGACTTATCACGCGCCCACCTTAACCATTGACCTTTCAACCCCGCTCGCTTCAGCGTCAACTCCTTCGCAATCAATTAGCGGGTAGCTGTATCTCTGACTTCCCCGGTGGCGGCTGGCGGGCCGATTTCGATCGAAGTATTTCCCGTTTTTGTAGAAACCAATTCAAATGTGGTTCAACCGTCTGAAAAAACGCGATGAGTTTGAAAACTGTTTCTCCCTTCTCCAGAATGTGTGTATTGGTAAAAGAACCTATGCTCAAAAAATATTTATATATGTGACGCATTTGTATTTGGGTTTCTGGGTTGTATATGCTATTCTCTTATTCAGATGATATTAGAGCTTTTTAAATACATATACTTGACTAATAATTTGCAAGAGATCAAACTTGAACCTAATAATTTGTAAGAGGTCAATATCAGTTCATAAGTTAAATGTTTAATAATTTAGCAATCTACTATACAATAAAATAAAATTATAGTTTTTATAGAAATTTGAACAATAATATTAAAAATAATTATCTTTAATAGCGTAGTTTGTATAAAATAAATGAAAATATTTTTTTATATTGCGTCTTTCTTAAGAATGCAATAGAGAAAGTATTTTCATTTGATGATTTAATTTTGATTGAAATAATTTTCCCAGCGATTTAATACATTCAAAAAATGTTCTGGTATCTTTTTAAAACCTGATATTTCTCTAACATCTTTCAACTTTTACATCCAATATGTTACCTAAATTTAATATTTAACATTTAGTAATATACATTTTTCGTTTTGTTCACTAAATATGCTCATTAATTCCATAAAATATCGTTGATTACCTCTGTTAGCATAATAGCACGTAAGGAATGAAAATTCAAACGTGCAACTAAAATTACACATCTGCCAATCAAAATTTAGAAAAGAAGCAATAGAGTTTTATTAAGAAACTATTATACATACGTCGGCAAGGTAATTGCAGTCGGCCAAGAAACATGAACAAAAATGAACATCACAGATTACGTACCTTCAACTACTACATATAAACAACGAATGAATAAAAGTAAAATGGAGAAGTAAACGTTAAGCTAGCTGACGTATGGAACAAAATGAAATATTTGATGTGAATAAATTGAATGTTTTACATGCAAAACATTTGGTCTTAGGATTACGAATGTAAAAAATGTAAACTTCTGTTGTGTTTACCAGTTCTAAAAAGTAAACTATAGCAAAACTTTGTCAGAAGGGACTAGTTCTTTCTCAATATTTAAACATGTTGTATTCTCTATGATACTTGTCTTAACTTTTTGTGGGTACTAATGTCATGACATTACCAGCTTCTTTTATCCAAATCCGATTTTATCCGAAATATGTTCAATACCTCCCAGTTGCAAATATTTCGTGGAAACAGAAACAATACCCATCAAACCCAATACTATATTATGAAATGTGTGACTGGGATGGTACAGATGTGCTTGAATTTCTTAAAGATTAAATTTTTCTTACATTGAAAAGAAAAAATTTTGAACGTAACATGTGTATGAAGGTGTATAATTGTACTCGCGGTATATAAGAAAACTCGCTCCTATCGTCGCTAGTTTCTTTGAACTTACCACTCATGCAATTATCCCAATCTTTATACACTCATTTTATTAATTACTATCATGGAAGTCATAAACATAATTTGCAATAGAGAAAAAAAGAATTAAATGTTGAACTCAGTGTCTCCGAATTTCTGGGTCTTTCGTTGAATTCAACATTTAATCCTTTTTTCCTTGATTGGCATACTTAATTCCTTTTCGTTGCAGTACAGACCCCGAGCGAGTCAGATAATAAAATACCGGCGTTCCGTTCGCTTCATTTTGTCAACGCCTGCTATTAACTTGGCCTTCCGCGCGGTTGAGCGTCAAAGCAGGACTCTTGGAAGCGCAGTCGAGAACACTAATGAAGGCGCCGCTCGCAGCTCCTGAAATTGACGCACCTGCATATTGCGCCCTGGTCGACTCTATGCCGGTCGATCATTATAGTTCGCGATATCGCTCTTGCTACCTCTTCTCTACACGATGTCGTAGAGTGAAATAAATCTTATTTACGGCGTTACTACTGTACGACTTCTTATTACAACCGAGTGGATCAGGGCTTCAACTGATGTCGCTGTAGTGCCTCTGGGTGGGAGGTCCTAGGTTCTAGTCGGAAATGTGGCGGGATTTTCGACATTTAGCTAGGTCGGATTCAGTCGCTGTCTAGAGGAGAATTTCAGTGGTCGGCTGCTCTGATCGATAGCTTTCCGTGGTTTCTTCGATCAACACCAGGCGAATGCCTGAACAGTAACCTAATAAACGGGCCTTGCGCGATCTTTCCTACCTCTTCCTTGTCCTGTCATCTCCCTAGCTCAATATCACACGTGACGGGAGACCGGTCGGGAGCTTAGATCTTGTCCAGGCTGGTGCGGTGTTCCGCTGATGGGAGTTACTTGGTTGAGGAAAACCCCGCTAGCTGACGTGTAATTCTGGGCCGGATTTCACCATCCAGCTGGTGAAGATCACCGCCACCTAATAAACTAGCTGACGCGCCCGTAATTTCGAATCAATCAATCAAAATATGTTACAACAACCGGGATTAGATAATTATTCAACGAGGCCATTAGGCAGAGTTTCATAAGCAACCGTAATAAGAAAATCTGTGCCATTATATACCACCAGAAGTTTTTATTTTCCAGTCATTGAATTGTTGTAAATTAAAATAAATCAAAATCTATCAAAAAATATAAAATTAGTAAGTATACTTAAAATAAATAATTGACATTTCAGAGAATACAAACAAAGAGTGTCATTTTAATTTTAAGAAGAAACTTAGTCCGTTCAATTTAAATTGATACGTCCTAATGCAATTTATGCGCGACTGAACTTAAAGTAAGTTTTCTTCATTGCCGCGCGTATGTAATTTTCTGCTTCCCGACGTTACCTGATTTGAAACCGGTAGATTTCCTCTCGGCGGGAAGGTCTAAAAGTATTTTTAATTACGTCCGAACCAGCGGTGCGGCCACCACGACTGCGAGCGCTGGGCTCAGTGGGAGGAATTGGAAATTCAGGAAGACGTAAATCCGCGCTTCGATGCTGGAAAGGTAATCAGTCGATCACGATTTTTCAATCTTACCTTCCCTTAATTGTCAAGAATGTAAATAGGGTAAAGAAGATTATGAATTACATAAATAACTGGGGTAGCAAATTCTAATGAAATATTTAATCGGTAGTAAATTTCTCATTTGTAGTAAGTCCTTTTATGCGTCTTTTGCAGTTTTGGGAACCTTTAACATTTGGTGAAGAGAGCAATTATGTATTGAAAAATTGCATGCTCATTAGTCAGCAAAGACTGTATTTCTGCTGAAAATATTTTTTAAGAAAAGGTTCTTTGTGAAAGAAATTTAACATTATATTCAAATCATATAATGTTTTAAATTTTCATCTTTAAATCTATTGTATCGTTTTATATTTTATTTGAACAATGAGTAGTTTCCCAAAGATATCCTCCATTAATTCGTCACTGAATTTAGGTGTATTGTGTCTGCAAAATTCCGAAAAAAAATATACAGTGTTCACCAAAGGTAGTGATATAGTTTAATGGCTCAACGAGAGCTTAAGAGTATTAATGGAAGAAGGACTAATGTGAGGTGGAATACCTGCAATTACTTCGTTTATTGTGTGAATAGTCCAGCTGATTTGTTTTTGTTCGTCACATACCTTCTGTTGCAGCGCCCCCTGCAATTGCCATGCCACATTAATATAGAAACACCGAAAAGGAGACGACGAATGTGGAGGAAGAGGAACAGGAATTCAAGAAAGAAAAGAAAGACTGTATGGAAAGAGTAAGGAGAGAAGATGTATTAGTAGAAATAGGGCGACTGGATAAACAGAAAGAGAAGAAACAGAAGCGGAAAAAATAAAAAAGAGCGATAATGGAGATAATAATGAAGATAAAAAAATTATTAAAACGAACACATGATTTGTATTCACTTGACGAATCGTGAATTGTGCATATTTTTATTTCCCGCTTATGAAACCCCGGCAGAGCGACAACCACCAGATCAAAACAAAACCTAACTGACGTCGCTAGCCGAGTTCCTTAACTACGCTCCGTGGAGTCACTAGAGGTTAGGCAAATCAAGACTCCACGAGTTCCGGGATGGGTGACTTTCTCGTAATCGCGGGATCTAACGGCGCCGAGCCTAGGGGATGACGAATAAATGGCAATGACTGATGACTGACTAGATTAAATGAGGATTACTGCACTTCACGTTCGACATAAGTAGGTGATTATAAATAGAACATTATTACGAATGAACGTAACAGAACAAAACTAGTGGTAAGAAAATTACTTTGTCTTCATCGCTGTCCGGAGGATGTTGCGTCCTTTGCAGAGAGGCCGACGTTTCACCTGTCATATCGTAGGCTTCCTCAGGGAAGTGATATCTCAGTGCTCCTCCTACGGTATTACATACTGTCCAGCCGAGACAGCCGTGAAGACATGGTCTCGAGCCGCGAAGCTTATGTTTACATTTGACAAACATGTTTTCTCGCATATTTCTAAATTTGTAATTTTCGAAACTTCTGTGCCTTTTACGCCAATACATGGTTGCGTAAGATCGTTGTTACGGATTGTAAATTTAAAAGAAAAAGTGTGTTCGGGCGGCAGATGGTGCCTTCCAACCTCGAGCAGAGGCTGACTGTGGCGGTGGAGGCGGCCGAAGAGGCGACCGCATCCCATCAGGTGCCGTCCGCGCCACGCGTTCCAAGCGAAACGGAATGGCGAAATGGCGAAACGGCGAAATGGCTGCCCCCGACCCCGCCTCACCCCACCAGATCAATGCTCCCGGAGGCCGCTCAAACTGATATCCACTTGTAGAACAACTCCGGAAGAAACGCAATGGCGTTAGTTTAATCGCATCCCGTGCAATGAAAGAGAAGTGTAGGGAATGGAATGGAGGCTGGTGGAAACAGAACGGAATCAAGGAGAGTTGATTCAAAAGAATGGGAATCAAATATTTTGAATTGAAAAGAAATTAATAGTTGCCTATAGATAGGCTGTTCTTCTAAGTACCTAAACTTAATTTGAATTTCAAGGACACGAGATGTGAATAGTAGGATTTAATGCTGGATAATAATGGTAAATAATAAAGAAAACATGTCAAATCGTGATGTCTTGAGGGATTAAATATTCAACAAGATCATTGGGGATGTTTATTGTTTCATTTTAATTAACGAAAAGCAAAACGATGTCCAGGTTCAGTTCTTTTCTTTGCGTCCCTTTTCAAGAGCACATAGAAAATAATATGAAACCCAACAAATGTTCATGTCACTTTATATGAGAAAAATATTTATTGATTTGCATTTAATAATCTGTAATTCATGAAAAACTCTATGACATGACTGTATCAAATAAAGTCCGATCTTCAAAATGTAGTAATGTATTAAACTTTATTATATCAAGACTAAAAATACTACAAATGTTTCCGGAATGTATTCTGAATGTTCGAGTAAATAATTAAGATTATTTTCATCCACAGCCAGAATTTCGGCAATAAAACATACTAATACAAACACCTGTGATTAATTGCGATACATTTTAGACAATAAGCTTATCAGAAAATACATCAATGATTTTGTGCACCCTAAAGTTATAGAAATATAAAAAATTAGCAATTACCGGCAATTATCCATCTTGACAATGTTTGTATAAGTAAATGTATTAGGCGTTTTAGGTCCATTGTCCTACTTTGCGGGTTAGTTAACGGTGTCCTCCATGCCAGAGCCTAGTTCAATTCTCATCCTTGAAGTAAGAGAGACATGTGGCGAACATGTCATATTCAATTCACCGTTAATAGTAAACTACGCAACAACTCTATTTTAGCCCCGGTAGGGAATCGAACCCGGGATCACACCACTGGGAAGCTAGCAGTTCCCATGAGCTCACGTGACATCTTAAACGACTGAATCAATGCTAGGGTTAAATATTTAAAATTCTGTAAAACATCAGTGTCTTATTAATGAACTCAAATGGATATCCATTGCCTAAAATGTCAATTACCTGCCTAACATTCTAAAATATCTTTGAATTATTTGCTTTGATAAATTTCTCTACTATTCAATTTTATTAACTATTATTTTGTGGTAGGTTATCTGTTCAAATCTAAACTACGATTATAATCCTTGTCCGAGCTCTTCCAGAGGAAGACTTCATCTTCTTTTTTCGTCTGCAAAGTGTAAAAGAACGCTAATGGAAAGTGCACTTCAGGGTAACATACAGCTACTTCGTGAGAGCTTTTTTGTGTTGCGCGTTAGTATACAATGTAGGAGTAGGAAGAGCAACGTGTCTCAAAGATAGGAGTAAAAAAAATAATTTCACGGTAGAAAATTATATTCAGATAGAAAGAGATGTTAACAATATTTTAGAGAATTTTTTAAAATGTCCATTGCCATTTAAAATGTAAACATGATTTCAGTTACTAATTTATATTTCTTCATTTTCTTCTTTGTCGGCGTTATAAAACTGATATCATTATCATATGAAGGAGTATACCCTGTGGGATTTGATATTGAGTGATTTAGAACACTGAGTATTTGCTTTATTAACTACAAATTATAATTGCATGAATATTGCGTAAATATAAATACCGTTAATTAATATTTTCAATATTTACAAATTATTTGTGTAGTATTTACAATGTCCATTGATGTAATGTTTTGTCATACCGCTTTTTTTATTGCAAGTCCCAAACAATAAGTATGTACTTTTCTGTTATAGCTGTGCCAGCACTTGTATTTCTAGTTATTTATCTCTTAAGTCTTCTTCTCTATCAAGTGTAACCCATGTTCTGCATTATCTTGTAACTCGAATTCTTCCAATTTTTTCACCATAGAAAATTTTTACACGCTATTAGGACCACAAAATCTCTGACATTCCTTCTTGTTCTAATATTCAGAGTCGCGTATGTAGTCTTGCGGTTCTTATAGCTCAAAAGTAAGAACCCAATATGGTTAAATAATAGTGTATGAAAATTAGTTAGATGTTTTAACAAAATAGATATTTTGTTCAACTCTTCTTATTTTATTTAACTAGTTAATATAACATATTTCTCATTCTAATGTCTTAATACCCGCGTATTTGCAGTAGCTCTTATTTTCGACTCTACAAAGATCATGTTTGTATGTGTGAAATTTTCATCAAAATTGAACATAACATGAAGTACTTTGTTCAATTATTATGTCAGGTAATGTAATATGTAAAACAGGCATTTAATATAGAACAAAATGTAATACTTCTTCATGTGAAAAATAGTTGTTTTTTAACATAAAACATAGATAAATTTCCAATCCTGATTTTTTATTAAAACGTGGGTAGTACTTTCAATATAGTAATCAAAACATTTTAGTTAGTATTATTTATGGTCAAATAAATGTTTATTTGATTCTCAAATGTTTCCACTTCAATTATCATTCGCGTTATACGTCTCTTTTGAGTTCCTAAGAAAAAAAATGTTAAACTCCAGTCTCAATTGTTTCACTGCAATTTATGTTAACATGTTGCGATGAGCTTTTGTTCCATGGCTGCTTTTATTTACGCTGTGCATTGCGAGGGGTCTCGCGCAGGCGAAGGGCCAGCAGCAGTCACGAGCATCCCTCGTTCTGAAGGTTTCGTAACGATGCTGACCACGCGTTAATTTGTTCACTACATCTCGTGCAGCGCGTTCGCAGAGTTAAAATATTCACGCAACAGCCATCCAGTGGATCTCACTTTCATTTACACATGTATAAATATGTCAGAAAATGGTTTAAGAAGTTATTTGGAAATAGTTGCTATGATTCTACTTTTCAAATTTAATTACGTTTGGAAAACCATTTAACAAGAATTGATATATGATATAAACGTCGCGTCGCTGAGTTTCAGAATGTATCTAGATATTATATTTAGAGAATGAAATGGTAATATTATTAAAGGAAAACATAGAGAGTAAATATTACTAAAATAATTACCTCAGAGAACTCAACAAATTAATAGTCTCTTTGGTAACAAGAAGGCGCATTACTCCACTACGCTGAATCGTCTTCAAAGTATTTAATAACTAGTTTAGCATGGCACTTATGGCACTTATTTTCATGATGTAACTTGTTCTTTGAAAGTTCACAGTAAAGACGCACTTCTGTCCGGGCAGTCTGTTTTCGTTTTCTGTGCGAGCAGTGTGTTTAAATTTTTATTTCGTTACAAAATTTGACTTAATAATCTTTGATCTAAGGAATAAAATCTTAATTATGCATGTAAATGTCGTAGAGAGATTACAGTAATTAACAGCATTTGCCCAATATAATCATAGTTGCAATAAAATCATCAAAAACACAAGTATTTCCAAATGTTTTCATAACATTGTCTTGTTAAGAGTTCTGGAATGAATTATTGATTACCTCTGCAGGTAATGCGTTCTCGTTAGTTAATTATCTCGTTTTTAGAAAAATTTCTTGGAATTTTGTAGATTAACTCACAAAAAGTTACTAGTTCCCCCCTAGAAGACTGATATAGATTACACGATTGCTGGTAAGGATGTCATTGAATGAGTACATGCTAATTGTTATCAAGAACATCAGATCTAACCCCTTGAAAATTTTGACACGGAAAGGGTTCGAAAACACGTGCGTTAGCTGTTAGCTGTTAACACGATAACAAAATGTGCTAGCTGTTATTCGTAACACCTGGAAAGTTTGAAAAAGTTCATTTATTGATAAGTTGAGGAAACGCTCCGTTATAAATCACAACTTCGTAATAATGCATGTAAATCAGTTGCTTCGTATCAAATGTACAGACAGTACTTGCTCACTTTATGAGCAGTTAGCTATGATTTGTCTCCATTGTTTGTTCTGAACTGAGATTTTTGCAACTCAACAACTTATACCTCCCAAGGGTAGATTTACATAAATCGCAGTATAATTTCAATCATATTTCATTAAACTCTTATTATATTTCAGCAAACATACACACGATTCCCGATGCACAATGTTAATTAAACAAATGGGGACATTCCAATGAATACTGCATTTCTGGCGTTCTCATCCAAACGAAAATGTCATGTGTCAAACGAAATTCTAGATGACCGTATCACCAATACAGCCACGGGCAGCAGAGTATGTGAAACGTCTTGGGCATGATGAAACAAATGTATGAGCAATGGGCTGCAAGAATGGCGCAACCAAATATGTAACCTAAATTTATCCACGCATTACAAGCCTTACATGCTGTACGTATGTCGCAGCTGGTGGGTGTCTTACGGTTTAATCCTGCAATAATTTTCCCTCATACACAACAACCCCGCTCGGATCGACAAACGTATTCGTCATGCGTTACGCGACACAAGCGCCATCTGCACACACGACACGTGCATGATCGATTTTTTTTCTCCTACACAACGATATCAAAGTAATACTCACAGGTTGTACGATTTCAGTGTCATAAGTAAAGTATATACGAGGGTTGAGGCAGAAGTCATGGAAACTATTATTTTTATTTCTAAAAGAAATGTTATTGAATCACACGATTTTGTTTCTCGCGTGAAAAAAGTGCGTTCAAAACAACAGAAGGCTCTATGAGTTCTTTTAGCGCAGAAAGTAATGCGAAATCAGTTGTCTGACTACTGCCGAGTGAGATGAATGTATCGCCTTTTAAGCAGCGCTCCTACTCAAAGATAGCCGCTCTTCGTGGGAGAAATTCCATAGGATGTCTCCGTAAATTGGTGGAAGCTCTTGCAAACAATGCTCTGTCATACCGAACAGTCTCAAAATGAGCAGGAGAGTGTCTGGGAGGATGCGAAGCAACCAATGATCATCAAAGCACGTGACGATCTGTGAAAGTGTGAACCGATGTCACACACGTCGTAAACAAGCATCTGCCGAATCTTGCTTTTAGAACGGATTCTAAAGCTTTTGGAATGTTCTGGTCTCGTATATACTAAAATGCTTTGGAAAATGAATCCAATTCTGTCGTTTCAAATAACCTTAATAAATATGAGAAACACATTTTTTGGTGTGGCATCAAATGCAGAGGCACTTAATGCATACCTTGTCCTGTCATGTGTATATTTAACATATTCCACCTGTGGTCGTATTCACAGAAATAATTGTTGCCATGACTTATGCTCCAACCCTCGTATACTGTATTTATGCTATATTAATGTATGGTATTAGCTTAACATGTAAAAGTCTCATTCAGATTTAACGAAACTACGTCCATTCTCTGCAGGAGGTGCCTCTGATTCTATTTTAAAGTTTTTTACGCTAAACACATACAGTAAATATACCATGACAATTATTTGACGCAATTCACTAAGAGCAGAATAGTTACTGGATTAATTAAGTAATTAAACTATGAATTCACAATGCGGTGTTCTGATAACGAAGTCAATATTCAATCATAATGTTCGGGACAAACACGACATACAGATATTTGTGTCTGACTAACAAGAGATGTAAGCCAACTTCAAACGAATGTTTGTATGAAAATGCATTGAAATGCTTATGTTGAATGTAAATGGAGACGTTACGTTATTTGCCAAAGGGAATTCCTTCCTTGTATAATATACATGCTTCATTTAGTTGATTACACAATATATTCGTATATTACATCAATATTATATATGTATAATTCAATAAATTATATATTAACATAGTTATTAACGTAATATAATATTATAACATATTATCTAGAAAGTATATTGTAACATATGTATGTTATATATATATATATATATATAT
>BOPP01000047.1:7503741-7555567 GCA_017312745.1 Gryllus bimaculatus | reverse complement strand
ATATATATATATATAGAGAGAGAGAGAGAGAGAGAGAGAAAGAGAGAGAGAGCGAGCCTCCGACCATGTGAGAAATGTTAACAGTTTAGTTAGTTATCCTTGGAACCGAAAAAAATTGTTTTGAATTTTTCTGAAAATGGATATGTCCGTGTTACTTGACTTACATTCATACTGCGCGTTCGGACTGAATTGTTATACCTATTGCGTCACTTCCTACTGTATTATACAAATACACGTACATACATAAATGTCTTATTTCACTTTCGAGTTTATATCCAAATATCTCTCAAATGTATTGTATTCGTAGACGCAATTGTGCGCGGTTATTGCCAACACTTTGAAGAGGCTTTATAAAAAAGCCCCCAGATTTCAATATCTTCTCGGCTTCATATCACGCTGGAAAATCGCATCTCCCTGTCGGATGCCTCGGATGAAAAAGAGTGAATGACACACTTACAGAGACGGATGAATAAGGCATAGGTTAATAACAGACTTGGTGTGAATCAATATCGTTGTCTATGTATACATGTAGGTATTGCACTTAAAGAGGTATATGTTATGGAACGTCACTGTGATCTTCTTAATTATTTTGCATTTCTCTGTTTTTAATTATTCTTGTTCCAATATCGTATCATTTATCGTCTTACAATAGAGTTTTTATAAAAATCTCCTATATGTGTACGCTCTTAAATATATTTCAAATTATTATGGTACTCATTATTTTCATATAATTTCTTGTAACTTTACAATACTCTATTTCTCTGCTATACATCTGAAAAGTTGTTTAATACTTCTGTAAATTACTTCGAGTAATCTTCTTAACTTATGTTCAAAGGCCATATACTACACGTTGTATTAAATGATTAAATAGTTTGTGTTCTCCATACTCATTAAGCAGACTTAAATTTAAATGAAACATAATACTGAAAATACCGATGTGCAGTTGTTGGCATTTTTCATGTCTGAAATAATGAAAGTAATTTTGTCAACTGAAATTTATTATGAGAGTTTATTAAATTTATTAAGATCTTCGTCGGCTTTGTTGTCATCATTGTATGAAAGTCTGAAGATGTTCACAGAAATAAAGAGATAATACATACAATGAAATTAAAATACGTTTTATTTTTAAATATCAAATGAAATTAAAAAACCGAATAAGCTAAGTAAAAGTCTCGACTAATTGTAAATGGATATATTGTTACAAATTTACTTGCTCTAATATATTATTTGCATTATATCTTTAATCGTCTTGAATTTTTACATCTTTAAACGGATGGTAACAGTAAAGTTGAAGAAATACGACTCTCATAATAACTTTAAGTTGACCGAGATGACTTTCATTATTTTACCAACTATTTGGTACTACGGAACATAGTTTATCAAAGTGGCAAGATAAACAACAAATTAAATTAGAAGTATCTAAAATGGGTATGGACATTTTTCCTTTATCTCTTGTAATTTGAGAAACCGAAACTTCCCAAATTCAAGTAATTAAACAGAGGCAGAAACGAATGCATAATATGACACATTGATATGCCATATATTATACCCAGCAATATATTACTTTCCAAAGCACTTTCCGCCAACCCGATGAACACACATTTTATAATGTGGAAAATACAATGTGATGACTTCATCAACTTGAAGGAATAAAAACGGAAGTAACTCGTTTTGAATAATTAAAACATACCAGAAAATGATTATTAAAAGTTATTAAATCGTCCAATAAGAAGTGCTGCTTTTTAGTGATTAAACAGTAACGTAAGATATGTATTAATAAACAAATATATTTACATCTGTGAAAGAGCTGAAAATTAGATTCTGTAAACGAAATTTTGTCAAATTTTGTAAGTAAAAATTTTAAACAATTTGTTTCAATACATATTTAATTTATCAATTGTGTAGAGTATCACAAAGGTTCTAAGGTGGTGCCAAAGTACGAAAGGTGGCAGAGTGTACAACGGTGTGAAATGTTCAAGGAAAGCAAGAGTTCATCAAATCATAGTATTTTAATCACCTCTTGTTATAATAGGTGGATATATAGTTTGGATGCATCATATGTTATAAATGTCTAAAAGTGATAACAATATAAAAATAATTATGTAGTTGTATATTTGTTGTTGTTTTGGTTACCCTAACCTCACATCGTTGATGTTATCGTCTGTCCCTACTTTCTGTCGATGCAGTGCTGTTCAGGTACTGTTTGAAACTTCACCTTTTCCCCCACCCCCACCCACCCTCAACAAGAAAGGCAGTTCCCGCCTCGAGGTGGCAGCGGCGACCGAGCAATCGAGCGCCGGTCTAAGAACTTCCTTGTTGCAGGTGGAGCTCCGCGAGGACAGAGTTCGCCACATCAAGCGGACACTCACCGCAGCCTTTCCTCCAGAATGCGGCGCCCTACGCCCGCGCCCACATCTAAGCCCTTCGGGGCCCTCCGCGCCCGGCGCCTCGCCCTCGAGGACCTCTAACGAGCCGAACACGCCCCAACTTACCGACAGTTGCCGCAAGTGACGTAATTGGAATGTGTGAAACGCAGTGAAACGCCGGTTTAAACTCGTTATCCCTCTCGGGTCAATCGAGTTTCGGTCCGCGCCCGCGCGCGGGGTAGTTGTCAGGCTGGCGGAGTGATTTGGTGGGCGGTTCGTCAAGGGTCTAGCGACCCTCCACCTCCACCTCCTCCCCTCCCCTCACCGCCCCCGGCTGCACGGCCCTCCTTGCCAGGCACTTCACTCGGCGCGAAGCCCCGAGAGACTGTCGCTTGTTGCGTGGAGGCCGTCAGGACGGCGGTCGAGCGCGGCGGAACAGCGCCTTTCCCAGATTGCTCGGCGCACGGAAGCTCCCTCCGACCTGCCCCCTCCCTTCCCCTCCCTCTCCTCGCCCCGGCCACTCCACGGCCGCGACGTCAGGCAATGCGCCGCCGCGGCCATTCCCTGCCTTAAAGAGGCGCGGCGAAGCGCGGGCGAGGCCCCAGAGGGCGAGTAGGGATGGGCAGCGGCCGGAAGGGCTGTGACCGGTGGAGGGCGTCGTTACGTCAGCCGCCGCGCCGATCGACGAGTTGACGTTTGTGGTCGGTTTCCGCGTGGTGCGTATTCATACGGCGGCTATAACTGCAGTTACGAGAAGATCTTGGTGTTTGGAGTGTTCTGGTTGTTGGATGTTGTGTGACTAGAAGACGACGCTGAGAGGATCGTTTCTGTTGAAAAGAGATTTACTGTGCTGTTGAGAGAGGAAGTTGGCGTTAAAAATGAGGAAATGGAATGCGGTAGTATCCAGAAAAAAAGGGTATCAGAATACTGTAAAGGAAGTTTTCTAATAAAAAGAAGAGTGAAGAATTCTACAGGGGAAGAAATTCTTAGAAATTAATGCTACCTGTAAAGTTGTCCCAACGCTAATTATATTAATGTCTTCATCAAACATTTTTTAAATTACAACTGTTCATAATCTCTCTTATACTCTTCATTAGTAATTGGTGTTGCTTTCTCCGAAAATAAGTTGTCCGCGGATGATGACAATTTTCGAAGATCACTAAATTTATAATATCCAAAACCTTCTTTTGACTTTTTTGTCTTTGACAGTTTGGGAGTAATTGAAGTATTTAACATTAATTGTTGATGGGTAAACGATGTGAATGTTGCGAAAAGAAACTTTGCTTCACTAGAACTTGCGTTCTCAAACTTAAGACAATGAAGCTATGATTACAAAAAGCATCGTGTTTTACATACATCTATTGATTCGACTCTTCTAAGTGTTCTTTTATTGGTGGCAAAAGAAAAAATAACATTTTATTCAACATAATATTTCAGCTTTGCGTGACGTGTGTATACTCATTGGAAGTGTTCTTTATCACAACTTAAATTTATTTCTGATACACCAAGTGGGCACCATGTAGCAAAACTGAACTTTTTGCTTTCTATTCAATTCTCCATTTTGATTAAATTCTTTCCGAATATACGACTACTAAAAGATCTATCGAGGCAAACAACATGTGCACTTTTCAGTCCCCCGAATTCATGAGACTAAGTCGCTAAACATTTCGGTAGTCTCATCCTCATGAACTTCTCTTAAGACTCCTTGAAGAGTTCCCAATAAGTGTTTTCCAGCTAAACCCTCTCTGCAGTTCGGTTCGATGAAAGTGCTTCACCGAGTTTAAAAGCCAATGCGGTGAACCACCTATGTGGCTGGTAGGTTTTACGAACTCGCCGACGATCAAAGGCCTCTAGACGAGATTGAACATGCGCTGGCAAAAAATAACCGCTCTCGTTGGTTCCAGGATGCAGTTTGAATGGCGTTGGCCCCAGGTATCGATCACTTCGCTCGTAGCCTCTCAACGTTTTTAATCTGTACCAACTCTGTTGGAAATTGATATCCGATCCCATGTATTGTGTGTCGGGTAAATGTGCTCATGTTAAATGTTGCAGTTTTATGTCTGGTTTTAATGATTTTTAGGCAGCAATGTAGTTAACAATTTTGTGTGTATATTAGTTTACTAGAGTAGCCTAGATGAAGCAAGTTCCAACATAGATGTTTCATCAAGAGTAAATAACCTATATGGTTGTAGCATTGATAAGAATATATCAAGAGAGCCGCCACATCGCACTGAACTCTAATAAATAATACGTCCACATTTCTGCCATTTCATATTGAAAAGTGAAGGCATAGTAATTCTTGATTTATAATTAGTGTTAACTTTCAACGCAACATGCTTTTTAATTGTTAGGAAGACCCATTGGAATTAAAGAAACACTCCACTCTGTACATCTGGAGAGATCAAGATATTTATTCGACGAATAACAACTAAATATTATGAGAATAGAGATTTGACTTTTTTCTATGATGTGTCTAAATATTTATTACCTGTTATACGTGTGAAATACTTCATTACTTAGTCAGTGTTCATTTACTTCAACAACCACAACACGGAAAACATTGAAAGTTATACTAACCTCACTTCATCCATAAAATTTTAATCTATTATTCAGTGACTTATGCACTAGGAACGTACAGCTATTCTACTCTCGTATTCGTCAAACCACCTTTTATTTTCGTGCATTCCAAAAGGGTGAATTTCATTGTAAACCTGGACGTTTTGCAAACTCTACTCCGCCTTTCTCACCAAATCAACTTCTCAACCACAGTTTTTCCGTCGTCTTGGTGTCACGAAGCTGAATTTTCCCAACCATCTACAAAATATTCGATCTTAAACCGCAAACAGCGCAATCTCGTGCTCCACCGTGTTCCGCGCGCGTGCCGGAGCGCCCGCCATGTCGTCGCCCAGCGCCATGAAGTCTATGATGGTGCCGACGTCGGCCGGGCTGTGCAAGTCGGGGTCGTCGCTGGACCTGTCGGCGCTGTCCAAGGACGAGGCGGAGCGCACGCAGGTGTCGAAGCTGCGCCGCGTCTTCACGACGCACGCGCGCCGCCGCTCCACGCGCAAGAAGGAGCTGGTGCCCGGCTTCAACCTGTCGCACATGATGAAGGAGCCCCTGCGCGTCGTGCACTCCGTGCCGCTCAGCTTCCCGCACGGGTGAGTGCCTAGCGCACGCGCATGCGCACGTGCATGCGCACGTGCATGCGCACGTGCATGCGCACGTGTATGTACACGTGTATGCACACGTGTATGTACACGTGTATGCACACGTGTATGCACACGTGCATGTATACGTGCATGTACACGTGCATGTACACGTGCATGTACACGTGCATGTACACGTGCATGTGCACGTGCATGTACACGTGCATGTACACGTGCATGTACACGTGTACATTCACATGTGCACTCGCGAATGCGCGTCTGGAGCGAGTGAAGACGTCCGTGCCCGGACACGTTCGTTTGTGGCGGTAATATGGTATTTAATAGAACAATGTAGGCATTCACGGCTGGATATGTTGTTAACAATACCTTCCGAGCTGGGAAAACTGAAGGTGTCTGCGGCAGTCGCAGATAAAATATTTGGACGCAGAAATTCCAGTAGACCACGGCTATTAAGCCCCGACGGTATTATTGGTATGGTTTCTGTTCCTATTAACAGGTCACCGCGCGTGTTGAACCACGGCGTTCTTCGTCGATCTCACCCTTGTTTCTTCCTACTGCTGTTCATAGCTGAGTTGAGTTCAACTACCAGCTTAGGAGGCTCAGGGCATGAGTCGATGCAAACTTTTAGACACTACCTACACAGCTGGGTTGAGTTCTGTTTCTGTCAGAAGAATTTGAGCTGCTGGTTGCTCTGATCGGTTGTTTTCCGTGGTTTCTCCGATCAACACCTGACGAATGTTGGAGAAGTACCGTAACAAACGGGCCACGGACCACTCGCGATTTTTCCTTCTTTTCCCTTCCTCTATACTTGTCTCTATTTACACATACATTTGCACTATTTACACATACAACACACTTCCACACGTGTTAGGAGGCCACCAGGAGGTTAGAGTTTTTTCCGGCAGGAATGGGCACTCGCTGATGGGAAATATCTGATGGGGGAAAATCTCTCTATCCCACGTGTAGAGAGGTGCCGAAACCCGCCAGCCAGCGGGGGAAAATCGCCGCCACCCCCCGTGATAGGAACATGCGCTACACTTATGGAACAAATTGCCTTAGCAGTTAATGCGGAAGGAATCAGTCAATCGAGTTCAACCTCTCTGGAGGAGAATGATAGCGGCCGGCTGCTCTGATCGGTAGTATTTTGTGATTTCTCCGATGAACGCCAGACGAATGCTGGAGCAGTACACTAACAAAAGAGACACAAACAGCGCACAATATTTTCTGTCGTTTTCTTTTCCTATCCTCAATGTTCAGGATTTCTTCAATATATCAGGCGAATGGCGGAGCAGTATCTCTCTTCTGTGATACCAAAGGTCTCTCTTAAGCATCCCGTCCCCCAAGCAGAAATCCTTAATGCCGTGTACCCACATCTTATCGTGACTTGACATAAAGGGCAGTCTTAATGTTAAGCAGCCTGATTTACTACTTGTATCTATAGTCGCACACGGTCCAGAAGACGCTGCGCCCTGAGCAAAGTTGCAGTATGGCATCCGAAACTTTGGCACCTGGGCCTATACCGCGGCGTCTCCCGGACAGCCAACGAGTCACTACCCTGACCTGTCAACCATTTCCCGCATATAAATGTTATATCTTTCACACACTCATTCAGATTCTTGAGTTATCTACCCAACCGTTTCTGGGCATTGTTTACACACTCCATCTGGCTTATTTCTACACAATCCTCTTAAGAGTTAGTGTTAACTATATTATTGCAAGTTTTTGTGTCCTAATGTCCGAGGTAATATTATCTCCATGGTAATGGATATAGCTCATACGATTTGTCAGTACAACTCTTGAAATAATATTTTCAACGCCAACAACCTCCTTCCCTCCACTAGTTCCTCTATAATCGGCTACACAGTTTTTGGCGCTCTTCTTTGTTTTTTGTAATTTTATACTGTTGGCAATATTTTGTAATAGACACCATAAAGAACCTCCCTCATATAAACGCTTGTAGCTGCAATTAGTCCATTTAAAGAGGTGTGCCATTCTTTTCTGACAGCTATCTATTACAACAGCGATGACTGTGCATTTGTCATTTGTTCTAACAGCTTCTTTGACCGCTAGTATTCCTGCTCTTATTTCTTACTTCAATCGCTGTCTTCTCGAACAATCCTGTAAGTTTTGAATTTCCTAGGGGATGTAGAAAATGCATTAACCCACAAACTGTTCTTCCTGATGACATGTCTTTTCCACTTGATCCACGGACTTTCATAAATTTAGTATTATCTTCAAAGGCACATTTTGACTCTCGAGTTGCAGATTTTGTATACAACTACACAGCTAAACTCATCTCCATTTTCACTTTTTTGAACCTTCATGTTTTATGATTGATTACAGAGAGAGGTGGCTCCTGATGACAGTCCCGATGACAGTAAGATTTTCGACGGTAGCTTGTCAGCTCGGTCGAATTCAGTCGCCGTCTAACGGCCGGTTGTGCTGATGCGTGGTTTCTTTGAATACCTGGGAATGCCGGAGTAGTACCATAACATATGGGCCATGGACCGCGCGCAATCTTTGTTACCTCTCCCTTGTCCTATAGTCACCTGTCACACAGGCGCACACACACTAACATACACTGCACTACCATACATGATGGGCGACCGGTCGTGAACATGCCCCGGCTGGGTCAGTGTCCTTCTGGTGAGGAAAAAACACTAGTCGACTGTAGGAAAGCGCAATATCTCGCTGTCCAGCGGGGGAAGATCACCGCCTCCTCCCGATAAAACATTAACTACACTTACGAGACTAATGCTCTCAGTAACTGTCGCACCCGGAATCTCTAACAATCAATCAATCATGATTAACTACAATGTTCACATCGCACATAGTTAAACACCTGATCAAAGTCAACACTTATATCATTAATAACATTTATAGATAGCTTTTCATAAGTACTAAATTTATTGTACTCGTCCGCCAATAGTGTAAGTTTCTTTCCATTATCACAATTTTTGACGTACAATTCTGTAGAATCTATGTTCTCGTCTGATACACTTTTCGAAGATATTTTTTTAAGTTCATTTTCTTAGAATTTTCTATCTTCAAAAATTCGTCTTTTGCTATTTTTCATATAGTATTCTCTGTAAATAAACACAAAAAACAACATATCACAATACTTAGTCACTACATCACTCCTGTGTATGAAGCTGCGTATAAAGTATGTAAATTGACATTTCAATTAAAAATACTTTATTAGATATTAAACTTCTAATAATATAACTCAATACAAAATGACAGAACCCAACTTCAGTTAATATATTCTTTGTTCCAATTCTAGACAACAATCGAACGTGTCCTAGTAAAAACCAATTATCAATTTTGCAATAGGAGCTCTTTAACTTGATATTGAATTCAGAAATCCACCACTTTCAATGTGGTTGTTTTTAAAATGATTCTCAATTATTCTGTTACTCTAGCAAATCCTACTAGGTGAACCTCATTTAGAGTTAAAATCTCAACTCTAGACGATATTGAAATATTTAGAAATGTAAAGCATTCGCTTGTGAAAACTCTATTCTAACACAATCACCGGCAATCAAAATTAATTTTCCGCTGATTTTCTCTGTGATTCAGTGATGAAGCTCATAAATGTATCATTTAATCAGGTTTAGCATGTTTAATTCCGCTTCATTTGAGAACTTGATTAATGTAATTTTCGCGTAGAACCTTTGACGTTTCGGAATTGGAATAATAAAAAAATTGGATGAATATGACTTCATATATCGATTTCTCTTTTAGAGTACTGGTAAACACGTACTTCCATATATTTTAATTTCTTGTAAAAATACTCATTGGTTTGAATTCGGCCCTTAACAAGCAATTCGTTCAGATAGAACTCTCGTATTGATTTTTCAATAACCTCGACTGGTCATCAAGAACAAAAAACATATTCCAATGTTTTTCATTCTGTACCATTATTTAACGTATTTTTCAGGGCTGCCTTGTACTTTTTGGATTTGAGTGGACTGTGTGTTTGATGGGTGTTTTTGCACAATGACAAGATTATTCCCTTTGTCATGTGATCACTGCCAGAAAATACAGTACGCAGTTCAGAAGATTCAATCACATTTGAACATTTGTATAGGCGTGATGAGCTGTACGCTTTACACAGCTCAATTTTCTCGCGATTCACAAATTATTAATATTCTATGTCCGCAAAATGGCATTAATTTTCCGCATGAGCATCAATCAAATTTGAAACTGTAGGCTTCATTGAATGAATTTTACGTGGGAAGAACGTGTATCTCCTCATGGAGTTCAAGATAGCGACACGCGCGTACTTACATGCTGTTATCAACTCGAACTGATTTCTTCTCCCGGTGACGACGCGCCGGACGATTTTTTGCGAATGAGGTGCAGGGAAGTGATTACAAATTGGCCTATCGCAAATCCATATTCAAATTTGTCCTGAAACATGATCGAAGATTTTGGAAGGATTTTCGATCATGAACGATCACGCAAGATATTCTTCGCAAGGCTGTGACGTCACCCAAGGGCAGCGGACGGGTCGCGACGGTTTTGTTATCTCTGAGGGAGCACAATGCAGCAAAGATTCTGACCTGGCAAACATGAATAGGAGGCAGATTTTGATTACATTAAACCGTGCCAAAATGATCAATAAAATTCTTTTAACAGATTTTTTAAATTCTCTAAAACAAAGAAAAAGTTATGTTAAAATATTATCAAAACCACTTCAAATGAACAACTCAAGCTGTTGGATGTTACCGATGTAATCTGAGCTTCTTCCTTTTCTTCGAGTAAACTCAGCCTGCAAACTTTTGGTTTGGAATATACTTTACAAGAAAATCTCTGCTTTTATTTATCACGAAATTGGTCAAACTGACAATGGCTCTGATAGGTGCCCTAGGAACCTTAGATTAAATAGTACTCATTACGACTGATATTTCAATAATGAGCGATAGAATCGAAAAGGCAACTCAAGAATTCTGTGGTAAAAATTGGTTACATCTCGTAAATCTCGTTTGAAGCGAGTATCAAAATGATATTAAAATCAATGAAATGAGTGAAAAATGCATTGAAAATTCCGTAAAAAGGTAAAAAATGTCTTAATAGTCAAATGTACGAAAAATGTTTATACAAATGCAAAAAAATCTGTGTCATTTCGTTTTGTCATATCATAAAATGAATTTCAATACTAAACGGCATTTTTCTAAAGAGAAAAGAAAAAACCATTAAAATCCACCCCTACATATGAATAAAATTGTATATTTGTATGTTTTTCTACTTTTTGCATGTTTGGCCCGAACAGTATTCACATCAGGTTTACTGAATTCTGTTTTTCATATATTGGTGGCGCAGAAATAATTTCTAATACCAATCTGATATGGTATATTCATTTTTATGAGTTCAGAGAGAAATTAGTGAAAAGAAATCAAATAATTTCTAATTGGTTTAAGACTCATTAAATTTAGAGAATGAGAATTTGTTCAATATGTAAAACAACTAAACTACATTTAGTTGAAGAGTGTTCAAGTTGTAAATGACATTGGTCGTCAAAAAGATAATAATGCACTCAGATTACTCGTGAAATGGTCATACGGAAAAATCCAAATTTCATTGAGACCTCGGAGATGCTAGCCCCATCTGTCTTAAACCGACTATACACATAGTTCAAACTCACTTAAATCGTTATAACCTTAGCCATTGTAGCACCAGTAACCGATCTAACCACTGTGCCAAACTCTGGTTGTCTCGTATAATAGTTGCCGCCCATAGCGTCGTATTCTAATTGGTTCCAGATCTCTTTATTTCAATACGCATGGCTGTGCCATTTTTTGGCTATTCAGTGTATTTTTGCGTGTGTTATTCTGGTAACGGCCATTTTTGTGTTTTGATAACAAAGCTTCCGAACATAAACCGTTAGACATTTATTGCTCCTAAAAAAGCCATAACTGAATGTGTGACTCCACTAGTCATCAGTAGCAAGTACAGAAAAAAATTTAACGCGCATCAAATACGTTTCTGGAAATCTCGCAAAATGTTTAATATCAAATAAATTTAATATATTTGTGTACTCATGACTATTTTATTTATATAATGACACCAATCATTGTAATGAAAATAATTTCTTACCAGCCTGCGTCCTTCAACCTTTAACTACTCGCGTTAGATCTGTGACACATACACTCGTGTCGGGTCATATGGTCCCGACAAAGAAATTTGATCCCTTTGTATGGTGTGTGGGAGGAATGTGTGTTTACTAGTATATATTAGAAATATACGTAATAAATAATCATCATATTTTCAAAACAAAAGGATACAGTTAATTGACACTTTTTTACCTGCACTGTAATTACTACACAGCTGATCGCGAAATTCGTTCAATTGTAAAAAGTTACAATTTCTAGCTTTTGCGGATCTTTTTGCGTTTGTCAATTTTCTTGTCCTTGTGAATACGAACAAACTGATCGTAAGATCGTAATATGGCTGGTACAGATGTCATAGTTACCTCCTTTGTAAAGTTAAAGAGGCCTGAATTGTTCTACTTGACAAGAATTCCAGAGACGTTGCTGTTTTGTGGTTCGTAATCGTCCAAAAATTGCCTACTGTTTTTTCACCCACTGAAAGCACTATTCACCGCTCACCGAAAATGATCGCTATGGGGACTAGCAACTAATGATGAGTTATCGCTAAGGGGACTAGCATGCACATCCGCCATCTTTTAATGCACAGAAACACTAACGGATATTTCAACGTCATTTTTCATTGCTCGCCCTAATTAGGAACGTCACTACAAGAAATTGCATTGAACCCGCTCCTCGGAAGCTCGGCTTGTTCCCAAAAAATAGAAAGACAAATTGCTTTCGGGTCAAATTGACACGACATCAGTAGTTAAGGATTAAGGAATTTAACACTCTGCCGACCGTTCAAAAGAATCGAATCAATAGCCAAACGTGAGCATTCATATTCAAATAAAATGTTTTTTTTATATTTATGTTCTCAATTACAATTGATCTTACTAAAACAATTAGGCGACACAGGGCCGATATCGGACTTTGTTGCTCGAAGCCTTCGTTTACACTTTTAATCCCATGCGTTATTTGCTTTAAATCAATATGACGTTAACGTCGTTTCATTTTCATTTTTATTCTAATAAAATGATACATAGATCAGAACTACGGTACTATTACATATGCATTTTTGCCGACTTAAATTAAACTAATAAACTAACCTAATTCTAAATCTAATACTATGGTAAGTAAGCTCAGAGAGCGCTTTACTTACACTCTTTCTAACACCCATTAATGTTCAAAAATGCTTCAATCTGGAACATTTTTTTCCCTTGTCCCGGAATCTGTGAAGTCACATTGGAATCGGTGATCGAATCGGTTGATGCATGAGTAGAATGAGCGGGACATCATAGTAATCAATAGGATTATGTTCGTGATATTTAATTTTTTGAGCAACTGTGAATTTGAAACGAACCAAAGGGCCTTTTTAATTGTTTTGAGGAATTTATTTTGAATGAGCGTGCCGGGAAAGGTGGCTTAGGGCATCAACTGATGTCCCTGCAGTGCCTCTGACCGGGAGGTCGTAGGTTCAAGTTACGACGGTGGCAGGATTTTCGACGCTAGCTAGATATCTAGTCGACTTCTGCCGCTGTTTGGAGGAGAATTCTAGTGACCGGTAGTTTTTCGTGGCTTCTCCTATTAATACCAGACGAATACCGGAACGGTACTCTAACAAACGGGCCGCGCGCGATCTCTCCCTCCCAGTTCTTGTCCTATCCTACCCCTTACTTTCCCACACAGTTACATTCACTAGACGTGTCGGGAGTTTAGCGCTTGTCCAGGCTGAGGCGATGTCCCGCTGGTGGGAGATACCTGGTTGCGGAAAACCCTGATATCCGACGGTTGATCGGCGCCGGATCTCACCACAGGCACCTCCCGAGTCAAAACAAGCACTGTACTTACGGGACTATCGACCTTAGCTATTGTCGCCCCTGGACTCGTCAATCAATCAATTGAATGAGCGTTAATGTCGTAATCACATCGCCTTCATTTCTTAGACACCCCCTCTTCAAGGCCAACCGAGTTCAAGCCGCCCGCCCCCGCCGTCCGGGTGGACGGCCGCGCCGGAGGGGGGCGTGTCCGTCCAGCGACCTTCTCCGCCAGACGGCTCCCGGCCAGCTTGCGCCCTCAAACGAATGCCAACGCAGGCGTAACGCCATCAAAGCGGGTTTCTGCGCCGATTAGTGCGCCGGGCTTTAATAACGCAGACACAAAGCGCCCCGCCGCGCCCTCGCGTGGCCCTCGCCCCGAGCGATCACAGCGCTCCGCGCGGCGCCCCCCCCCCTCCCACCGGTCTGTTGTCGTACGGACAGCAGACAGGGGAAAAATGCCGCTGGGAATGGGCGAGCGCGCCGGTGCGTTCTGTTGGCCTACATCCAGTGTGGAGGAGAGGGAGGAGTTGTAGCGCATTCGGAATATTGTAAAGCGAATTTAAAAGTTCTTTAAGCAAAAAATTGTCAAACGTATTATATATTGAACTATTATTGCTGCAACAGCGCATACATTCTAGCCATGTTTCTATCTCTTCTTTCCAAAATTAGGAAATGAAATCTGCTCGACTTTTATAAGCATGCTTTGCCTCTCGCGAAAAAAGAATTTAGAAACAATCACAAGCTATTTACGAGAAAATATTATTTTTAATTGCATTTAATTCAAACACAAATTATGCAAAAAATACTCATATAACTCATAAATATCTATTTTTTAGAACAGATTATGTTCACGAAAACCTTGGTTATCAATAATGTAGTTTTGTATTGTTAATTTTTGCAACTTTTAGAATACACCGAAAATGAGGCCTGCGCCATTTTTATACGCATACTTTCCTCTAATTTGTAAAATAATTTTTAAAGTATGGTGACCGTTTTTTAGAAAATATCCTTTACAAATTACCAAAATTTCACCCAAAATTACGCGAAATCTTTTCATAATTTCTGAAAATTATTCTACTTTTTATTTAAAAATATGTCTTCAAATTCCATTAGAGCACAAAATTCCTATATTAGAGTTGTAGGAAGACGCCGAACAAATTTTCAACCTTTCCAATTTCGGAAATTCGCTGTTCAACGAAAATGAGATATGCACCATATTTTACGTCCAACGCCCCACCTAACAAAGAAGAGAACATTTTCTACGCCCGCATTATACTATAAATTTGCGGGACAATTTTTACTTTCTGGCCCTACGTCCTACATAATTATTAAAGAGATTTTGTAGTGCAGTGCCAAAAATTGAGATTTTTTTGCCAAAATAATATCGTATTCTAGAGCCCTGGTATCGAAAATGTGTATAATTCCTAATACAGTAAATACAATTATCTCAAACACGTCTCCATTTTTTAATTTTTTTTCTCCGGTAGAGCATGAAATGTTTAAGCGCTTAAAATGTTGCAGGACTCATTTTCGATGACCTTTCTGTCTTATCGAAAATTAACATTGCAAAACTGCAGTGTATATAGTAGAGATTTTTCCCTTAATCAAATCTGTTATTAAAAATTGATCTTTATATTAGGTCATGTACAATGTTTTGAAACACTAATATTTTTGGACCTGAAACAAAGAGAGCTTATAAAATAAAATAAAAATACTTAATGTTTTATTTTTGTTTGTCGGATAGATTTAAAGACGCTTAAAAATTTCGCATATTTCGTTTCCGTTAAACTCTCTAAATTTTCAATAATTACGAATTTTACCACCAGTTCCAGAAAGAATGTGCTATAGGATAACACTAGTGTAAGAATGGAATTTAAAATGGTTACAAAATAATATTGTTAAGTGACACTGTCATGAAAAAAGGTTTACTTGTATTATTCAATTATTTTAATTTAATTTAATTTAATTTAATTAGATTATTACATTGCATTACATTACACCCTCCACCACAATGCTCTGTGTTCATTCAATATTAATGTTATTGGCTAAATCCACCACAGCGGTATGCTCGTAAGAGCATCATGTGGCGTGAAACACAGACAAATAACAATCAAAAAAATAATCACAAATGAACCTGGCGCAAAGTGACGTATTGATAACCTACGTTAAATATTTTATGCAAACAAATGCGAATTACACAATTTAACGTTGAATGAACAATAATTGCAGTACATTAAATGCAAGTTCACAACTTCAAAGCTGTTGTTTTCACATATAAAAAGACAATCAACTATCTATTTGAATTTTTACAATAATAGGAAATTTCGAATGTAATGATATAGTTTTCAGAATGTGATAATATTTTCTGCATAAAATTATCGTAATTTTCTAAATCACTTTTAATAAAGTCAAGGATATATACATTTATGCTTGACATAATGACAATGTAAAAAATGCCCTGAAGTTCTTTAACTATTTTCATTTCAATATATTTGTATTTCAACGTCAATTATTATTACTTTTCAAAATTTGTTGTTATTATTATATAGTGTACTAGGAAAGTCTCTTAGCACCGAGTCGAATTAGGGCCTCCTATTACAAATTTCATTTATGCTGGTAGCAACCAAGTCAATGGAAACAAATGAAGGGGACAACACCTCTAGCGTCCGTTTACCGTCCGCGTAGCCGCTTTCCATTCAAAAGTTGAAATCTTACTCAAAATGTAATGCGTTTTTCCTTGTAACTGCAGACAATGTCTGATAAAAGTCGTGTATATTCAGGTAATATTTTAATTTTTAACTAAAAACAAGAATTATTATTTTGTAGTTGAAATTTTCAAAAAATATGTTTCATATATGCGTGAAAAAATTAATTATATTATATAATTTTTCAATACATATTTCTTGCTAAAATATGTATGTGATCATTCAGTCACACAATTGTGAGATCTAGAATCTACTTTTATATTTAAAAATTAAGTATTCTTCCTCCGTCATTTTCCTGGTACAGATCAGAGAAATCGCAGGAAAGAACGTATTAGACAATCAGTATATTCCGTATTATAGAATTATCGTTGAAACAGAGGGTGTATTCAGCCCGTACTAGTGTGATTGTATAGAGTGGAAAATTCCTTCCCGTCGGAACTGGAACCATAAGACCTACGAATAGAGATTCTGCACTAGCAACGGTAGTTGTTACGGAGACATTTAGGAGGGGGTGGATCGTCACACTTACGATGGGTAAATTTCTTTGTGTGGGTAAAAAAGGCACACGAACAAGAAACGCGAGTTTGAGAATGTATTCCGGATATCTTCTCTTATTTCTGAAAATGTGAATAACTGTCAATCTCTAATCTGAAGAGGATTTTATAGAACGTAACGGGGCAAACATTTTGCAAACAAAATAATTTGCAATACTAACAGATTGAAAATTAATTACGTAGGATGTGACGGAACTGCAAAATATCGGTTTCGGCTGAATATTAAAAGTGTAACAAAAAATTGTTTATATACAAAGAAACGTTTTCAGAGATGAGATACCTTTCTTGTTTTTCAAAAGTGTTTCTCAATAATGGTATTGGTATATGCATTCTAATTATGAAAACTTCTTAACGTAAGCATTTTTATTTATTAATTAGACTACCTAGAACAAATCAAGAAAATAAATATATTAAACTTTATTGCGTCTTTGCAGCTTTCAGGAGAAAATCATTTGAAATAGTTTAGATTAATGGATTGGAACCAAACGTCGAAGCAAAGTAAACGCTGTAGTGTAATTTGAACATGATATTAATAAAAGAATTCGAGTTCAATTACATTCAAGGACATATTTACATTATTTCACAGGGTGCTAACTGGATTGGCTATTGCCTAATTTACTCTCAGATTGGACGCGTGCCAACTTCATAATCTGATTAAAGCGCGCTTGGTTCTCGTGAAGAAAGCTTTGCACTCAAAAGTGTTTTATGAAATTTTGCCTATAGCTCATCATCACGATTCTCTTTTAAAAAGTATTCTTATTTTAGAAACAAATATTTCCAGTTTCCACAAATATTATACTTTAGTTTAGTTAGAAACTTAATAAAATGTTTAATAAATGAACTTACCAAAACAATATATCAAACGATAAAGTTTAAAATAAAAATAGGACATAAATATACATGTAGTTAATTAGTTTTATTCTTTTAACTATTGTACTGTGCATTTATATTTTTTTCATAATTCAATTAATGTCCCTTTCGTTTCTATGTTTAGCTGATGTTACAAATCTACTTAATCCAATGATTCGGCAACATCGTATGCACATATCGAGATCGTTTGTAGAGCCGGTAACTGATTCAGCTGTATTGCCACTCAAATAGTGTCGTAAGCCGTTGGCCTCTCTTCTGAGGTAATTTAAATTACAACACAATAAGTCGAACACAAACAAATATATCGTTTGTTAAATACTGTAACCAGAATCTATTGGCAAATATTTCCTTCTCCATTAACGCTAATATCTTTTTGCTGACTAAATAACCTCAGATCAATTTTCTAAATTACCTTCCCCAAGGTCTTACCAAGCTTGCAATATCTTGAAGTCGCTACTAATTAGTTTTAAAACCAGGATGTCACATTAATATTCCTGGTCTACATTCAGGCCTTCATTCATTAGTGAAGTCTAGAAAGTCTCTCAACAAACTTGCGTCTATGGTAACCAACGTTACATCCCTCAATTGTTTCTTTTCACGAGTTCACTCAACACGAACAAATTTATATTTTCGTTGCAAAATAGCTTATTTCTCCTGAACAGATCATTGTTAAGATAAAGTTATCACTCATCTTTTATTTGTATTCTGATTAAAAATATCATCGAGTTTATTCTGTAAAGAATTTTCATTATCCGATCTTTTTTATTCATTCACTTAAGATCGCTAAACAGCTGCTCTGGCCATGAGCGATCACAGAAATTTACATTAGCTTACATTACTTGATTGATTGTACCACATATTTGCAAATATTATACAGAATTATTAAATCACTTTTTTTATAAATAAGAAATATACAGAACTTTAAGGTTTTTTCGAGGAGTACAAAAATGATTTTTTATCTATTTGATATTATACAAAAATGGGAGAAATTTAAAACAAATAAAAATCTATGGAATCTTTATTAATGAATAAATTCTGGTTGATTGTGATAACTTAAGAACATATCATATTCTCCCTTGACTTGAACCTGATCAGTTATATCTACATCGAAATTAAATATGATTCCAAATGAGCGCAGTGTAATCGTCCTTCTTTACGCATGCGTTTTAGCGCGCAGTCGATTTACGCTTGTATAAAACTTGCAAATGGATGACCTCGTATGTTTGCAACACACGAATAGAAATAAAACTGAGAATAAATAAACTGAGTTTACAGTGTTTTTCGCATCAAATTACTCGCTTTAAAATTATTTTCTTCATATTATCTGTTCAAACCCCATGTAACAGATATGCGACTGTTATAAACAGTAATATTATGTATATTAATACACCAAATTTGGTTTTACAATTTCAATGCGACAAAATTTATTCAATCTCTTCTAATCTATGATATTGATGAAAGTGAATGAAAAAAGCAAAAGCTTCATACGTGTAGCAAAAGAACTATTTAAAAGGTTTTAAAATAGTGTTAACCAAATGAGAATACTGAGACATTATCTCCAAATACATACGAGCTCTAAATTGGCATTGCAAACATTTTCGAAACACACATTCACAGGATGTAATATTTATTGGTATAATTCCTTAAAGTAACTTGCGAATAAGACTATTTTGAGAAAAATTATTTTTTTTTAATTTTTTAAAAGAACTTCAGATAATGAGAAAAAGGATATATGGAAACTGGAAGAAGAAATGCGACCAGTTCTCAATGTACCTATTTTTCCCAGGTTGCTTGTCTCAATATGACGATAGAACAACCTCAGCGGGTTTGAGCATCGCGCTCATGGATAGTTCAAACTCTCTGTCCTTTCGTAGTATTTATCTGTTCTCCGTTTCTCACAGCCTGCCGGCATTCTTGGCAAATTCATGCCTTGCAAGTAGCACAGGTCACTGCAAAAGATACTTTCTTAAATCTGTATTAGTAAGGAATTGAAAAATTTAATGTGTTCTTTCCTGAGCGTTATCTTAATATGACAATTTGAAGGAGACGCTATGCGAAGCGTAGACATTCTAAATCCATGGGTTCTAAGGTAGCGCACCACTTCACTCTTCTCTAACGCTGGTACGAGGAGGACGATATCCAATTTTGTGCCGCTAAACACTCACGTACGTGAAATTGCCTACACTGCCCCTTAGGAATCTCTTACAGCTTTTATTTCGGCTCCATTGTACAAGTCTGCATTAGAAACGAAAAATAACATTAATCATATTACTTAACTTTTTAACTTATTCATTTAAACCTTGTGTATTACTAACATACGACAAACCTGCCAAATAGACATCATATCAGACTGAATTCGTGAAAGAAAAAGACATTGGAATGGCACAGACAGATCGGAGGAAGATAGACTGGTGAAGGTGGCAAGAAGCAGAAGACCTGAAGGAATGAGAAGAGTCGGTCGTTCAAGAACACAATGAGAATAAACTTTGTGAATTTATGGTAGTCCGACCAACGTAGAATGTGAACTCATGAAAGTGGTTACATGAAACGTCAGTTGTTCTAAAATATAATTTATTTTGTTTGAAATCACAAACTACAGCCTAAAAATGGAAGAGATGAACTAACTTTAATTATTCATTGTGTGGTTAATCCACTAAAATAGTCAAGGAGACACAATGCGCCATTATGAATTTAAAAGTCACGCGATAAGAATCGAAGGGCCTATCAAGGGCGCCGAAGGTCTTCGTGAAATATCCAGCGATAAGAGAGTATTGGACAATAGACATGATAATGTATTCTCTTCGTTTTTATGGTATTATAGTCATTTCGGTTAATTATTTACATTTCACAAATATTTAAATAAGCATCTTGTAAAATTCGATACATCATATCTGCCTAGTGTGCCCATACGGATGCGTAAGTATTCTTCTTACTACGTTGTCATTTTTATTAGTAGTTAGTTTTTTATGCTTTTTAGCACTCTGAAATTATGTTTCCTCCAAGGTTTCACAATAGTCTAAACATCTTCTTAAACAAATATTTCAGCAAGTTAAAGCACAACATGCTTATTAAGCATACTCACCCGTGAACGTAGCAGTTTGAGCACCATTATACCATTATTAATCGACCAAAAAATAAGATCTCTGTATATGCCCTAGATACAGACAGTTGCGCAATTGCTTACATTTAATATCCTCTCACACAATAATCCTGTCAGGCAGCTTTCAGAAGTTGATGGGAAATAATAGCAAGTAAATGGATTATGATTTTTTCTGGTAAATTGTTATTGGTTTTGTGTAGGTTGCTGATTCCCCAAACGAACACAATACCGCAACATAGAACTTCCGTGACGATTGGATACGAAAGTCGCCGGGGCAAAGAAAATGCGCTACTCTTTTTTTTCAAATGTTCCCTACGTAGAGTCTCTTGACAAAAAGAATAGCGAACCCTTCACCCTTGAAGATCGTCTTGCTCAATAGCCTCGCTAGGCAGAAGTTGATCGCAAATAATTACATTCTAAGGAATTGTGATAATTTTGGAGTTCAATCATATTGATGTTGGTTAGGTTGGTGTTTCCCACACACCTACAATACCACACAGTTTAACTGGATATCAAATAGCGGAGTCGACGGCTCACAAGAATGCGCTAACTCTATAACTGGGATTCCTTACGTAGAGTCCCTAGACACTGCGAGCAGCGCAACTTCAACCATACCCGCCATTAAATATTCTCCTGCCTCGGCACGCAAAGTGCAGAAGTTAAAGGAATTGTGAACATTTTCGATTACATTCATATTGATCTTGGGTAGATTGGTGGTTCCCCACACACCCACAATATCGCAAACTTGAACTGAATACAGGATGGCGAAGTCCCTGGAATCAGAAAGTAGCACAACCTTAAGCACACTCGCCCTTAAATATTGCCCTTATCAATAGCCTCGGTAGGCAGTGTAGCAGAGTATTGTGAGGCAGAATTGTGAGGCGCTAATGACCTCGAAATGCAGAAGCTCTTCTCTACCTAGGAGTGTATTGAAATCATGCCTTTTACCCACACCATACGATCTACCATGAGCATTTTTCTCTGAGATGGGAACTCAGGAGCTAGCCTCTATCCACTTCCTCTGCAAGCGCATAAGTTCTGCTGACATGCGGGTTCCGCCAGTCCCCATAATCACCAATTTCTCTCCAATTTAAGTTCGAGTCGGCCTCCGTGACAGCTCCTATCTACGAACTTCCCAAGCCAGTACTGGTGCCGAATTAAACGCCACTCACAGTACGCCGGAAAAAGCCTTTCTTTTTTTCCTAGAGTATCGGGCCACTACGCTGGAAATTACCCAACTGGTGGCTAAGGCCCGTTGGGCTTGGGTCCCAAACCCATTTTCTCACTACCTCCACCTTGATGCTATCGACGTGAGTGCCGCCGTAACCTAGGCAACCAAGCAAGGGGGTTCATGCTCCCTGTCTGGACTCTTATTTGTGGGTTTGAGTTCTGCTACTCGTTGCACAAAAGATGTCGGCTGACGTACCCCACTCCCAATCCCGCCCAAAGATCGGTGGCGAGCCACCTACTCACTGCCTCCACCTTGAAGCTAACGACGTGAGTGCCGCCGAGTATCTGGGGTCCGAGTGGGCGTTACCTCCTCAGGCCTTGCGACCATCGGCCACTCCCCCTCCCCGAGGGCCACGAGATCGCCGTCGAATCGCGCGCTGCGGCCGGTGGCGGCGCTGCGGGCGTTCCCTCGACAGCAGCGCTGTGGCGGGAGGCCCCGCAACGACGCGCCACTGCACCGGTTGACGGTCCCGCGCCGCCACCGCCGCGCCGCGCTGCCTTGGCGACACCGCGACGCGACACGATGCGGCGGTCGCGGATGCGGTCGCGCAGAAGGAGGGGGCACTGCGGTACGCACCCTCCCCCCTCTCCCCCTCCCATGCGACCATCTCCGCCAACGCCCCCTCCGCCTCCCACGTGATCTACACGGAATCTCTCATGCAGCTAACGTCGAGCAGCGGGCGTTGCGTCAAGGATGAGAAAAACCCCAAACAAATGCTTTAGTCGAGTAATTTTCGACTATGGGTGTCGTTTTCAATTTTGTTTCGTGAAATCAATTTACGTTCACATTTCTGCTTTTAATTCCTCATAAGCATCGTGTCCTGCATGTGATCTCATCTGCAGCTGACGGCGTGCAGCATGCGTTGCTTCAAGAAGAAAAAAAACTAAAAAAATCGCATTAGTGGCATAAGTTTCAACTATTGGTGTCATTTTCAATTGTTTTTATTAAATCAATTTACGTTCATATTACTGCTTTCCTCTCCTGATATGCATCTTCGTGATCTGCATGTGATCTCATCCGCAGCTGATGTCGTGCAGCTGACGTTGTGTCAGAGCGGGAGGGGGCGGAACTCCAAAAATTGCATTAGAGCTATAATTTTTATTTGGCAATGTTATTTTCATCTTCATTTTATAAAATTCATTTATGTTCATATTTCGGATTTCTTCTCCTGATGTCCGTCTTCGTGTTCTGGACGTGATGTTATCCGCAGCTAACGTCGTGCTGCTGGCGTTGCTTCAGGGCTGAGAAAAACCTCCAAAAAGTGTAATAGCTAAGTAATTTTCGATTAGCAATTTTATTTTTGTTTATAGGTTGATAAAATTAATTTACGTTTATATTTCTGCTTTCCTCCCCTGTTGTGCATCAAAGAGGGCTCTTGTGTAATCGTTGAAGTTTTATTTGGCGAAATCCTCTGTTGTATTTTATATTTCAAATATATAATAAAAATAGTAATAATAATTTGTTGTTATATGTTTCTTTATTACCAAAATTCAAAAGAGTTAAATGGCTTAGGTGTCTCAGGGCGTCAATTGGTATCACTGCAGTGCCTCTGACTGGGTTGTTCTTGGTTCGAGTCCCAACGATGTCAGGATTTTCGAAACTAGCTACTTGGCAAAGGCATGTACAGCCACTGCCTAAAGGACAAATCTATCACCCGGCTGCTCTGTTCTGTAGTTTTCCATGGTTTCTCCTATCAGCACCAGGCGAATGCTGAAGCAGTACTCTAACAAATGAACGAAGAACCGCCCGCGATCTATCCTTCCCCTTTCTTGCCCTAACCCCTATTTACACGCACTTACCCTTTCAAGCACTCCACTACTACACATGTCGGGAGCTTATAACTTGTTCTTGTTGGGGAGGTGCCCTGCAGGTAGAGATGCCTGGTTAGAGAAAAACCGCTAGCCGGAATGCTGTAGATCGGCGACGGGTCTCGCCATCCAGCTGGAAAAGATCCCACGATAAACACATGCGCTAGACTTAGGAACCAACGAACTTGGTTTTTAACGCGCCTGATAGTTTCACTCAATCTATCGAAACAATTGTAATGGAATTTACTATTATTGCTAGTGATATTTTCCCCTACGCTAAATATAGATGATGGATTATTCTCTTTTATAAGAAAGAATAAACACAATATCGCGTAGTGTGTAACAGATGGATAGACAATTTTCTCCTATGATTGAAATATATAGATGTTTGCAGATTATGGCATTTTGAAATCGCCAGGCTCACTTTAAACCTTCCACACATGTTCACATCTAAAATATCTTTGAAACGATGCGTCCTCTAACACGTGATGGAGCTACAGTGCTTACGCGACGGAACATGTGGCGAACATTCACGGGAAAGTGCGGAGAGCATGTGCGTGGATTTAAGAATATAGCGAAGATTTAGACCCTTCCGGTGACCCCAATTTCGTACCATAGAAACTAGAAATTCATGAAATATTAGATGGACGAGTAAATATGCCCTTCATGAAGAGACTTACAATGCTTCAATATACAGCTGAGATTCTCGCCTGATTTTGGGTTTCAGTATGAATCTGCTTTCACCGTAATGATATATACTTACAAAGTATAAAGAAAGAGAGATAAAGATAGAGAGAGGGGGGAGAGATGGACCAAATCATATACGTATTACGTAATAAAGTAATCTTTGCATTCTATCACAATATTTCTGTACCAATAGTTCATATATTTCTATTCTATAAGAAATATCAAATACATCAACAAGATCAATTTTAATTTTAACTTATTACACTTCCTAGAATAGAAATGTTGTGCAAGATAGTTTCAGAATTGCATTTTGTTTTTTAAATACAGAGCTCTCTTACTTGTCCAAAGAATTTGGAAACTCATAACATGCGACTTGAAACCGCAAAAAGAACATTTGCTTAAATTGCAACAAAACACTCAAGTATTAAAAAATACGTCCCTTGTGACAGCTTCAATTTTAGAAAACATTGTGTATAATGCTGTATTGAATATTTCAGTTACTTATTGTGCACCATGTGTTTTTTAATTCTCGCGCTATTACACAAGGACCACACTTGATACAACCATTGGATAGGTATTAACGCCGTGTATCAGTTAAATGTTTCGCCACAGTGCGGCGCTGTACGCGTATTACTGCGCCTGCGCAGTGGAGTATTGATCGTCACTCGTGTCGGTTCCGAGCTTTGCCGCAACGTGCCGCCAATGAAGTATTTGATAACAGGCCGCCCTGTTAGATCGCAGCACTGCTCTCGCAATTTTCTGAGTTTTAATTGCAATTTTCCAAAATTTTGATTCACGTTTCGTGTTTTAAACTAATACTAGATCAACATATTTGCACCTAATTATACCTATTTTAAAAAATCAAATAATTACCTGTTAATTGTATCTTATGATTGACAATGCTGAAATATATCCAAGTGATTAAAATTAATCTACACTTGATTAGATTTCATATATTTCATTTCTTTCAATGTCATGAGATTTCGAAAGTTTAGTAATACATTTACATCTCTCCTGGAAGGTTACTTAAAATTTAAGTATATTATAGTGAGTTTTGATATTCTTGAACGTCCATTGATATATATTTCTAAACGAATTCATACTGGAGAAAATATGTTACAAGCAGATGTAAGTATTCCTCTGTAATTATTATCTGCTCTATGGAAGTAATCATACACTGGTTATGATTCGAAACTGTAGCAACAAAAATTTATCTCTTTTAAAAACCGGATGTAACTTCAACAAATGGGGTTTGGCCTCACAATGCTATTTTAAAGATGCAAAGACCACTTCAGGTGTAGTAATTGTTTTTCGATGAATCACCTATAACTCATAATATAATGGGAAAGGTATTTGCCCCACCTTTATTGGAAAACTTCTGGTAACAATTCAACAATATTCTAGTTGGCCTTTGATTTTCACTACACAAATGTTACTGTTTTTACACAGTCTTAGTGAAAGGACAGCCGAAATTCAAATATATTTTCGCACCTCAAATCCGTAATAAATATTGATTATTTTAATCAATTCTTGAAGCTCTTTTTCATATCTGAAAGGTAGTTCGCAGTAGTTTGTAACCAGTTCCATTAACCTTATAATACAACAAACAACATGGTGAAACACTTGTCAAATAAATGGGTGGTCATTTTAGAGTATCTTATTTCCTCTATTATTTATCGCTATTAAAAACCGTCATTAATATATGAATTTATGCATTACAGTCATTTCCCAATTTTCGTTAACTACCGTTCATTCCTGATCCGAAAATCTGCAGAGGAAATGAGAACGCTGATTGCAGTGATCGAACCATTAATTAAATTCTGATTTGGTGTTTATGATGTGCAAAGCTTGTTTACGAAATACAGTTGAACCTGTTTTAGAAGGGTATTATATACGAGACAGATTGTCAAACATTGCAGAGGTTTTTTTTAAATAAGCACATAGAAGTTTTCAACGGTTCATTGCACAATTAACCAATTTCACAACATTTAGAGGAACCCAATTTTTTCGCTATGAATTTCCCATATATCTTAAAAAAGAAAAAAACATTAGATTTTTAGAATACCAAACTATTCTAGTAATTAAAATGCCATGTAATAGTTCTTCAAATACAAATATAACCCGTCTTTAAATTCAATCGTGTTATGGTTTTGTGACTTTTCCAGGTTTTGAATTTCATTGTGGGCAAGTTAACAGGAATTTGTAAAACTTAACTTGAAACATGTAATGTTCTTTCAAAGACACAAAATATTTCCAACTACTAAAATGGTATATTCTTGTAACAGCATTGTTTTTAAACTAAGATTTTACTTTTTAGACTATTTATATTTCAAAATCAATTAAGATATTTTATTTAAAAAATCAAATGATTGGTGTCAGCAGTAAAATTCAAACGTACATTAATTTTATAGACGACCCGGCAGATTTAAATTATGATTTATCACGTGCATTTCAATATTATATTTATGATAAATAATTACACTACATTTTAATACAAACCCCTCAATAAACACTTTCAAATAAATCAAACACCATTAGAAATGCAAATAATTTTTCGGCATTCCTCTGTCGACGCACTCGTAAATCTTATCAGCGACGGTTACACTTGCTCCGGGCACGTTTCCGGCCCTTGAGAGATGTCACGTGGGCGGAGCCTTCAGGCAGCGGTTCCTCGCGCCGTCGGAGGCGTCGCGGACGCCACTGCCGCCAACTTGGTGGTAATTAAGCTAATTCACACCCGCGCACCCGAGTGAAGCGGCTGCTCCCCTCCTACTCACCCAACCCCACCCCCGCTCCCACCCCTCCCCGACGCCGCTGCACGTCGACTGTGTCTCTGGGAGCAGTCCTTCCTCTCTCCCTCTCGAACAGCCCCGTCGCAATTCCGCAGTCTCGCCGTCCCCACATTGCGTCCATTTGTTGCCAATTTGGCTAATAGCCTTGTCAGCTACTCAGGTACACTTCTCCGTTACAACAGTCTCAAGCATTCAGAGTACGCTACGCTCAAAAGGTTTCAACAAATTCCACTAAGAAATTAATGTAACTAAATCACGTGTTGATCCTTTCTTTGGCATTCAAGACAAAATAATTTCGAAGAATGTCTTGTTTTCAAGAAATCATTAAAACTAGTTCAGATAAATCTCTTACAGCATTATATTGCTGTACCATTAAATTAGTTACGTTTTAAAAACCATTCAGAAAATGAGATGTGTTGGTAATTTCAACGAAGAAATATAAAAATTAGCACAAATAAAGTAGTAGTTAATAATAAAATATCTTAAATTCAAAACACACTTTTTATATGAGCTGTATGGAACTATAATTTTTTTTTCGATAATAGTACTGTTGAAAAACTGTTGCGTTTTTTCCAATATCTTATGCCACTTTATCAGGAGTGTCTTCATAAACAACTCTGCAGCTCGTTTTATTCTCCCGCTACGGGCGCGTTCTCTAATTATTTTTATTTTTCCCGCCGAATCCGTCCCCCTATTAGTTTCATGCGTTACCCCGTCTGTGTGGCTTCCTCCGTGTCTGCGCCATTCCCTTCGCTAGCGCCATTTGCCCTCTCATTGTCTCCGCTGCGCCCTGACCTGGTGCCACCCACAACGCCGCCCTCCGACGCCTCCCATCCCCCCCCCCCCGCCCTCGCGCCGCTCGCGGCTTAAGAGCGCGCTGAGCTGTTCGCCCGAGTTTCGCAGATCCCGTGACGCCCGCCCCGCGCAAATCCGACCGCTTGAAGAACTTGCAGTGAGGCCCAGCCGTCGAGACTGCCAACGTTATTTCTACAAGCATTAATAGATACACAATACTTTGTTTCTACTTCCATTGTACAATTCTGTCATTTTATGGCTATAACCCGTTAAATAATGATACTCATTGCGATACAGATTTCATTATGACACCGGTTTTTGACCAATCACAGAGAAGTTTACAAGCAATGTATTGACTCTTATTTAACCATTAGTAATCGTAATGTATTGTTCGATTGGGTACATTAAAATTTCATTTTACATTCTATTATCAGTTTTAATTTCTTTTTTAATATCATTATTTTTCATGGAATATTATGTAAAACAAATTGGATCGTAATTTCACTTTGTTCCTCTTTGACTGGCGCAGTAAAACAAAGCAACCTGCTCTCGGCTTGGTAGAGAGGAATAGGGTCCGCTAGATGGCCTTCGCTGATTCCTGCATGTCAACTGCCACGAAACCACGAAACAATTCAATGTGTAAACGTTTAATTTATAAAAGTAACTATAAGTCGTAGAAAAAGTACCGTAAGAAACTCGATGTAATGGTATTAATACACTCATGCGAACTTTGATACTCGCTCGAATCGTGTTATCACATTTGTGTATAAATACCCATAATTACATTATCGTTTCATAATGTACTATTGTTATACAAGAATCTAAATTACCTTTTAGCCGAGAGGCTAGAAAATAGGTGTCATCCGAGTCGATTAACCAGCCAAGCGATTAAAAGCCCTTAGATTCCGTGAATATTACAATGTTTGATTCAATTTCCACTTTGCAATAATTTAAAATAAAATATTTTCTACAATATATTTTAAAAAAGTTTTGTCTCAAAAAAAGGCATATTTCGCAAAAAAATACTATTTTGAGCATGACTGTAAAATTATTTTGAAGGCTAATACTACAGAAATGAATTATTTAAGGAAAATTTCTCTAGATTCAATATGTAAGTGAAGTAATAATTCTTTTCAATTTTCAGAAGTGACAAGCTCTTGATGAAAATAAGAATTTTACCATATTTAAAAGTGTATTATCCTCCATTACATTAAAATAATCTTGAATACATTTGTAACAATTTTTACAAAATTTTAACAAAATCCTTTCAAGTACCCTCATGATTTAAAAAAATGTTTCAAGTTCTTTAATTTTTGTCAGCTTGGAGACATCCTGCTGTGGAGAAAATCCTGTACATGGTCAAGGCTGTATTTTTTTCAACAGACTAATGAATTGAGGATTTTGAAAAAACATCCCTTTCAGGGGCCTGAAATTCCATATTTATATCTAAATCCCCAATTGTCGTGCGTACCACGTAAACCACGTGTAGACGTTCAGAATTTGTAATAGATTTAATTTTAATTCTCAAGAATAATTTCGACAGTGTTCATAATAATTCAGTGTATGGCAGAAAATTGAACAAGGTGAATTTGGATGTATTCTCTTTACTCTGGCGATGAATTGAATATTTAAAGATACATTTCCATCTCAACGTAATCATTTTCTCAAGATTGAAGACATGTCAATGCGAAGTTTACGTTTATTAAATATTGCAATGATAGTTGTTAAACGGAATACCCTGAAGGTTTTCCTCAATACCTACTGCTAACAAACTGAAAGTTCCTCAATTCATCAATAAAGCATCCTTGTCCCTCATTAATAAGACAATATTGCCAGCATTTATTAACTCCCTCTCGCTTCAAAGCTTTCGATGTGTTCATTTTCTGACAGAGTAATAAGTAAGAAAATGTCCTTGTAAGTACCACTTTTACTTGTCGTAATTGAGAAATTTCTTCATTGCTTTTATTATTGGTGCAGTATTCAAAAAGAAGTCCTCGTTAGTTAAAAGAAATTTCATTAAACTTCCAAACCAAACTTTTTGGAATGTAGAACGTACAATTCGTAGCTACGCTTCATGTAAAATACACATACTACTTACAAAGAAAAATATGTATTAAAAATGTCTTGTCATTTAATAATTCTTAACGAAATAATCTTAAGATACATTATTGCAATTCATAATTGGAGAATTGTCACACTAGACGGTTATGTCGAGTCTGTTAATCAATCGAGTATTGAAATACAACATTGCGATACAAATATCTGATTTTTAACTCTATCCACACATAAAAATTCCAATTTACTAATTTACTAATTGAAATTTTTGTCTGTGAATAAAGTTAAAACATCAGATAATTTCACCGCAATATTGTATGTCAATACTCGATTGCTTAACAAAGTTGACTTCTTTTAAATATGACTAATCATCTTGCGAAAGGTGACAGATTGATATTGATAGTAGCATGTTCATAAGAGCCCGTAAATATTAGAATGTGTGAGTTTTAATTAATGAATACGAAACTTTCAGAAATCGAACGGGAACTTTTTCTCAGGAAAATTGAATGGTTTTCAGACCTTTAACGTACATCCATAAAATCAAAATGTTCTGATGACTGTTATTGCTTAAAAATGTTGCTTCACCATTGGAGCAAAATAAAGCACCTATTGGAATATTTTTCCAAAAGCTTTTGACATCATTGTCCATGATATTTGAGGTTCTAAGTTACCTTCGTATGCAATTCGTGGTATTGCTCTAGATTCTTCTCGTATCTCAATCATTGATCGCAAAGAACCGAAAAACTATTTTGGCATGAAATAATGTTTTTTGAAAGAAATATTTACTCATATTTTCAGATCTTTGACAATTGATCATGGAGTCCCTCGTGATTCAAGTGTATCATCTTGCAATTTGCAATTTGCAACAATATGCAATTTGTTGATGTTAAGGAAATAAATATACAGGTCTCACAATTTAGTCAAACTTCAAATGAAATATCCATGTAAGTGAATTGAACACTAAATTATGTTCATTATGTTACTCATTCAGAATTATTTCAAACTCTGTTAGCTCGTGCGTGTGAACTTTGTGCAACTCGCTGAAAGTATTTTGCGATTGTATATTCCCCCCTGAGATTTGGCGTATTATTATAGGGAATGACACATGACGAATAATAGCAAAACGCTTGTACGTAATTCCTGCAACTCTATCCACATTGAGCTTGGGATTTTACCATTTTCTTGCATATTTATTTATAAGTTTGTAGTTTTTGTCAATATTACTTACGAGTGGTAACATAGTTTCCTATAATACAATATTTACTATTATAGTACCAACGTATCACTAAATGGAATAAATATATAATATCTGTACGATTTCTTAGAGCACACTCCCAGACGACATTAAACAATTAAAATCAATATAAAAATATGTCAAAATATTTTCTGCTGGATTATTATTTCTATACAGTCAAGGGGTATACTATCAAAAAGAAAAATAATATGACAGAGACAGAGAAAGAGAGACAGGCAAATAGTAAATTCGATGATTGAGCAAAGTGGACATAAAATTCGTTCGCCTTCTGTAACTTTTACAATTTGATTAGTTTTGAAAGTAAGTTAAATTCACGATTACATCATATTCACCTAATACAATACTTATTTTCCAGTGTCCACATCTACACTTCCACTTTTTTAAAGCAATTGTATCCATATTATATGTCTTTTCTCTAAAACATATTCCTTTTGATAACGTGCCATACTTCTGACGCAAACATTATACCATCCGTATGATCTTTGAAGTGAGGCGTCGATTGATTGATAAGTGATTTTATGCGCGTCAAATGCTGTGTTAATAAGTCCCGTAAGTTTAGGGCCTGTTTCATCACGGGAGGGGGCGGTGATATTCCCCGCTGGATGGCCAAGATCCGTCGCAGATTTCTATGTTTGCTAGCGGGGTATCCCCAACCAGGTATTTTCCACAAGCTGGGCACCGTCCTAGCCGGGACAAGCTCTCAGCTCCTGACATGTGTGGTAGTGTTCTGCATGAAAGTGTGTGGGGTAGGTAAGGGATGAGGATATGACAAGGAAGAGGAAGGAACTATAGCGCGGGGTCCGTGGGCAGTTTGCTAGGGTACTATTCCGGCGTTCACCTGGTGTACATCGGAGAAAACATAAAAAACTACCGTTCAGCGCATCCGGCCGCTAGAATTCCCCATCAGAAAGCGGCTAAATTTGACCAGCTTTATAGCCACCGTCGGGGCTCGAACTTAGGCCTCCCCGATCAGGGGCCCTGCAGCGACGTAATGTGCACGGCCTGAGCCGGTAAGAGAGCCGTGGAGGAGGCCGATGCAGCGCCGGGCTGTGAAGGGCCGCGTTCCCGGTGCAGAGCTCAGCAGCGTCGAGGGGACTCATTAGCATCTCGAGGCGCTGCCGCAGCGGTCGCGGGCCCTCCAACGCCTTCGGGCTCTCGCCGGGCGCTCGGCGCGTCGTCTTGATGCGCTCGGCGCCTTCGACCGCCACTCCCGGCCTCGCCCACTCGCCATAATCACTGGCTGCGACCCGCTCGCAGCGCTCGAGTCCCGGCCGGGGGAGGGTTTGCTACACTCGCTTCATACCTAGGTCAAGTCCAGGCACGGGCTGCAAGAGAATCGCCCGGCTGCTCTGGTTCGTAGTTTTCCGTGGTTTCTTCGTTGAACACCAGGCCGCACCCTAACAAACGGGCCAAGGAGAGCGCTGTATTTCCATCCTCTTTCTTGTTATCTCCCTCACCTCTTTCTTACACGCACTGACACAGGTCATTAAGGAGAATAGAGCTAATTCCAGCGGGGACGCTGCTTTGCTTGGCAAGGGGGGGGGGGTGCGGAAAGCTGTAAGATGACATATAGTCTGCACGCCGTCTCTCGTGCCGCCCCTCCCAACATATAGCATGCACCTCACTTACGGGATAATGGTTTACATAAATTTTATGGAAAGTATTAACGTCCGTTATATTGTTTATTTAATTGTATTGGTTTTCTGACCTTAAAAAATGGACATTAAAATATTTTTATTTACAATTTATTTCTTCGCGTTTCGACCCTAGTTGGGGTCTTCATCTACATTCCAAAAATTAATGAAATTGTTACATTCACATGATGGAGATACAATTAATAAAATTGTAAAACATTATATATAATAAGACAATGCATTAGAAGATATTGAACCATAATAATAAAACAAATTGTGACATACCTGTTTTCCAGGTTTGTTAAATACACATCATAAATAATCAGCAATCATTTTAATAAAAAAATTGTCAATGTTATGACAATTTTTCACACGACAATAAGATTTCTTTTAATATTGACTAGCTTACCCCGTGATAATCAGTTTTAATGCAATACTTTCTAACCTTTTCGAGTTGCGTGCAATATCTAAGGCATTTTGCTTCATTTCTCGTGTAGTCTCAATAAGACCGTGAACGCTATTGCGGTCAGCGAAATGTCATCTGTCCGGAATGACAAGCTATTCGGTAACAAATGGATTGTTCTATTTCTGTGCTAATCGATACCAAATCCGTGGATTTCATACTAACTATGCTATTGCGTGCTCACGACAACTTGAGAAGTGAGATTTGCGCCGTGACATTAATCATCATTCTCGTGTTACAGTAAAATAGTGTGCAAATGACATTTGACGGTTAAAAATGCTGAAAAAAACTTAATACACTGGACTGTATTCTTTAATAATTAGTTATCAAATCTTAATTTTCACGCAGATACTTCACACGTTCACTTACTTTTTATTGTGTAATGTCACATTTATGTACTTTATAATATAATTAATGTAATGTGCATTACTTTTGCGTTTGACATTTATTTTCCGTAGTAACTTATGTTTTTCTTTTTCATCGAAAAAATTCTGAGACTACCAATGTGTGACAGTCAAAATATTCAATTGCCTGCTCTATTAAAGTTTATTTTTTGTATTGCCATTAATATGTCCCTAATTTTTACAAATGCATTAGAGAAAAATTTAATTTGATGGAAATTTATTTGGTACACGTGAATACATTCAACATGTAATCAGAACTGAAAAGGGTTTTGATATGTGTTTACGCAGTACACATTCCATTGAGAAGTTGTTCTTGCGTGTCATCGCTGAGCGTCATAATAATGTATATTAATCCGCAATGATCCAAAACAACTTGAATATACTCAGAAACAATGCAACATTAATGTGTTTGTCCCAAGGTATTACGTTGGTTCAGAAACAATAATGACAAAACGCAGATGATTCCTTGAGATTACTATTACGTTGTAATCTATAATGAACATTTCAATAAAATGGTACAAAATAGAAAGAATATTGAGATATTAAAATACCTGCACAAAACAAGTTGTCTTATCTTCTTTACCAGCTGACAAATCCATTATAAACTAGTCTATTAATTTCTTCCAAGTTAAGAAATGAAAGCCATTCGCTGAAAAATTCTGACTTCGTTGAACATGAGGAAAATTCACACATGGCTACTCTGCGGTTTAATTTCTACAAAGGCAACGCCTGGCCGATATTCAAGCATCGATAAAACTGGGAGCTTTATCCGTGACTGGCAACAGGACATCAAAGCGGTTGCAGGTCTGCATAAGTAATCACGGTCGCTTTTCCTGTCCATTTAATAGCGGCTCAGGCCTTTTGCTGCCGCCTCGCGGGGGTGTGACGGGGTGGGGGCGCGGGCGGGCGGGCAAGTGTTGACATTTCCGCGTGTCAGCCCCAGCCGCTCGGACGCCCGCCCCCGCCCCGCCCCCATGCCCCGCCCCCGCCTCACCCCGCCCCCCCCGCCCCCCCGCCCCCGCCCCCGGCGCTGCTCGCGCTGCGCCGCCAGGGTGCAGGAGCGGAAGGCCGGCCCAGAGCGTGGGTGGTGAAACGGCAGGGAGCGGAGAACGGGGGCGGGGGGCGGGAAGGAGCCTTTGGACTGACCCCGGGAGAGGTGTTGCTCTGAAAATGAAACGCTCATGTGGGTCAGTGACCTCCGACCTAATTGGTGTAAAAGTACTCGTCGTTCTGAGTTATTTTTACAAAATTAGTATTATGGTGAGTTATCGTTGGCATTTAAAGTGAAATAATTATATGAGGTGTCATTACCAGTAATATTGTTTATTTCCTTAGCAACAAACGTTCGTTTTGCGGCTTCCCTACAGCAGAAAACTGATGATGACGGCTAAGCCATCGAAAGCTTGAAATAAACAATATTGTTTGCAATGACAACTCATTTTTTTCACAGCACGTATATGTAATATTAACTGTAATGTCTTTCTAAGCAATGTGATAATGTTTTACTTATTGCGATGAATATAAATATTATATAAAATTCAGACAGTCGAAATATAAAGGAGTCGGGCTGTCCCGCACGTTGAACATGAAATAGCAAATTTCTAAGGTAAAATAATATTTCGTGTAAAGCTTTCGGTAAAGCTTTGTTTGCAGAAATTGTTTCATGACACTCCCTTGCGGCTTTCACCATCGCGTAGAACGCTGGCAACAATTATTTTTTACCTGTGTTTCCCCTGTTAGACTCGAAGGAAAAAACAGCAAATTGTCAACACAAATGCAACAGATAATGCACATTTTTTCTCCAAAGTGTAGTCTACCCATAAAATAAACGTTTCACCTCAAAATAGTTATTTTTGTGTCAAAGACGTCAAGGGCGTCTCTGGCCCGACGAGTTGAAAGTCGCCTGAGGGGCAAAAACATAGAGTAAAGCCTGTGGTACATACAAAACTTTATGGATTACTAGTTCGTTGCTGAATCAAACGAGAATTCGAAAAATTATATAACTTTTCGTGCGTCCAAACTGAAAATACGCATTGTATCGTCATTTGTCAATATGACGTCAGATAAAGAAAACAGAATGTGTATCTACTTACTACTACATACTCGTTGTTGGACAGATTTGTGCGTACAAAATGAAAGAATATTTTGAAGTTCCTGCAGAAATTCTCGCAGAAACTAACGAAGCTACGGATAGTGGTTTCCAGTAAAATCTGTAGAAATATATGAAAATTATTAAGATGAAACGGTACCTTTAGGTTATTTGTATCAGTCGCCAATAATTTAGAATATTTCATATCTTCAAAAATTAACATTTCGAGGATATTAACCGATGTGCCTTACACATCCTATTACTACCAGTATTACTGCTACTCAAGAAACACATTTATCTCTAAAACATGGTTATACGTAACAGTGAAATATGAATGACTTGTGGCAATTATAAATTCACAGGAACATTCAAAAATTTAAATGTTCCTATCTAACAAAATATAGTTTATAACGAGTCATTTTACTTGTTAGAGAATTATAAGCAAATACAATAAATAAATTGCATATCTTAACTTTAATAAATCGAATTCATAAAAATGTGTGTGTTTTGTTGGTATTATAGCGGGCCATTAAGTTTTCAACAGGCTCTCGGGTATAAAGAAACAAAAAGGCCCGCAAGGGTATTAACAGTACCGTTACATGTTTTGTTTGGGGTCTGTAAACACACAGCAATTAACTAGTAAACTATAAAAAATTTGGTACAAAAATCAAAATACCGATGAGTGTATGCACTTATACATAGATGAATCTATTCATAGATGTATATACGTGGTTTTGTGCGCGTGTGTTGATCTTGCGTTCTCTTTCATCTCAAATCATCCCTGCTTGCTCTACAAACATGCACCACCGCTGGGAAAGAGATCAACATGATCGAAAATAATGAGGATATTGTTATTATTATTATTATTATTATTATTATTATTATTATTATTATTATTATTATTATAGTTATTAATTGTAAGGTAGTGAACTGTAGACTATGGAGATATGTCGATATCTCTTACATTTACAGAGTGTTGAAATGTTACCATCGTTTCTCCTTTCTACTTAAGAACATAAAGAAGTGCTTGTTGTTATATTTTATAATCTGATTTTGTTGCTAAATCCAAAGTAAATCAGGAAGAAGAAACAGATAAATTACTTTTTTAATTTAAAAAACCCAATACAAATTGAGCCACAAGAATGTACTAATTGCTTCCATTGACCAGCTTTTTTCTGCGTAGAGCTCGACACAATAATCCGTGTGAGTGGCTGCAGCCGCGGGTCGATGACTGCAGTCGCTGCAGCGCGGTGACGCTGTAACGAGCGCTCTCAGCCACCACCACCCTTCCCCCCCCACCCTTTCCCCACCACATCCCCCCTCCCCCTCCCTGCACGCTTAGCTCTCTCCACCCAAGGGCGCCACCAATCGCTCACCATAACTCTCTTTTAAATGGCAGCTCATTATCATTAAGCATTCATTGCTTCACACCAAACGTCCAATATTCACAAATGTTGAGTAAACCTCATTGGAATATTAACTAAGCTATATAATAGTTTGAGAATATTCATTATGACTCTTGAATTTATGATTCGTGCCTCTAAAGTAATGGGAGATTGGGTAAAGAATTTTTCTCTTATCATGTTAATTGCAATATCTTCACATTAAGAAAGTTACGCCATAAATCTATTTTATCTCATTTATTACATGTATGTAATTTTGTAATTTAACAATTTCGTTGAAAAAGAGGTTCTATTTTTGAGTTCTGAGAAGCCAGGATGATGTCTGTCACTCTCTAGATAAGAATTTTAGAGCTCCTACAGTCGTCTCTGTGTTTTAACTCGGTAAATTCCAGACAAATACTAAATATGGGCAATGCGCGATTTTTCCATCCCCTTCTTGTTTCTACTCTCACCCCTGCGACATGAAGTTGGAATGATCCTCGAATCCTTCAATTTGCAAGCATAGACGATATTTTTAAAAACCCAATCAAGGTATTAACAAAACATTTAATTATGTTTATGTCCCACAGAAAGGCATGGTTTAAAGATGTTTTAATACATTATAATACCAAAATATACAAGTCATATAGTGAATATAATATAATAAATACTGGTACAAGTAATTGATATGTTATTTATGATTATATAATATTGTGAATAATAACCAATGTAAAACTGTGTACTCGGTGACAATTTTTTAGAAGAATACTATGTAAATGTTCTGAACATGTGAGTATGCTGCTTAATGGGTTAAATATCTGATTCAAAGTGATAAACACATGGGTTTTCAAAAACTTTGATTTCTATAGAACTTGCACAGTTGAAACTTGATCATTCATTTCCCTACCTCAAGTGTATGCATATTTCCATAAGTTTAAACTAAGTTCAACAACCTGAAATGACGAGTAATTGCAGTGCCCTCCTCTCCTTTGACCTTTGAATCGCCGTCCAAGCCACTACACATTGGGTAACCGCCGCCACAAAATGTAAATTACATTTCCGAAAATTCCATAGAAAACCAGGAAGGCAACAAAGTCTTGCTGTGGAAAACGAGTTCTCCATTTACATTTCAAAGAGGCTGATGTGACTCCGGGGCCAGTGACATGTGTGGAATTAATATTGTTAATTGTGACAGCATGACTCGGGTCACGCGCTCTCGGTTTAGCCCAGGGACAGTCACTCGCACTCACAAGCACTGTGCAACTCGTTAGGGCAGACTTTCTCTCTCAGCCGTCACATGATACTTGTTGCAGCCGTTACATGATATATCTCTATGATATAACCGTTGATTTCAGGCACACACCAAGACTGACTTCTCTCACAAAATAGGTTTTTTTAGAATATACAGCTCTAAGGATTTCTACGTTGAATCAGAGATCTTTAAATCAGATAAAATTTTCTACTGAATATGCTCCAAGAAAAAGGCACGATAGACACATTATTAACGCGATAGGTGCATCGTTCTAATTTACTTTGGTGTTTCATTTGTTGGATGCTCTCTTTCTTACTTTTATGCGATTCTGCGCGTTCTAATTAGGAAGAGTTCTCGACATTTTTAAATCGTCGCGTAGCGTAACTGTGGTGCTGCAACAGCACATACTTCCTTGCATATTTATAATTTTACTAATTTCGAAAATTGAGCTAAAATTGGACCAGGTGCGTTTTTCTAAGTGTACTTGGCACTGTCCGGAATAAAATTAAATAAAACATGCAGCAGTTCTTTAGAAGATATTAGTTTTAAAATAATATTCACTCACAATTCCGTAAAAATTATTCATTTTATGAAAAATATTTGTATGACTTCTTTTAAACATCAAATTTTGAGGAACATACTTCTTTAAAGAAAAGGCTCAATTTTCTACAATCAAGTTGTAGACAGGAAGGTGCAGAAAAAAATTAACTTTTGCCATTTAGAGAATTTGACGAAAATAGAGCGGGTACCATTTTTATGAACGCATATCTATCTATTTGATAAACAAGTTAATACAAATACTTTTAGTACATTTTGAAAATTACATTGCAGTTTCACGCAAAGTTCCCTCAAAAATCAAAATAACCATTTCAAACGCAAGGGCAGACAACATTCTCCAGGCCGTTCAGGCACTTCCAGTTTTGATGAAATCCGTACTTACGGTTTAACCGCCAGCGTTATTCACAGATACATGATTTGCCGTAAACAAATGATTTGGCGTAATTTTTCGAACCTCAAATATCCACATCAAGAGTCTTTCGAAATAATGTAGAGAATTAAACTCACTTCCAATATCAATATTTCTAGAAGAAAATTGGAGTCGTTTTTGAGAAAACTTAGCTCGAAAATTTTCGCCATTCTTCGTTCCTATGTTCTCAAAATCTTATGAATTAAAAAAATTAGCATTAGAGATACTTTGAAGCTTATGCATTGAAAATCATGTTACACAAGAAAATATAACTCAAATGTAAACTTTAATCACGTAAGAGATAATGAACAAATTACACTAGTGTAAAAACCTGATCATCATTAATTTTTTAATATTTCCCTAAATACTAGCAGAATAATTTCAGTCATGTAGATATACCTTCATGCGCTTATTAAGCAGATACCAAACCTTTTTCACATATTTTCAAAATTTTATTGGTTTTATTGGTTTAAATTTTTTTCGTTACATAGACTGATTTGACCTAATATCTTGTTATTTTTCCAATCTCACATAAAATATCTTGTCATGAACTTTAAAAACTGTCTGATACATTCAATGTTTGATATATCTCTAAATAACTTTCACAAACTAGTGTAAATATTTCAGAAACATGATGAACCAACAATGGAGGTTATGTACGGTAGAGATTTCTCTATCTTTATATAAAATATTCAAGACGAATAATTATATTTATTATGTCATTTAAATTCACTTTAAAACATACTATTTTATAAAAACACTTATTATATTCAGTATATTGTCGTACACATTTGTGTTTACCACTTCTAAATTGTCAGTAAAGCTTCCGAAGGAGGTCCTAAAAGACCCCAGGTATAGAACTTGATTGAAAATTGAAGATTTGGTACGAGGGTTTTATTCGTGTTTTATTTCATAACAAGTAAAAAACAAGAGTTTACATTTTTTATTAATTTGTGGATTCTAAAACTTGAAAATTGATTACGACACAATATGGTGCATTTTCAATATCTTAGGTTTTTTTCTGCAAGCTTAATAAATGTATTAATACTTAGATTTTTCAATTTGTCCAATTTCTCTTTTCATTTTTCCGCGTACACATAAAATCGCAATTGTATGGAAAATGCATACATTTATGTCAGTCCTAATTCTATTTTCTTGTTAATTTAAACATTACCATGTAGAATTTTATCGTTTGAATAACATATTTGTTTCTGGCAACCCTCCAGACACGTACAATACAATTTCCGACAAAGTACTGTAATTCAAAAAATGAATGCTACGTTGCTGGGTCTTCTGCCTCATTGTGCAGAGAACGCCCCAAAAGCGGTGACGCATTCTTTCAGCTCTTTAACAGCGCCTGTGGCATTGCTTACAGCGACCGCCGCCCCCGCGCGGTTATATTTAGGCAGACGCGCGCCATGTCATTCACGCCTCTGGCTCCGAAAATTGCACAGGTGACGAACAGGAACGGCACAAAGCGAGCTGCGAGCGGCGCTCGCCAACACACAATGCCCCGGGGTTTCGCCACCCGGTGTGTGGCGACGGGAGGCGTCGGGTTGGGGGCGTGGAGGAAACGCTTGCGGAGCGAATGGCGAAAATAAAAGGAACAGCGTGTTACGCACAGGGTTCTTCAGAAATTCCGTCACTCCCGGAATGTAAGTGACAGAATTGTTTGCGCATTGATAGGGTGGGTGAGGCATAAAGTTCTTCCTATGACCAAATACCTGTAATAGTAGAAGTAGCAGCAGTAATAGTTGTAATACATACATTGCATGCGATCCTGTGTGATTACCCCAAGAGGATATTCAAAACAGTTGGCTTCCAGCCTCTTTTTCGACCTTTGTCTTGCTCAAAAGCCTACCTCCGACGCGGGTATGGAGACCTTTCGAGGAAGCGTTCCTCGTGTGCGGTCCCCTAATACGCCTGGGGTGTGACTCTCATTTTATCCGACATATGTTGGTCTCAGTAAGCTATATCCAAAAATCTCTTTAAAAGAATATAAGATCTCTTTAGGGCGGGATATTACAGGGATTTCATTTTGCCGGGTATCCGCCGGTGTCCTTGTACATGCCACGAAGTGTACCATGTGACATGGCTACTGTGGATTTTCAGTACTGTGGAATCGACGCACCTCGGCCAGGATCGAATAAGCGCCCTGGGTATTCTGAGGCCAGTAAGCAGCCCTCTCACCCACCGAGGTTCCCCAAATGCTTGTAGGGTATTCCAAAACCGAAACCAACTGTACTAGGAATGGCTATATTTTGGCAGTGACGAAAGCGGATGGCATACTTTTATTGTCGTCGCTTGTTATAGTGGCGATTTCAACGCCAGCCATAAAACCGCCAGCGGTAGAGGGGCGTAGCATACATGAGTCGCGGCGTAGACGACGCTCAATTGTTTGGTAAAATCGGGCGCAATTCTACGTCGTTCCGCGCGCTGAAGAAGAAGAAGCGCATATCTGCAGCGCTAAATGACGGCCTTGTTTCAAGCAGCCTTGCGTGGGGCTCGGCGCAGACTAGAGGCGACTAGATCTTTTCTCCTGTAAAGCACCTCATCTTCGTTGTGAAGAATGGACATGGCTCCTTTTGTGTTGTTTCCTGTTCTGCTTCCATCCACTCAGGTGGCTCAGGGCATCAATTGACTTGACTGCAGTGCCTCCGACCGAGAGGTCCTACGGATCCTGCCCCGACGGTGACAGAATTTTCGATACCAGCATTATATCTAGATCGAATTCTTACGCTGTCTAAAGGTGAATTCTAGTGACCTGCTGTTCAGAGCGAGAGTTTTCCCTGGGGTATCCGACCAACACCAGGCGAATGCAGGAGCAGTACCTTAACAAACGGGCCATGGACCGCACGCGATATTTCCTTTTTTGGCGCAATACGTTCATTAAGATAACACATTCGTCCTTTCAATTCCGTATTCAAAGTCTCTTTTATATAACTGTTTTACTTTCTCGCATTCGTAGTATGAGAGAAAGTTCTGAAATGCAGCGGAATATCGAAATTTTAACATAAACATTATTTATACAAACTTTCACATTTTGTGGTCTCCTGTTACCAAAAAGGGTTTTATTTCAAAGTGTCCATCTGTCTGTTTGTGTGCATTCTGCGTTCTTTTCTATCCCTCCTTCCTTTGTCCGTCCGTCTGACGAACTGACCGTCGTCCATCCGTCTGTGAACAATATTAGCGCCTAAACTATTATGAGATTTTTTCAGAATGAATAATATTCCATCGATCTGTCCGGCGCGAGGCCTTGCAAATTTGGAATTTATAGAATTACTTCCTGTTGTTGGGCAATACTTCTTGCTGTACGGAACGCAAATTTTGTTTGCCAAATTGCCGAATTGGGATTGCCGAATTTGAATTGATTTCAATAGTTCAATACAAAAAAGTTTTAAATAATTAGTTTTCGCACCGCATGCGCTGCGAATGGTGATGAATGTTGCAAATGATGGTTCAGATGTGTTAATATGGACAGAATTGCTGTATTATAGTATTACGTAACCGTTTAATGTGAGAAAGTACATGATGTTGTAGTTTCAAATTATTACAAGTCTACACGTTATTTTTGAAAGAAAATATGCAACGAGAGCAATTTTAAGAACTAGAATATTTCAGATACATTCTCTAATTTTTTCGTATTGTGCAAATTACGCTTATAAAAATGTCGCTTAAAAAGCATGTGGAGTTCGGTTAATTTTTGTGAATTTTCTTAAATTTTAAAAGTTACAAATAATGATCTCTTCCGTTTCAAATGGTATTGCTCCTGCATAGATATGAGCTGCAGCACTACTATTTTCATTAATGAAATCTCTCCTTCAAAATAAGATCTTTAAATAATGTTGGTTATTTTTCAATTATGAATTGCGTCTAGTCAATATACGTTTTGTGTCAGGAAGGTTTATGTTTTCTTGAGTTATTTTATTTAGCAGATATATTTACAAAGCAAATTCGTAACTTCGTTTATTCGTAGTTCGTTTAGTCGTAAATTATCTCTGCGGATTCAAGTAGTATTATAATAGCAAATAACCGTTACAAATAATAAGAGAAAGTATGTGCTGTTGTAGCTCTCCTGGTTTAAAATTTTGACCAGTTTTGCGTGGTATTGCGTGAAATGAAAACAATTTTAGCAATAAGATTTTATCCCCAAATTATTATATTTATTTTCTTTGAATGCAAACAGTTTATAAAAATTGCGCAGATCAGGTTTTTGTTGAACATTGAATTTTCGAAAATTGTACAAGCAATAATAGGAAAAGTTTGTGGTGCTTTAGCACCTCGTTTTTTCATTTATTGTTATTTTTGTGACATTTTAGAAGACTTGGGGAACAAAAGAACCATTTCTCAATTGCAATTGAGGTACCTCTTATTGTAGTTCCCTTGAAAGTCAAAAGTCGATTCTATCTCCTGATTTCACTACCGATTACATTGGCCCACGATAGTCCAGTAATTTCTATGGTGTAAGAAAACTATCCATTCTATTGAACTTTGAATATTGGCATTGGCCATTCTTGCATCAAGCCACGCAGTTTCCGAGGAGAAATCTCCTGCAATGTAGGCAATTTGCTATACGGACGCGTCGTGGGTGTTGTCTCCGAAGACATCTTCCTTGAGAGATGATTCACATTGCATCCAGATGTTTTATTATGCAGTGTTTATGATTTTTTCTTTAACAAATCTAAATCAATATATATTAGATTACACAAAACGGGAAAAATATGATAAATATATTTATCTAGAAATATTTTAGTTTTCAGATAAACTTCCTATAATACCAAAGAGAAATTTCAACGGCGGTAAATCGCCTCTCCTTGTTTCACAGAATAATATAGTATTGTATTTGTTCACATACCTTCATTAGAATAGTTTTCTAAACTCATTATATCACACTTAGGTAGGTAGGTAGGTAGGTAGGTAAGAGGTAAAATGTAAAATGGTGTCCAACACAAAATTAGTTAACAGCATTTTAAAAATATTTATAGAATGAGGAGATGAGTATAGAAATCTTCTTAACCGAAAATCGTTCCATGATACATTTGCAGACTTTTCAAGACATTGTACAACTAACTTTTTGCATGTATCAATAATTGCCATTGTTTGCATTTATTTAAATTTTATTCAACAAACGAACTTCACTAACATTTCATGTGTTACATTTTTCTTGGTGTGATTTTCCTTGAACCATATTTTAGAAGATTTTCAGTAACGTTGAAAACGAACGAGGGAAGGTTCTCGTTTATTTACCAATGTATAAGTTGCTATTTTTAACAAAATGAAGCGAATGAATTCTTATGTGTATTATAATCCTCGCATTATCGAAATAAAATCCTGAATTTGAAATTTCGAATTTTGAACTTTAATTTCCCTGTGCTAGTGACTCATCACGAAAACAACTTAGCACTATTTTTCATCTAACTTTACCTCTACCTTTGGCAAGTAGTGGTAAGAGTAGTGACGGGGGTGTTACTATTTTGTAAAAAATTACACAAAAAATTAAAGTCTATAGATCTTTTACCGGTATAAATAGGTTTTCTGTTACTCTGTAGCAAAAATATTTAGTTTTCAAACGTTTTAAAACTCTCTTTTTAAAAACGTTTTTGTCTTTATTCAACTACTTATAGTTAAAATGTTGAGAAGAGATTCTCAAGCTCAACAAAACATGCATCTTTCCCATACGTTACATACTGTTTTACTGTTCTTCGACAGAACAAATCAAATGAAAGCTATTAACTCCACAGAAGAGTCGAAAGCCTCGCGGCCGCCCGCGGGCAGCAGGTGGCTGTAGCACGAGCCGCGTCGCTCCGGGCCGCAAGCGCCGGCGGAGGCGGTGGTGGTGGTGGGTGCGGGCGGAGCGCGGGCGCTTTCGCAAGGGTCACCGCGGCCGCCCTCCGCCCCCGCCATCGACCGTGAGACCGCTTACGTAAAGCGCAGTCGATAGCCGCGAGAGCGCAGCAAGCGGCTCGGGCGCCGGCTGCGCAGCCCTCGCTCTCCTCCGCTGCACGCGGAGCGCCCAGGGCGACACTTGCCGCGCACTTGGGCGTTGCACTTGGGCATGGCACTTGGGCGTTGCACTTGGGCATGGCACTTGGGCATGGCACTTGGGCTTGCCACTTGGGCTTGCCACTTGGGCTTGCCACTTGGGCTTGCCACTTGGGCTTGCACTGTGCGCTGCACTGACTTGCCACTGGCTTGCCACTTGCGGCTTCCACTTGGGCTTTGCCACTTGGGCTTGCCACTTGGGCTTGCCACGTTGGGCTTGCCACTTGGGCTTAGCCACTTGGGCTTGCCACTTGGGCTTTGCCACTGGGCTTGCCACTTGCTTGCCACTTGGACTTGCCACTTGGGCTTGCCACTTGGCTTGCCACTTGGCTTGCCACTTTGGCTTCGAGCCACTTGCGGCTTGCCACTTGCGCTTAGCCACTGGGCTTGCCACCTTGGCTTGCCACTTGGCTTGCCACTTGGGCTTGCCACTTGGGCTTCCACTTGCTTGCCACTTGAGCATATAGCTTAAATAATTATAAATCACACTTAACACATTAAACAACTAGTAGATACTGGCTCTATGTGGGTCGACAACAACAGAATAATAAAATATGTAATAATTAATAATAATAATAATAATAATAATAATAATAATAATAATAATAATAATAATAGTTGTAATAGTAAAGTTTATGATATTTTATCATTTTTACTAACATTGTATTACATTCGTATAAACGATACGGTTAATTAAAAAAATATTTAATTCGTAGTTTATGAAATTTGGGAGAATTACGAAGTTAAGTTGGCAAGGGTTCTATCCTTTTGGTTCTCATATTTCGAGAGGAGAGAGAGAGAATTCACTTTTTGATTCCACTTTCAATATATTCCTCTTTGGTACTACTATTCGTGTCGTATTACGTTGCCGAAAAACAGTCATTAACAGGTTGTTTCAATTTGTTATCTATCGCCCCTATTCTCAATGCTCCATAGCCTGCTTTTGTTTCCATTTTTTACGCCCGCAGCCGTGTCACGAGTCACTGTCCGCTGTGGCCTTAAAATAATAATCGTGTTGCTCGGAGTACTGAGACCCATATATTTTACTTTTTACTGATTTAACATCATATCCCGAAGTATTTCGTTCCTTTATTTTCGCTATAGACTTTATTTATACTGTTTATTGCTGATTTTCTTTAAAGAATGGATAGACATAAATACATATTTGATCGTTAAGACTAAAAGTGTGTATCACAACTCATGACATATACATACAAACACACACACACACACAAACGAATGTGTTACATATTTATACATGAACGCTCTTTCACCTAAATTCAATTGCCAAATTTTTACAATACAAGAAATTTTATCTCTTAATGGAAAAAAAGTATACGACGAATCTACACCTTACTTTCTTTTCCAGCTTGGAAGTTCACGACAAGTACCCAAACGGCATTTCCGTACGACCCATACTTATTTTCCTTCTTCACAAAAATTCAGTTATACTTTAAAAAAAGTAATTCTAAAAAAATTTCTGCACATTTTTAGACCGCATTGTTAAATATATAATGTCATATATAATTGTCAAAAATGTCATTGTGAAATGTATCACTATCATACACTCGTATAATGCAGCCGTTCGTTTTAGATGATATAAAATTGTAAAATTATCACCTTACTTGAATTCTAGTTCTAACCTGATGCCTTTTGAAATTCTATCTGCTATCTAATATTTTATAATTTTCAATACATGACGAACTTTAGTGATCAGTTTTGCTTTCAATGTTCACAAATCCTCTAGAAATGACTATTTAGGTAACGAATATTTACTTACAGCTTCTGAATATTAGAATAACTTTTCTGCAAATTACGTGAATACGGAGTAGCACCGAATTTCCAAGAGCCCCTCTACCAAACGTGGAATTTCGCGGTGTGGGCCGTGGGCTCTTCGATGAGGCTCTTCGCAGAGCCCAGAAGGCATTCGGCAGTTGCGCTCCAGGCATTCCCACATGCCTAGCCGTCGCCGGAATTTGTTCCACTTGTGCCGGACAGACGCGTACTCGAGACGCGGAACAAACGCTATGTCCACTGGAGTTTCTAATTCGCTTTATGTGGCTAGCTCGAGCTCCACATTCGATTCGAGTAACCTTGTAAATTTCCATCGACTGATTTGCAGTCTCTTTTCTCATTTGAAATTTGCAGATATCCTATATCTATTTTTTCTTCTCACAATGTACAGTGAACTCCCCTTCAACTTATGAATGACTATTGCCAATATTGCTAAATAACTTATCCATAAACATCATTCCTGTATTATACATAGTTGTCAATTATTTTTTGTTGTCATTACTTAATTTATGCTTGCACACTTTCTAAGGCAGATGGCATTGAAGAATGATAAGTTATATTTAATATTTTTCAAAACCAAAATTGGCAACATTGGTACAACTCTCCTTAACATTCTAGACGTCCTTCTGTTTCCCAATTGCGTATGTCGATGATCGAGTCGATAGATTGGGTGATGGGCAACAGGGCGTACGTTTGCTGGAGGAATTTGCGATGTATATTATTGCAGAACCAAAACTCTTGACCGCGGAACTTACACCACTTAACACCTAAATGCCTTGTTTTGAAGGGTTGTTGTTCCCAATTCTACTATGGGATTTGGTGTAAGGCAATTGCCTTTGCGTGATGAAAACGAGGTATAACGCGCTGGATGACGAAATTATGTAAGGAATTTTGTAAGTTGTTACTACTTCAGCTTCTAGTGTATTGTTTAAAAAACAAATCACGAAGGACGTAATTATAACTGATTTGAAGAGCCAAATGACCTTTAATAAAAATATAAAGCTCAAAAAAGCCAAATGTGAAAGAGAAGAATATGCATATCCTCTATGTGAGTAACACCTTTATGAAACTGTGTATTCAATATGTGAACCTAGTTCAAAAATATGTCAACATTGATCTAAGATCTTTTTTCTGATTTTTTAGATAAAAATTATTTTATAATTTCTTCACAAATTATTTTTCAACTCAGGGCATTAAAGTTCATTTTGTTCTGGGAGGAGAGTAATTTATGAACAATTATTATAAATACTTTAAACGAGCTTAATAGGCCTACCTGTTATTAAAAATCTCCGTAAATTCATCTAAATTTACAGTTCCTTTCGCCCGCCGTCAAAACATTCATTAAACTCTTCATACAAGCGCAGTATCTTAATTCCTCGGCATTTCCATAAATCCCCCTCTAGTCTTCCAGGAAATAATTTCGTCGTGGGCCTCTACTAGAAGTGATCCTTGGGGCGCCGTGGAAGCCTGCGAGGCGAGGCGAGGAGGCCTAAAGCAGAGGTTCCGGACAGAGTGGGAGGCGGGGGGGGGGGGCAGGTGAACGCCTTGGCAACGGAGCGGCGCCGAGAGCTGGTCTGGCGCTAACCTGATTGTCACGCTAATTGCCTATCCTTTCGCCCGCATCTCCCCTCTCCTCGTTTCCGCACCGTTCACACGCAGCTCGCCAGCCTTCCGCCGCCCGTCAGCCCCTCCGCCTCCTGCCCCTCCAAGCCGGCCCCACCCCGCCAGCTCCGTCCCGCCTTCCCACCCCCCACCCCCCCTTCCCGCCCCACCCACGCCCTTACCCTGCCCCCACCCTGCCCTTCCCAGCCCCACCCCGCCTCCCAGCCCCAGCCCGCTCTTCCCAGCCCCTCTCCACCCTTCCCAGCCCCACCCCGCCCTTACAGCTCCACCCGCCCTTTCACAGCCCCACCCCGCCTTCACAGCTCACCCCGCCCAGCCCTGCCGATTCCCTCCCCGCCCTGACCATCTCCACCCGCCCTGCCCCGCCCTGCCCGCTCTGCCCCGCCCTGCCCCCGCCCCTCCCCCCGCCCCGCCCCCGCCCCGCCCCCGCCCCGCCCCCCCCCGCGCCGCCCCGCCCCCCTGCCCCCGCCACCCTGCTCCGCCCTGCCCTGCCCCGCCCTGCCCCGCTCCGCTCGCCCTCCCGCCCAAGCCCCGCCCCGCCCCCGCGGCCGCCGGCCGCCTGCCCGAGGAACTCTCGCCGAAATTGAAAAGTGTCTGCGTAATGTAATCCTAGGGGCACCGGCGCAAAATTCCGGAACGTCTGCGCGTGGTGTCACTCATCCGCGGATTTTAATGACCTAAAATATTGCCAAAAATGACCAAAAATGGCTTTAAAATGTCCTAAAAACGAAGATAAATGACGTAAACAAATTTGATCAAAACAACTTTAGATTAACAACTCAAGCTGTTGGGTGCGTTACTGATTTAATCGAGTTTTCTCAGCCAGCAAATTCTTGGTTTGGACTCTACTGGAAAAGAAAATATCTGCCTTTATTTATCGCAAAATTGGCCGATCTGACAATGGCGTACCAGGAAACGTAGATTACAGAAGACGAACAGCTGACATTTCAATATATGAACGTAGAAATGGATTAGGCCGCCCAAGAAAATTGTAGTGAACATTTCTTTCACCTTGTAAATATTGTTTGAAGTAAGTACCATTAAATTTATATTAAAATCGATTAATTAAGCAAAAATGCATTAAAAATTAAGTAAACAGGTAAAAAAATACTTAGTCGAAATCGACGAAAACTGCAAAACAATACATACAAAAATGGGTCATTTCGTTCAATCAAAACATAAAATGAATGTCTATACTAAACGGCATTCTTCTAAGCTGAAAAGAAAAACGATGTCTCTTCATTAAAATCCGCCCCTACTCATTACTACCCATGCATGGCCTCGTCCACGAAAGAGTCCCCGCCCACCGCGCATAGACCTATTCTCAATGCATGCCTCCGCATATCACGTAGTTAACCCACCCACAACAGGAACTCTGTTCACCACACTCGTGGCATCCTTTTATCCCTACCCTCTGACATCCTTCCCACGCAGACCCCGAACTCTTACCAAAAGCACATGCCAACACTACCCGCAGCCATCTTCCATTGCACATTATAATCGTCCGTCCTCTTCTTGCAGGATGTCATTAGACACTACATCTCGTCACTATTGTAAGCTGCGCCTCGCCAACGCCGACGTTTATTATCCCTTTCCGTCAATTATCCTGTCCTTCATTTGACTTGTGTTCGTGTTCCTGTCGCCCCAACTGCCTACTCATATTCGGGATATATGGCGCCTCGATCTTACTGCCAGCTGTTCGCATCTGTTTTCACTGCTTCCTCCCTAGTTTTAGGGTGGGTTTAAATTTGCACCCGGCTGGGGCAGATATATAACAGTGCGCTTTCCTAACAAATAGTTCAGTATATATTGCTGTGTGACGACGAGAAAGCCCACCCTCAGGTTTTGAAGACCAGTATATACGGTGGAGGGATGTTTTCGTGCGAACCACACGAAACTCTTATCACATGACCGAGAGGATGGGCCACCGCTGGTCGGCCAAAGCCCGTCCCGGGCTCTGAAGCCAAAGGAGAGGAGAGGAAAATGCACAGCTATTTCCATATCCATAATCATAGAGCAGTATCCACCACCGTATTCTATGTGCACTTCACACAACAGATATTGTTGATTTATTTTTTTAAAAGTTCAATATTGCATGGTAATCTGTTTTAATCGTTTGAACAATGGCATTTTGATAGCCAATGCTTATGAAATACAGTCTCAGTTTCAGATGTAATTTACCTTGTTTTTAATTACGAAAACATTGTTGAATTTCTATATATTAAAGTTTTTTTATCATAAAGCCTTAATTTTATAAATCTTCCGATATTCTGCGACCATCAATACAATCCTCTATTTTCCCACTGCCTGCGAAGAAAAGATATGTTCGCGCGGAGTACTTCAAAAAGACGCCAAATGTAACGGTAATCCCGCCGCCCTGGCAACTGTGGGTTCGAGCACAAATGAATGCGGATTTTGCGTCACTGGCTACATAGCTTGGTCGAATTCAACCTCTGTCTAAACGAGTACTCATTTCTGTAGTTTTTCGTATTTGTTTCTATTAATTCCTGCCAAATGCCAGAGCAGAACCCTGAGAAAAGGGGATGGACCTAGCACGATCATCCCTTCCTCGTACATGGCGCATCCTCTCCCCTCACATGCACACAGGCACCACACACACACACACACACACACACACAAACACAAACACGCACACACAAACACGCACACACAAACACACACACACAAACAAACACACACAAACACGCACACACACACACAAACAGGCACACACAAACACACACACAAACACGCACACACAAACACACACACAAACACGCACACACAAACACACAAACACACACACACACACAAACACACACACACAAACAGGCACACACAAACACACACACACAAACACACACAAACACACACACACAAAC
>BOPP01000047.1:7468056-7485421 GCA_017312745.1 Gryllus bimaculatus | reverse complement strand
GGGGGGAGACGTGGTAGCGAAGAGGCAACCGGCCACGTGGACAGCTCTGATTGGAGGTTGTGTGAATCGCCGTTAAACGCACAGGTGGATGGTTACAGTTGGGTACAATATTTTTTAAACTACATGCTTTTGTATGTTCATTGAAAGTACTATTAATCATTGTTTTGTTATTATAATGGAGCATAAGATCACGATGCTCTAATTTTTTTCAAAACGTTCATTTAGTTTTAATTAACATAACAAATCAATACAATTCCAATAAATATATTTAGTAGCAAATAATTGTCAAAATTGTAGGGACAAATTCTTTTTGAGTGTTACCCAATACTCACGACATACTTTTCACCATAAAACATTTTTTTAAATGCCTAATTACAGTAATGTCAATATCACCTCAAATGAAGGAAAGCACAATTTTTACAGCACTTGCTCTTGATTATTAATAGATATTCAGTAAAAACAGTATTACTTGTTTAATGTAAAAAGTTGACCAAGGTTGAACCAATAACAATTCGAATTTAACCATTAAAATATTTTAGCCAGTAATAATAATAATAATAATAATAATAATAATAATAATAATAATAATAATAATAATAATAATTTTATTTGGGTTTATTATATTACAGATTGAATGCTAAAATATACAAGGTTGCATATAAAGTGTTCAGGTTTGTGCACTTCGCAGAGTTAAACCCTGTTTGTGAACTTGCAATCTGTGAAGTAATATTTACTTCCTTAATATAGCGTAAAATACGAGGTAAACGCTTTGTGTATAATAAACAAAAAAAAACAGACACAAAACTTAAGACTCAACTTACAATGTAAATACAAGCAAAGAAAAACAAATGAATAATGTACAGAAATAACTGGCAACAAATAATGCATATCGTACACTTAAACATCTATGCATTAAATAAATACTGTTAATCCTCTTTATGCATTTTTATTTATACAATTTTTAAAAGTAAGTAATAGTTTAAATAAAATAATATTAGCGTCTTCGGTGATATAACAGTTGCCATCTTGTATGTAGGATATATTTCTTTATTTTATTAAGGAATAATAATTCAATTCGTTCCCACAGTACCCACCGATTGAATCATTCTAAATTTTTAATTGCTTCGATATTAATGTAGGTTGTGTGCTGAATGTGTTCGGTAGGAAAATTCACTGGTCAATGTTTAACTGCGGAACTTTTTTGGGTTTGTTGAAGAATATATATTTTATTACAGCCATCTATGTCGTATCTGGGATGTCATTTACGAAAAAATATATTTCAGTCGGAAGAAAAACCTAGCCACCCTGCATGTTTATATACATGGTATTGAATTCTGTATCATTCGTGAAGGCAAATAACTTTGAAAGTTATACAACAAGCATCTGCTCAAGACGTCCTCTAGAAATCGTAAATGAAACTTCAGCAGCATCCTAATTGGAAATAAAGCTACATATTTATATGACTCAGCCTTGTAACTTTGCCAGAGCTTTTCTCATTAGTCTTTTCAAATGTTGCGTAAATGAGGGTATATGTACATAACAATAAAACTAGCCTGAAATTATGCGAAGTAACTTTGAAAACAGAATCTTCTTAGATATGTTAACACATATGTTAGTGAAAGGAGAGTGTGCCACAATATTACTCCAACTCAAGTATATTACGTTCAGCAATCAGTTATTATAAAATGTACCTACAGTTGTACCTAATCTTTTACAAAATTATTTTCTGTGATGAAATATATTAAGGTAAAAATATAGGAATTGCTGAAAATATGTTATGATAAATCAACTTACGGCAGTCTAAAAGTACAAACGCAAATATTCGTTCTTATACATTATGCGATATTAGTAATGCTAAAGGACACGGAAGGTAGTTACGACAAAGTTGTTGTAGAGACCTTCTTTAGTGTTTTTATCATACATCTGCGTTTTAAGTGCAGGCTTTATTACTCACTTCAGGAACGACACGTTTATCTTAACTACAATATTTTAACTTGTATTATCGCGTATAATGACTCAACTTCCTAGTACACGAGTACAAATGTCCTTGAACTTAAATGCTTTCACCATCAATTCTTTATAAAATTATAAACTTTAGTAGTCACACAATTTAGAATTGGTTTCTATTTTTTTAAGTCTGTTTTAAGTTCCCCTAACTTCATTTTTTTCTAGAATTGAAAGAAAAATGCTTATCAATAGCCAGGGTTTTTCTCTCTCTCATATATTCTGTATAGAGAATTATATAGTGCAATAGCGAAAAGTGAAGATATTTTCGTGACTTTTGTGGAGTCTCTCGTACCGAAAAAGTATTAAGTAAATCTTCTATATGTTGAGTACTTTTTCTTTGTACACTTATAAAGTCGAAAAACATGTTGTCCTTCTCCGTTCGTCAGACCATCTGTGAACATCATTATCGCTGTGTTTTACCAAGTGTTTTACTTGTGAACGTAAAATGTACAAATATTAGGAGTATCTGAAAACTTTCACTGTCATAATGTTGCGTAGATAATTATTGTGAAAAAATTAATCACGACTATAACAATGCATATTTTAATTGATTCTTACATTCCAAAACTGATTTATCATGCACTGACTGTGTACACGATACTTCCAACTCGTTTAAATTGTTAATTATAAAAGGACTCTTAACTTTCAGGAATTTAATATTTTTCGTAAAAGATTGAGCATATTCTGCTATGCATGATCATCAACATGTAATCTTCGTTGTACAAAATTTTATTAAGAGCGTAAAATTTCATCAAAGAATAACAACAGACTTTTTTACATGCACCTAGCGATAAAACTGTTCGTCAGTCCGGTGTTTCCTCAAAATACAAGATGGGAATAGCCAGCAGCGTAAAACGTGCTACAGCAGATATGAAACACCGGCTCTTAATGCTTCTATTTATGTTAGAAGCGCGATCAATCTTCAAGAAGGAACCCTTATCGCTGCCACCACCACAACCACCACCACCAACACCACCACCACCACCACCACCACCACCACTCTTTCCACCATCGTCACGTCACATCCACAGCCGTAAGTCTTAATCGCCTGGTTTCCTGCTACCTTCATTGGTGTCACCTCCGTCATAAACACTATCTCCGCAGCTTCTTACACCGACGTCATTCCTTGTTATCACCTCCGTCTCCATTGGTGTATCCTACAAACCCCGATTCCATCAGCATCGTTTTTCGAACCGATACCATTTCATCACACTAGATACAAGCCAATGTTCATCTCGAGCAGACTCTACCTCTGCAATATTCACTGTCAATTGTAACGTATTAGCCAGCGTGCCTCGTGGCATCTATTTGGGGACGCTTGGCAGAGGATTAAGCCTCGCCACAGGAAGAAGGGTTTCTTTCCGTAAAGGAAGAACGTGGAACGGGAGAACAACAAGCTGTGGGAGCCTTCCGCTTCTTATAAACGTTCACCGTTATAACACGAGGGGGTGGCGTGACGTAGTAGGATCACGTGGGCTCGCCTATAACACAGTGTGTAACAGAGCCAGTGGGTGGGTTCTGGAGACGGGAGAACCTGTGCGTTGCACAAAACTGGCGCCAGAACGGTTGCATATCGAGCCGGCTCGAGAGGCTCGAGTCACTAGTTGACGAAGCCTGCGAGTTCATGTCTTGAGTGAGCTGCGGTCAGGGGAGCGATGCTGTGTGCGTGTTCGAGGTGAAGAGTGGTTGAGTGCCTCACGATTCGCGCCGATTCTCAATCGGATATTAAGACGCTCCTGTGATACGACGCAAACCAGCGTGTGCGACAGAACGACCTTGTGTCAGCGTGACATCGGTCACGGAAAGCTAGGCCTTGGTGCGCGCTCAAAAGTAGGAGTGGCAATGCCACAATCAAAACCATCTTCAATGAGTTTGGATCGCTCTCGCATCAGGGATAGTAGGTCTATCAGCTAGGGTATAAGTATACTTATTAAGTGAATATATTCTGTTTTGTTTAATTGTTAATAAATAGTTTGTTATATTAAAACTTGTTTGTCTGTGTCGCTTGAGTATCCAGGCTCACCAATGCTGGTATATTTTGCCTTTTTCTCCGTACCGGAGAATGGCTCAGTATCACTGATGTGCGTGCGTGACTTCCACGGGAGTCCTGGGAGTTGAGTCGCTGACGTGGCAGATATTCGATACTAGCTTGTAACAAAGTGGAATTCAGTCGCTGACTGAGGAGAATTCTTGGACTGGCTGCTCTGATCGGTAGTTTTCCGTTTTTCGCGATCAACATGACCGAAATGAGCCTTCTCTAACGGGCTGTCTGATCGCGCACATCTTTCCTTCCTCTTCTCCTGTGTCTGTCCTACCGCCGTACTTACATACACATAACCATTGCACTACACTACTCACAGTGTCCAAGAGATCGACGGGCTTACCGAGCAATGTCGCGCTGAGCGGCCCGCTGGTGGCGAATACCACTGGTTGAGGAATAATCCTACTAGTCGACCGTCAGGTCCTCCAGGGGGGGGGGGGGGGGGGGGGGGGGGGCGGGGGGGGGGGACGTAGGTCCTCCCGAGGAAAATCATGTAACTGGATCCAGTAGCAACAACTATCAACCGAATGCGAGTTCATACTACCGTCCGCTCCTCTAGGTGGTCTTACCATCCTCCTGGGCGTTGGCGTGGCGTGGCATGGCGGCTGCGTGGCGGTGCGTGCGGTGCCGTGGCGGGCGTGGCGGTGCTGCCGCGGCGTGCCGGTGCGTGGCGGTGCGTGGCGGGGAGGGCGTGGCGGGGCGTGGCGGGCGGGCGGCGTGGCGGGGCGTGCGGGCGTGGCGGGCGTGGCGGGCGTGGCACGGGGCCGTGGCGGCGCGTGCGGGGCGTGGCGGGGCGCTGGCGCGGGCGTGGCCGGGCGCGTGGCCGCGGCGGGCGGGGCGTGCGCGCGTGGCGGGGCCGTGGCGGGGCGTGCGCGGGCGTGGCGGGCGTGGCGGGCGTGCGGGGCGCGCGGGGCGTGGCGCGCGTGGCGGGCCGTGCGGGGCGTGCGGGGGGCGTGGCGGGGCGTGGCGGGGCGTTGGCGAGGGTGGCGGGCGCCCCTTTCGCTGGCAGTTAACGCGCTCGCTGCTGTCGGAAGCAGTGAATTGTTGGAGGCGGGGGAGGCTGGTAGTAGGCTGCGGGCGGAGCGCGTGCACTGGCATGCTGCTACGGCCGTAATTCCCAAGTACTGTCTCACAGCAAACAAGGGGTTCTGCATAGACTATGCTAACAGATTTCATCTCGTGTTCGTGCCAAGTTTCTGATATCTTGCTTAAATGAAGATGCGAGTTAATTGGGAAGTCTCCTTACTCTTGTTTATCGCTTTTCTTCAGATTCATTGGATGAAAGGTTTTGTTTCATCTGCAGGTTTGGTGTTATAAATTACAAAGAAATAACGATTAAAATAGTTGTGAGTGGCTTGTTTTTTAAATAGAACAAGAAATATTTGAGGAAAAATCTAAAAGGCGCAAATTTAAAAGTAGTGTCCTCCCTTTCACAATAGGAATCTAATTTTGTACTTGCAATATTTGAACAGGAATTGGTCATTCAAAATTGTGCTTTAAACATTTACTACTCCCTCAATTATTTTCAATAGAGTTTTGATTTTATTAGAATATTGTCGTTTAACGTTATCAGATAATAATGTGAAAGTACTTTGTGTATCCTATTAGAATTCAATACGATTATCTTTATCAAATATCAATGCAATCGCTCGCCAATTGTGACAGCAGTCGACTACCACATTCACTTACTCTCCCCCTTCCATTCAAATGTAGTCCACTTATTCCTTAATTATCATTGTTCAATCAATTCAACATTGTTGAATGTTGACTTCTAGCAAGTATGGCACATAAAGCTTAGAGAAATTACAATATATACCGTCAGAAACCACCATGTCCATATATAAAAAATATATTTTATCTAATATGATTATTGTATAAATAGTTTTTAGTTATAATTATTCCTAATTTGAGAGTTTGTAAGAGTAAAAAACGCTGCTGAATACAACACAAAAGTTGTCCAAAAGCAGTACGCGCATTGCTCAAGAGCTACAATTAAAAACTCTCCTAGAACACCGGAAGAAGTTAAAGATTTTAGCGAAAACGATCTTCACAAATACTGTAATAACATAGTATAAATTATAAAGAGCAGCAATTATATACATATCGAGAATATCAGAAAAGTTTCTGTTCTATAATGCAACAGGTAACTAGCGAATATTTCTTGTCTTCTTCCCAAAAAATATCACTAAACAGTCTTACAACACAAACTACTATTAATTGACTGATATAAGATATTTTAAACGACAATGTGCCATACATATGTAATCTAAATTTTGGCCATGTATCTCATAATGAGGGAAAAAATTAATAAGTTTAGTTAACTCGCTTATGTTGTTGCATGTTGACACACACACACACACACCGCAATAACTACTAATATGTTGTAATTAGGATTGCCACCTCTCCGGTTTTAGAGAGGAGACTCCGGTTTTTGAGCTTCATCTCCGGTCTCCGGTTTTTGAAAAATTATCTCCGTTTGTTTTTGTTTTTTCAATTTCAATACATTTTCAAATTTTTTACAAAATAAATAGATTTTTCAACTTGAAATAGAAAAAGCTTTAAATTTTATCAGAAATCTGTCGTTTCCTTCTTCATTAGAAAGATAAAGAGCAGAACATGAAAATTGGTCTTGCGATTCTCGTGTTATCGCCATCGGCTGTCTCTTTCTTTCTACGCATATCAGACAGAGACAGCAGTGCAACACTATTTTGAATAAATGTTAATTATTTATAGATCACTAGAAACCAAAGATATGTAAATATACTTTAAAGAAATAAATAAAAGTCTGCGTCAATTTCTTTTTAGATTTCAGTAATTACCCCCCTTCCCGGTCGCAGCGGTCTCCGGTTTTTTGGAATTGGCAAGGTGGCAACTCTAGTTGTAATAAAAGAATATTGGCAGTTTTGAATCGTCTTTTCTGTTATTGTGAATGTTACTTCTTATTACATCACATGAACCATTACGCCATCGAAATATTAAGCAAGTTCCAAATGTGTTGGAAGTCGCGTGGAAGTGAAGAGTATACAGCAGTTGTTTTGTTTGTAGAGAAGCGTGCAAGCCATACGCCCTTGAACAGTGTTCCCCCGCTATAGAATGCAGTTGACAGCTGCGGTGTACATGTGCTGTGTTTCTCTGTGTTTGTGAATGTGCGTGTGTGTGTGTGTGTGCGTGTGCGTGTGCGTGCATACCCGCATGTGACTGTCGGCAGATGTTAACATTTAGCAGTGTTAATCAGACTGTTGACTTATTATGAAAAGTTGGAGCAACTACCAAAGAATTTGATGTAGTAAACAATTTCTAAGTGTATGAAATATGATACTCTAACTAAGAAAAATGCCAAGAAAGACAAGATTTATCCACATTTTCATTACCAGACGACGGCAATGAGAGTGTTTCTAGCGAAAATTAACCATTAACCGAAAATTAACCGGCGCACGATTATATAACTATCATCTTTCAATAAATTTCGTGGGAAAGTAAAAATTAAATAGGCTGTATTGGGACATGGGCAAAATCAGTGAAACATCTTGTGCATGCTGAAGACGATGTAAGGACACAAAAGTACAAAATGAAGAAATCAAATTAACAAAGAACATTTTTTCATGCGTTACAAATCTTACGTGCTGAAATAACAGTTACTGATATTTGTGCTCGTACGTTGTGACATTGCAATCTCGTTCGCTCTCTATTCGTAGACGGCCCATTTATTTTGTAAGGTAGCTTTAATTACCGTGGTTACGCTATACGCGATTCTAAATGTAACGATGATTCCATCATGCTGAACGCAACATTGGGGCCATCCCCACATGCTATACATCCTTTATTGAGTAATGGCTGCTTTTCTCCTCACAACATCAATGTAGAGCGATTTGCGGTTGGAATTATATAAGCGATATAAATGATTTTACTGCATGCGGTTACACGCTGTATTAGACCCCCTACTAATCGATATGAAATGTTTCAAGTCAAAGATATCACTCTTGCTCACGCAGTCTCTTCATATCATCAATGAAACCGAAGTTTTTCAGGGGCACGACAGTCTAGCCACCTTAAAATTCTGCAAAATAATTACATTTTAAGAATTTTAATTACTGATAAAAAACGATTGCAGTTAAAAGGATTGTACTCGCATCTACGTTTTCAGAGTGAGTTTTCTCAATCGAGGCCACTCCTGATTGGATATGCAATCGCACTCCCTAGCTACGCCTCGCTGAACGCCGAAGAATTTGAAGAACAAAAAACGCTCGTAGTGTATATTTCGCGAATGTTCATTTCCGCCTGAGATATGGCATAATATTATGGGTAAATACATCTTCTAGCTCCCAGACCTTTAGATTACAAAAAAGAATTGTACGAATAATTAGCAAACCCCACCCACGTGATTCTTGTAAGCCTCTCTTTATAAGGTAAGCCTCTATCAGTATATGCATCTTACCATTACCTTGTTTCTTGATATATGAATCAGTGTTTTTTTATTTTGTCAAAAATGACTTACTTAAGACCGGGAATATATTTTCAGCAAACGCTGATGTCTATAACTACAACACTCGACGTAGTAAGTATATTCTTCAGATGACAGTATCAACAGCTCACTACATAAAATTCACATACAATACATGTACATTATTTTACACCTTACCAGATGAAACGATTAAATTCGATACAAGAGCGTAAATCCTAAGTAAAATCTGTTCTGCTGCAGAACTGTTTCTTTACAATTAGAGACTTACCCGACCATTCAAAAGGAAAGGAATATTAATCTGTAAATTTTATATTATTTACCATTTGGATTGTATAATCCTAAATAATCTGTAACAAGTACTGTACTTCAGCTTCTGGGTTAATGGCCCCCATCTCGTTCAGGTTTTCGTCCAGTTTCCCTGAACCTTGAGCAAACTGAGATGGTCCCTTGTTTTGCTTCTGGACATAAATGTAAATCAAATTAACTTCTCCCCATAGCACGTCAAACACAGTTTTGAACTGTTTTTGACGTAAATAAATAAATAATAAATACATGAAAATTTTCTTCTAATACGTCATGCGTTGAGCGACAGTGGTCCATTCGCCCTCGTGTCACATCCATAATCGAGTAAAGGTCCATTCACAATACAAACGCAAACATAAGCATAGCGCATAGACATAAACATTAACATAAGTGATAGACTGAAGTATTCACAATGTCTGACATAAACGTAAGCAAAATATTTAGAGTCTTGGCCTAGAGAGACTGGTGTCCGAATTTAGTATCTATGTGGTCAAAATGCTTTCTGCTTTTAAAATAAATATTTTTTGATGTGGCAGTGCTCATCTCATTGATTTATAATTCGTGAACATGAACCCGAATTAATTTTATTTCGTGTGGTAAACAACTATCGTTTTTGGTATACGTTTTTGGTATGTGTGTAGCGTATATAGTCCCCTATTTAGTCAATCGATTATTCTTTAAACCCGTGTGGTTGTATTTATTGGTATTAAACAATAGCATAGGTATATACTCAAGGCTGTTATTTGTGTTATCAATTCTGTGTCACTTAATATATTTCTAAATGCCTCGTAATCGTAATTGGTATTACAGGAGGACGAACTGTTACATTCTCAAATATGGAATACTAGCAATGACTCAAATTTACTCTCCGGCATGTCGTGCAGATGGCTTTACTGCCGAGTTGTGGTGGCAACTCACATCCTAACAGTGAAATATTTCCGTATTATTTGAACGTTAATATGTGTGTAATCTCGGTGGTGTTATTGTATTTATTTTCTCTCAGCATCGAATGTTTTGAGGTCAGTGAGTAATAGTTACTTATTACTGTAGTATTTTCCCGGTTCAGCAGGGTCACGACAAGGAGTTACTTAATAAAATTATTAAGACATATGGAAAAGTTGCTTCAAAGTTTATTTAGTATTTCTGGAGTATTTAACAAACGTTGTTAAGCGGTAATTAATAAGTGCCTAATTTACATTTCCTTGTAGAAGTAAATTCTCTTTCAAAATAAGCAAATTTCACTCGCATCTAGTAACAATCGACAATTGAAAAAAAACTCAATTTTAAGTTTAACAGACAGCGGCCGTTCAGAGTAACGTTTTGTTCCTGTCCTAGCGTTACGTCAATAATAACAATGCAGATTAGAAAATGTACAAACACTTCACAAGTCACCACATAACAGACGAAATGAAACGAATCTTTGCTGTCTAAATAACAAAATACTATATTAATGAAAGGAACTCTTATTAAACAGGCAAATTTTGCACCGTCAATCACCGCGCTCGAAGCAGTGAAGGGATGCGACATTCATGTCGATCTTTTCATTTATGTCAATTATAGGGTGTTCGGTGTTTTTATATTTTTTAAATATAAAAAATACCATTATAACAAAATTGTATAATAATTTTCATAAATCCATAAATTGAATTATCATGAGATAAAAATGACCAAGAGTGAAAAATAAATAAAATCGCGTTTTTGCCAATATATGAGCCTATATTATATTTACATTATTGAATCTGATATTCAAAGTGTTTTATTAAGTTAATTATTTGTATGGTTCTTGACGTCGTTTTGTCAATGAAATCCAATGAAAAATGAATAAAATACACCGCTTTCAAATTAACCGCTTCCCTCCTCGTGAACTTCAATGGTTACTTATCCACTTTTTAAAACATTGATGTTTAATAATCGATTGTTTGAGGTCGATGATTTATTAACGTCTATGGATGTACGTTGAGGTTTTATTAATGTCGATAAATTTGGGTCGAAGATTTATTAACGTGCGTGGTTTTGGCTCAATGTTTTATTAACATGCATGCTTTTGGGTCTATTTTTTATTAATAACGATAGATTTGTGACGATGTTTTATTATATGTTTAGAAACATCGATGTTTAAATTTGAGCTTTGATGTTTAGAAATATCGATGTTTAAATTTTGTACACTGATGTTTAGGAACATTAATGCTTAAATTTTGAACATTGATGTTCAGAAACACAGACGCTTAAATTTTGAACATTGATGCTTAGAAACATTGATGCTTAAATTTTGAACATTGATTTTTAGAAACATTGATGCTTAAATTTTTAACATTGATGTTTAGAAATATCGATGTTTAAATTTTGAACATTGATATTTAGAAACATTGATGCTTAAATTGTGAACATTGATGTTTAGAAACATTGATGCTTAAATTGTGAACATTGATGTTTAGAAACATTGATGTTTAGAAACATTGATGTTGAGAAACATCAATGTTTAAAAATTTGAGCGTGGATGTTTAGAACCATCGCTATTGCCGAGCTCGAGGCGCGCCCAAATCGACTTGGAGCGTCGCGCGCGCCTCGTGCACCGACGCGACGCGACGCGTCGCCGAGCGCGCGCACTAGCGCTCCCGCCGCGGGGGCGGGCGGCTCGCGAGCGCGGCGCGGCGTGGCGTGGCGTCCGACGGGCTGGCCGCGCTCGCTCCGTGTCTCGCTCGCTTCCCGGAGCGCCCTACGGGCGCGGACTGCGCCGCCGAAGCGCTCGCCGCCCGCGTGGCCCGCCCCCCGCCCCCGCCCCCGCGGCGGGGAGCGCTAGTGCGCGCGCTCGCGACGCGGCGGCGTCGCGTCGCGTCGCGTCGGCGTTGCCGGGGCGGCCGCAGTGCACAGGCGCGCGCGACACTCCAAGTCATTTTGGCGCGCCTCGAGCCGGGATAACCATGTTTCTAAACATCCACGCCCAAATTTTAACATGAATGTTTCTCAACATCAATTGTTGTTTCAACCATCAATGTTCTCAACATCAATGTCTCAACTCAATGTTTCTCAACATCAATGTTTCTCAACATCAATTTTTCTCAACATTCAATGATTCCTCACATCAATGTTTCTCAACTCAATGTTCCAACATAATGTTTCTCAACATCAATGTTCTCAACATCAATGTTTCTCAACATCAATGTCTTCAACATCCAATGTTTCTCAACATCAATGTTTCTCAACATCAATGTTTCTAAACATCAATGTTTCTAAACATCAAAATTGTTTCTCTAAACATCAATGTTCCTCTAAACATCAAGCTTTCTAAACATCAATGTTTCTAAACATCAATGTTCTAAACATCAAATGTTCTAAACATCAATGGTTACTAAACATCAATTTTTCAAAATTTAAACATCGATATTTCAAAACATCAATGTTTCAAAATTTAAGCATCAATGTTTCTGAAACATCAATGTTCCAAAAATTTAAGCCATCAATGTTGTCTAAACATCAATGTTCAAAATTGAAAGCAATCAATGTTTTTAAACATCCAATGTTCAAAATAGACAGCATCAATGTTTCCAACACAATGTTCAAAATTGAAGCCATCAAGTTTCCAAACATCAATGTTCAAAATTGAAAGCATCAATGTTTCTAAAAATCAATGTTCAAAATTTAAAAATCATATTCAAACTTCAATGTTCAAAATTAAGCATCAAGTTTCTAAACATCAATGTGAAAATTGAAGCATCAATGTTTTTAACATCCAATGTTCAAAATTTAAACATTCAATGTTTCTAGAACAATCAAATGTTCAAAAATTGAAGCATCAAATGTTTCTAAACATCAATGTTCAAAATTGAAGCATTAATTTCTAAACATCCAATGTTCAAAATTGAAGCATTAATGTTTTCTAAACATCAATGTCAAAATTTAAGCATCAAATTCTAAACATCATGTTCAAAATTTAAAGGCATCAAAAGTTTCTAAACATCAATGTTGCAAAATTAAGCATCAATGTTTTTAAACATCAGATGTTCAAAATTGAAGCTCAATGTTTCAAACATCAATGTCCAAAATTTAAGCATCAATGGTCAAAATTTAAGCGTCTGTGTTTCTGAACATCAATGTTCAAAAATTTAAGCATTAATGTTCCTAAACATCAGTGTACAAATTTAAAACATCGATATTTCTAAACATCAAAGCTGAAATTTAAACACGAGTTCTAAACATATAATAAACATCGACCCAAATCTATCGTATTAATAAAAAATAGACCCAAAAGCATGCTGTTATAAAAAACATGAGCCAAAACCACGCCACTAATAAATCTTCGACCCAAATTTTCGAACATTAATAAAACGCTCAAACCCACATCCATAGACGTTAATAAATCAATCGACCCCCAAATAACGATTATTAAACATCAATTTTAAAAGAAGGGATAAGCTAACCATTAAGTTCACGAGGGGAAGCGGTTAATTTGAAAGCCGGTGTTATTTTAAATTCATTTTAATTGGCTTTCATTGACAAAACGACGTCAAGAACCATACAAATAATGTAACCTAATAAAGCACCTTTGAATATCAGATTCAAATAATGTAAAATAATATAGGCTTATAATTGGCAAAAACGCGATTTTATTTATTTTTTCCACTTTGGTCATTTTTATCCTCCAAGATAATTCCATTTTATTGATTTTATGAAAATTTAATTTATACAATTTTTTGTGTATAAATAATTATTATAAGTCCTTATCACACTATATTTTTATATATGATTTATGTATCTATTTTTATTAATATTTTAATTGAAAAATCGAATATTATATTCAAAAAAGATGCACCTCTATTACGGTGATAAATTATTTGTTAAAATAGCGCTCTTCATTGTGTAACCTGGTTGCAAACGTCATAAATAAAAAGCTTATTCGGACATGATATGTCCCGTCTGTCCAATTGAAAGACTCTCAATTTAAAAATCACATTATACCACAAGCTTACTCACCGCGACTCGCTTTTTCAGAATTAACCGGCTTCCCTCCTCCGTAAACGCTTAAATGAGGGTGATGTTACACTTAGTGCCACGTCTAAAATTTATATAATCATTCGATGTTTAGATTTTAAAATGATCCGAGTTAGTAGTTTATTCGCTTTTCGAGTTAATCGAGATATGTTAAACTAGTTCTAGTATTATTGTGTATGTGTATTGGTTATGTAGCGAGTGAAGATTTTCGTTTCGGTAGTTTCATTAGATGTTTCTAGTAGTTAAATGTTGTTACTTGAGATGTACATTTTCGTAATCTGCCATGTGGTGGAGTGTATTCGAAACAGATTTATATCGCATTAACGAGCGTTAGAGACAGGAACGAGAAAATACTTTGGTTACTCCATATGCTTGATTATATTAAACGGCACCGCATGGCTTCTATCTGCTTTTAAGGACTTTAAAAGTGACTTCTTTTATTTTTGTTTCATTTTGTCGATTTAATATAACGTATATCTATAGAGTTTGAGTGCGGATCGTAGTGTAAAATTGGTGCTTAAATTTATTACTGTAATGTAGGAGATAAATCAATTCCTGATGGTTTTAAATTTCAGCGTATTATGCAAGAGTAGAATTTAGTAAAAAAATATTCATGGGTCTTACTAAATTAATATTTTTACGTGTACACTGATGTCTTTTTTATAAGGCAAAACCTATTTTGAGGTATTGGACATTATATAACCATTTCCCAATTGAACATTGATACTAAATGTACAAGAACTTTATCACGAACGAAGCAATTCAAATTTTAACCATTGTCACTGAGCTTATGTTTAATTATATATTTGGACACTTTAAGATGTTTTTTAATATAAAAATTAGATATTAGTCTTCTGCTTAATTCTTTTTGGCCGAACACTTATCTATGACCATGTTTAAAAACATGTGGAATGCTTACTAATTACTACTTAGTTGAACAAATGATGTGATGAGCGTTTATTATGAAAACTTTGCTTATCGACGCGAACCCTTTCAAAAAAATCTAGGCTTGAACAGATTTTGATGTTTAGAAGAAAACTTTGGAGGAAAATGCCTTAAATTTTTGAACATTGATAGATATAGACAACATAATGCTTCAAATTTAACGACCACCCTTGAAACGAATTGAACACACAGTTTTACTTAACCGTTCAAATAATACCGAAATAGTGTTTTTATACTGTTTGAGATGGTCAATATAATTTGTCTTCCACACACCTACAATACTTCGGCAGTTAAAAGCCATTCTTTGCACGACTGAATCGATCTGATGTTTAGCGGAACATTGATGCTTTCAAATTGTTTGTTGGAAATTTGTGAAACATTGTCATTATGTCTTTAGAAGATTATCGACTTTGATTTGTATTAAATTTTTTAACAGTTTGTGGCAACCATTGCATTGCTCTGGTTATAATCAACCAATTATTAACATTACCAGAGATGGAGCTGATCAAATTTGGAATACTATTTTGGAAAAGGTTATGATAAAAGAACATTGACATGCTTAAATTATGTGGAACACAGAACATTGGGTAATGCATCATAATATATGAACAGCATTTATCGATGTTTGAGTTTATAAGATTTTGAGATACATATGACCCTTTTATAGATTAAGCATTATTTGCATTGCTTCAAATATTTTGGAGCAATTATACAAATTACATAGTCCCACTAGCACGGAAAGGTCTTATTTTTGAATAGGCAAATTACAAATGTTCATTGAACATGTTACATTAGAGTATTAGGGAGGAGAAACACATTTTTATGACGTCTATCATACACTAGTCATTTATTGAACCCATTGATCAGTCTCTATCAAGGGAAACATTGATGGCTGATTCTAAAACAATTCCGATTTGAACAATTTGGTGTAGTATTACCGAGCAAACACGTTACTGAATTAAAAATGTCCATCTGAAATGTTTCTGAATTGAACTATCTGATGTCGTATTTATAATTATAATGAACAAGTGAGATGCTTATGAGACCTATCTGAACATTGATGTTTTGAATAGCCTACATCAAAAAAATGTTTATTAATTTTATGTATAAACGCAAGCTTGAGCGATTTTAGTATGACCATGCCAACATGTGAGATTTTCTAAAGAAATATCTTACTGGAACCATCAGGTCTTATGAATACATTAGGGCCACTGAAGACTTAATAGTAATATTGACACTTACTGTTATGTTCAGATTGAATACTCAGATATTCTGAGTAGTACATTTACTATTACAAGCGATGATCTGATCATCTAGTAGTATAAACAGTTTATGACTTGTATGCCGCAGAAACATTAGTGGAGCTTAATGAGTTAACTGGTTTAGGAAACATTGATGTATTGTTTGGAGAGGAATGACGACCTTTGATGACTCGTACGAATAACTATGATGGTGATTGTAGAACCAACCATTGATGGGTTCAGAGAAACGCATATTAGATTCCTGGTGTTCGACAATCAACGCTTGATAGTTGACGTAAACTTAATTATCAGCTTAGAAAGGAAATATCTCTTGATTTGATTGTTATATAGTAAAACTTCTATTATTTATATGTTATCTTGGAGTCGAAAATACAATTTCTAGAAAGAGCTTTGGAGAAATCAGTTTGATTTGTTGGTACTCGAGTGCCCGAAACTATTGATGATGGGTTGTGAGAGAGTGATAAAAATCTATTGAGTTATGAGCTAGTGATGAAATCGAGTCCCATGATAGAGTTCGAAGAAAAACCACATTAGGATGATCAAGCGGTCACCGACCCCCAATGTTTGGCTGCAAAACGATCACGGAGACTGAGAGTCTGGGTTAAAATTTGGGACGAACAGTGACGATGTTAGATAACATCGGTATCACCTGAACCCCCGAGAGCTCGAGGAGTGCGCGCGGCCCCCATATATCGACTTAAGCGCCAAAGGAGAGTCTGAAGTACAGTAAGCTTGTGTTCTAAGACTTGAGTTCGATCCGCGCCTTACGTATCAGCACCCATAGACTTCGGCTACGCCCCATATAAACTTTACAGCCACACGTTCAATCGTTCCCGGATCGCCTTCGGATTGGCGACTAGTCGGGTAAGTCTCCTACGCAAGACGCGACGCGTGTTCGTGCCGAGCCCAGGCAGAGCTTTACCTTAGGATTACGGCTCTTGTATCGAAATTAATCTGTAATGTCACTCCTCCCGGGGGGCTAAGGGTGGGTCAAAATAACTACAGGTATGCACCTGTGCATTTTTATGTAGTGCAGCTGCTTGCCTACCTGTCCATCTGAAATATACTTACTACTGTTTTTTCGGTTAGTTTTTTTTAGTTGATAGACATGGCAGCGCGCGGTCTTGCGTGAGAGGAGGCCATTTTTTTTTATTTTCTCCTGTGGTCCCTCTCCCGGAGACCGTACCCCCCAGCTCAGTTGGGTTGGACAGAAAAAACACCTGATTGCATATATCCCAAGGAAACAAAGGGGGCGGGGGGCGGGGCACGCGGGGTAGTGAAGATGCCATATTACTGGATAGCAGGCTACGCTGGAGGTAGCAGAACGTCGGCTCAGCCGCGAATTCCACCGTGGAG
>BOPP01000047.1:7441304-7468031 GCA_017312745.1 Gryllus bimaculatus | reverse complement strand
CAGCGCCGCGCTCCGCGACGCCGCCGCCGGCGACGCCACCGCCGCCGCCCCCGCCGCTCTGCCAGGTAGGCGCCTCCGCACTCCGCAGCGCCGCGCCGCGCCGCGCCGCGCCGCATCGCGCTGTTCGGGCCGCGTTGGAGCTAAATGCACCGGTCGAGAGGACGCGAATAACGCGCCGCCGGCGCCGCGGCGCCCGAGCGGTTGCGTGGCCGTTTGCGAGATTTGATTACTTTGCCCGATTGGGCGGTAGGGCATGCACTGGTGGCATCGCTTCGCGAATTGGACCTGCGTATGATTAAGAAGTTTCACGCGTAGTTCGTAATTATATGTTGGTAATTAGTACGTCATCAATTTGTAAGTGGATATTCAATCTCATAAACAGAATAATCGTCCACGATTATTTGTTTGCTCCTTTTCGTTGATTGTGAATATATATAGCAATATTACTTGCAACGCAGTAACGAGACAAAACTAAGTAAATGTTATTTATTAGAAGCCATTAATTTGTCTGGTACAAAGGGTTACAATAAACAATGATTCTTATGAATTTCATTACCGATTCATCTTTTTATGAGCAATGCAGTGACACTTATTAATGTTGTTTTTAAAATTATTTTCACGGGTTTGACTAACGGTCGTAAATTCTCAGTGCTGCAATAGAGATTATTAAAAAATCGTGGTTAATGTGGAGCTGTTCGTGTTTCCATTTTACAGATAAAACAATAAATAGTTCCGCAAGCCCCGCATGCTTTTGTACCACGCAGTGCAAGAGGCGTTGTTAATGTGTCAGCGTAAATAGAATGAACTCCGCGAATACGTATATTTTTATGTAATTTCTCGACACCCTGAAACATTGTTACAAAATTCTAGCAGTGTGCAGACTTTGATTAGTGTAAATTCTAAGAGTAAACTGCATGATGTATTTTTAGAATAGATGTGCAACGAGATGTCGGAATTAGGGAAACAAATGAGACAAGACAGAACGATTCCTCCCACGGGAGTGATGTCATCCAACAGAATTTTTTGCTGGTTTTCGTCTTCCGGTGCTGCAAAACAAAAGTTTAGAGCTGATGGAGGTTATTGCATTTACCCTTCTTTTCGAGTAATTGTAAAAGTTCAGTAAAGTGTCCCCTTTGCTCTAAGTTGCCTTCCTAAATTATTATAAATAACAAAATTATTGATTGATGAATATTGATAAATAAAATCTACACGGAGGTGATATTACATCTCATTTATGGTCTGTATATAGTATGTAATATATTGATACTTTCGTGTATAATAGTGAAGTTAATGTTTGTTCATATTTTGTGAAACAATGAATAGATTAAAAAGTCGTGCTGCTATTCATAGAATAAAAAATCGAACTGACTGATGTAATTAATTCTGAGGTTTTCGTCGCAAATCTGGGGCTCGTTTCACTTCTGCTTTGCCCTTAGTTTCTGGGTTAGAGCTGTTTGTTTTGATTAGCCTCTGACGCTGTTGGTGCGTGCTTTCAGTCTGCAAAGTGATTTAGTGGTGCGACTACTGTTGTTTTACCTGGAGAGCCAACGCCCTTATCTTCTGTGGCGTTTTTAAGAAATGATTTATGATAGATGTCCTAGATGTACAAAGAGCCGTTTCCGTTCAATTCTTTGATTTGAAATATATCTATTTTCTCTTTGATATTGATGTGTATGTGTGAATGAAAGTATAAGAGTTCAGTGCTTATGAATAATAAATACGCGCGTGTATAAATAAATATGTACAGCGACAATCGTATATATTGTATTTGGAAAAGCCATTTCAACTCGTTTCTGTCATTTGTTTGGTGTGTCAATATCGACATTCAGTTCTGCAGTGACGGTGAGTTACAGAGTTTGTTATTAATGCCAATAAATAACGAAATACAAAACATTTACCACATCGTTAGGAATTTTGTAATTGTCCGTAATATTCAATAAACTTCTACACTGCAGAGTAAAAAGCGAAACTGGAAAATTAAAATGAGTATTCAATGAGTGACAAGTCTAATGCGTAATTTTCAATGGTGAGCTGATCTCTGAAAGCAAAGACGTTAGACGAAAAACGTGTACAGATATTTGCAAAACTAACTTTTTTGAAAGATAACACATTACATTCCAGCCAGTGAGATTCTGGCATATGCCATTTGTATCATAAATCTCTTGCTGAATATTCACGTTGAACAGAACATTTTTTGACTTGTGTGGTGAGAAGATTAAATTTCACCATATCCATTTATACGCCTCTTATCTAACCTATTTCTACCTGTACGCACACACGTACAGATATTCAATCAGTATTTACCCTCCGTCATTCTATCTCTCTGATTCGAGTGTTCATCGTTATTTACACCGCGATTTGTTAATCTTGAACTCTCCGCTTGTGAACAGATGGCTCCAAGAGCGACATATTACTTTCCACGCGCCGCGAAAGCTTCATAACAGTGCGTGTAGAATTGTTTATATTGTTATCGCGCTGCCGTGGTAGACGAAACGTGACGTCATTTCCGTAGATGTCCCCTCTGGCTACGAAAAAGGGGAGCGAGTGGACGAGATAAGCTCTAATCGCGCGCTTCGGCACTCGGAAATGTCTGCGCGACTCTCGTGCCCTCTGTATTGTCCAAAATTCACGCCTTCGACGCGGGGTTGATTGTGTACTGACTGTGGGCGCATCACCTACTAAGATCATTAATCCTGTAATTGTGGTGCATGTTTTATCGCGGGTGCTAGTAGTGATCTTACTCCTGGATGGCGAGATCCATCGTCGACATACACGCCAGCTTGTGGTATTTTTTTTGTCAAACAAGTATGTTTCGCCACCGGAGCTCCGTCCCAGCTGAAACAAGCTCTAAGCTTTCGTCTGGTCTCCCGACATGTGTGGTAGAGTGGTGTATGTGTGTGTGTAAATGTAGGGTGACGCTAGGGCAAGGAATGGGAAGGAAAGATAGCGCGAGGTCTGCGATTCGTTTCTTGCGGTGCTGCTCCAGTATTTTCCTAGTTTTTACGTCAGAAACCACGTAAATCTACCGATCGGAGCAGCTGGCCGCAATAATTCTCCTCAAAACAGCAGCTGAATTTTACCTAAATATCTAGCTAGTGCCGAAACAACTGCCGTCGCGACGCGTCGGGATTCGAAACCTAGGACCTCCCGGTCGGAGGCATTCCTCCTGAGCCTTCTAAGTCGGAAGACAAAAGGAGAGCGAGCGGGCAAGATGAGCTCTAGTCGCGAAGATGTTGCCCTCGCGAACGTCGACGACAGCAGCGCCCATCGTGTGCCCCGTGATTTTATAGTACTAAATTTACGCCTTGCGCGCTGGGCGACACCAAGTGCAACCGCCACAAACGGCGAATTTGTCACAACCGCTTCAAAGAGTTTACGATGTAAACAAAAGCTCTATTTTCTCCCGCGTAGCTAGAGTGACGTAACTTGTGGAACATCGCGTTTTCTCCGTCTTAAACCTGCGTACCCAACGCGAAATTGCGGTTCTCGCTTTCCTGATTCGTCTTGTTTTCGTTTCTTCCTTTTACGGCTTTGTTCTCACGTTCTGCCTGGGTTACTAGCTTTGTTCTTTTATGTATCCTCCTTTCATATACTCCTTTGACATGTCTGTTATTTGAACTTTCGTGTTTCAATTAAATACCGTAGCACATTATATTTATATTTTCGTTTCTTTCTTTTTTGTTGCCAATTTCGTATCTGTAATTATAATTGATAATATTACACACACATTTTTAGGTACTCGAATTATTCAATTATTTCATTAAATCTTTTTTGTCCAATTCATAAATACAATCTTCTTTGTATCTCATCTAAAAATAACTACAAAATATTTTTACATCAATAGAGCAGATCACGTTTTAACCAATGTTGCGGAAGCCATTGGACGAATGAGGTGCATGACGTAAATATGAATCCTGAATCGGAATACCATTCGCAGTAAAACCTCATCACAACATTTTTTGATTTGGTTATATATACTTCATAACGTAACGTAACAAAAAACCGTGATACAAGAAACAAATATATTAAAGAGCATAAGCATAGTTTAAACAGGCAAAGCCACTTATAGACACCATTGAAAACACAGATGGCATAGATAAACTGGACGAGACAAGAACAATGAAAAACAAAAAAGGAGAGGATTGAAACATCCGGTAGGCAGGCACGATCTTTGAAATTGTAGGTGTCGAATGATCAGCATCTTATTAAGGGCAGGGATTAGTCGTGAAATCTAGAATAGCAACGCAATATGATCAATTGACAAGGAAGTACTCGGGATTAGGCACCCATCAACGGTGAAATGGAGGGACAGTGCGTGACAGCGTAACTTGAGTAACATCACAAAATTGAATAAGTGAACGTATTACTCGACAGGAAGAAGGTAGAATCATCGCGGAGCGGGAGTACCCGAGAAAAGTAAGATCTCGCGAAGAATTTAAGTAAGATTAACATTCTGCCCGCATTAAATCACGTTTTCTGAAAGATATTTTCCACCCTTCTTTAATTCACACAGGAACACACACCTACACATATTTCAAACCTTTTCAAATACGTATATCTTATTTTCAGCACATTATTGAATTCCAAAAATTCAATATATCGAAATTCATGATTATTCAACAATGTGTAAAAGTGACATGCCTATTATGTAACTCGCTGGCATCATGACAAACGTTATGTAATATATTTTTATTCAAAGCCCTGAAAAATTGTAAAAATTAAACAGATAGAAATTATTTTTTAAGACTATCATTCGCTTCCAGATCTAAAAAGAATAGAAAAAAGACTAAAATAATTTAAATCGTTTGTTTTTTGTCTTTGCCAGCCAAAGATACAAAGCTATTTAATTTATATAAATTATCATTTAATTTATATAAATTAATGGAATAAATTTTATGTTTATTTTTTATGCAATTAAAAACAATATTGCCTGCAATCGAAATACATTTTTGATAGGAAGAATCTCCAGAACTCTGTCGCTTCGTATGAGCAGCCCATCAACGCAAAGCAATGCACGGGTAACAAAATCCAATAAGAATATATTATTATGATCAGGCAGGAGAAAAAAGCAGGGCACGTACAAAAAAAATAAATTATAATTAGAACTAATAAAACATATCCCAATAAATTCAACAAAATAATATTTTATCCTATTTTTTAGTTAGGGTATGGGCGATTCGCGCGCATTCGATATATACGAGGCAAAGTAAACATTTCCATCATTTTCTTCTCATTTGCCTCTCAGATCTATTTGACTTTGCAAGCGTAGAATTTCTCTGTATTTTAGATCAATACTATGAAAGATAAAACAGAAACGTATCCAAAACCGCAGGTTTCAACAGCATGCAGTTAAAGTGAAAGCCCCTGGTTCGTCATGCAATAGGTGCTTATAACTGTTGACCTGAAACAGAGCATCTACGAGACAAAACAATCAGGTGGAATTCGTTGTTTGAAGAGATTAGGCTGGGATTAAATGCGGGTATTGCTAATGAAATGTCTTTAAAATGGTTCCTGTACGAGTGAAATTACAAGAGCAGCTTTCGATGGCTTAGCCATCATCATCAGTTGTCTGCTGAATGGAAGCTACAAAAACGACTACCTTATTACAAAAGCTGCTCGTGTAATAAATACTATTGTTGGCTATGACAACGTTTATAATTATTTCATGAAAAATGCCAACGATAACGCACCACAACACCAATATTGTGTACGAGTATTTAGTGGGGTTTTGATTCTCGGCGCGTCACCTATTTAATTCATGAGCCCCGCAAGTGCAGTTTATGTTAGTACATATCTGGAAGTGGCGGTGATCCTGCCCCAACTCTAACGTGAGATCCGGTACCGATCTACACGAGGGCTGGCGATGTTTCTCGCTAGGGATATCTCTCCCATTTTCGCAGCCTGGACGAACTCAGAGTCGTTGACTATTTTCTCGACGTGTGTAGTAGCGTGGTACATGAACGTGTACGAGTGAGGTTGTGAGGGAGCAATCGGAAGGGAATATTCTTGCACAGTTCCTAATCTGCTTTTCAGGGTATTGTGGTGTCATTTGCCGAGTATTAACTGGATATTTCATGTAAAACTAGGGATTAGACCACTAGAATTATCCTCCAGACAGTGGCTATCCACCCATGTAGCTAGTGTCGAAAATCTTCGTTATACTCGTTAGACATGGTAGGAATCTCTCAATATACTCCAATATCTCGGGGAGTAATTCATGAGAAGTGCCCCCGACTTCGCAGTCATCCTAGAAGCGCTGGATGGGTCGGTTGGCGGTTCCTTACCGGGACGCGGAGAAATGGGCAGTAAGGTGTCGAGATTCAGCGAAGGGATTCGTCAAATGTGTTACCGCCTTCCAAATGATGATCTGGCACAGACAGCTCTTAACTTCGTGCGGTGGAGGAGGAATACGGCAATAAAAACCGACATTGCGTCCTCTCAAAACGTTACAATGTAGCGCAATGCTCTAAATAATCGCTGTTCGCCTGGGCGTTGTCTAGATGAAGGACTGAAATAATTGACGCGTTATGGAAAATGACGTAATAACCCACATGAGTATGTTTTGGACAAACCGTACTGGAGGATGACCGTCAATAAGAATTGAAGCTACAACCTGATTTTGTTTAAATTTCTCAGTCACTTTTCTCATTATTTGTAAATAATAATCTTGCCCATGATCCCTCGATTTATTAAATAGAATAATTTCAAGACAAACGAAATGAAATTGAATTCATTGTTTATTTTTAAGATAAAAAGATCTTTTTGTGAATATAACTTCACTTACGGGGCTAACGGCCAAAGTAGGTAGCGCGTCCAGAAACAATAAATACTCACTCACTAAAACATTTAGAGAAGTCTGGAGCCCAATCTTGTGGATAGATCTGCTGTATCCTATTCCATCTCCGATCCGCACTATCTCCCGATAGTAGATTCATGTTTTTACCCCACAGGGCAGATCAGAGAGAGCAGCCTCGCTCGCGTCACCACCGCGCTGCGCATGTGATTGTTAATCGCAAAATCTCCACTCCTCGCTTCGCGCAGCTGTCGTTGGTAGCAACGCTTCAGCTTACCGAAATGCGAGCATCTGCAAGCAATCGTACATGGCTGAAGGCCGGACTAGAATGTTACGACATCGAACGTGCATAAATGCCTCGTATGTACGTACTCTATGTTAACTGGCTTTCACAATGAACGAGATCCTACAAGAAGCCGGACGAGAATTCAAGGTCTGCAAACGATAATTTGATGGGCGTTCCATGTACTACGTCGTATGATTTGGATCTGTGTTATTCATGAATACAAAGAAAATACTTCAATAGTATTATTTGCTTTTTAGTAACCCCGTCTATATATTTGCCACTCTATCAGACCAGACTGTAAGTAATTGGTAGTTATTCCCTAATGGGTAATTAATTAAAAGTACTTGCATTTTTGCTCCTTTATATGCTATGCTCGTAGACTTGATAAACGTTGTCAGTGCAACTAATTGATGTGAACAAGATGATCGATAATTCAACTGTACATTTGAAAGCTAAGTATACAATGGGAACGTGATTAACGATCTTGAGGTTCTGAAGTGTCGGCCTCTGGGAAACTAAACAAGGATCCCCGAAAGAAGAAAAATGAAGATCTAAACTCTAATCATAAAACATAATTTTATTGGTACATCAGCTCTTTCTTAGAGCAATCTTTCGAGACTTTTCCGGAAACCATAAAATTTCGTCGATAATTTCTATATATCATTTAAAACGTCACATAACCTAAAATTCTAAATACTGCTAAAGATTATTTTCCCATTGCAAAACTTATCGAGTATAAACATTTCTAGTGAAGGGAGTCTGTGTGTTCGAGACACTCTCTTAAAATACTGTTCAAAACATGTTAAGCTGCTGGCAAACATTCAGTACCAGATTTAAAGTGATCTAGTACTAATTTACTACGGCCTTTTTCGGTATGTACAAAAGGAATAATTAGATTTATTATATCCATGTAAAAACACTGAAGTCGTTTCTTTAATATTCTTCAAAACACAACAAATGCGTATTTTGTAAAAAAAAAGTATACTTTTAAGAAAAATAGTTGGTAAATTTCGCAACAGAATTTTGTTTGTTGTTTGGTCCTTTTAGAAAACCTGCTGGTTGAAATCGCCTCTCTGCTCCAGTAATCATACTGCATAGTGGATCCGGAACTGAGAAACGGATTGTGTTTCAATCTCCATATCGTGGCTGTGAAGGCCATGGCACGGCGTGCCAGCGCGCACATATTCGTGTATTTGCGCACATTGCGTTGATTGCGTTTTCGCTAGTTCGCGTTCGCCAAAGGACAGCTGTTTCAGTGTTTCACTTCTGCGGTCTTTTCACTTCCGTTTTTGAGCGTTCCAACCAAAGCGTTCGGCGAATTACTGGAATGTCTAGAATGTCGTTGATAATGGTTTCAAACACAACACCATGTGTTATTGGGAGTGGTAACGAAATAAAGTGCACCTAGCAACAAGATTTCAGAACGCTGGCAATGACGCCAACATGTGCTTGCTCCTTTTTCACGGGAAATGCATACGTGTATAATATGTGGAAAGCATGTTTTTGATATAGGATACTAGGGTATGAAAAAATAAAGTATGAAAGAGAACAATCATTTACATTTATAATTTGCTTAACTCTACGCAATATTTCAATACATTATCGGGAATAACGTACATATAAACAAATTTAAACGAATTTGTAACCGTAAACAAATGAATTAATACAGTAAAATAGTTTTCTTGAGTGAGTCAACGTATAAAATGAATAAAAATTACGTTTTTAAATTTATTGACGTAGATGCAAAACTAAAGAACCCTGATTTTAAACTGAATAATTCACTTTATGTCACACATGGGTTGTGCCTTTTGTTATAATGTTTCCCTCTTTCAAATTAAAATTGAAAACCATATCACATTATTTTATTGTAATGTAGAGCAAGAATAAAACAGTTTTGTTCAATTTTATCTACCAAAGTTTCTTTAAAATGTTCAATTCTTGGTTATAGAATAATAAATGATCGTTTTGAAATAAATTTTAACAGTTGTATATTCGAGGGAAAATGATCCTGTCAAAAGAGTATGTTATGGTAATAGAAATTTTGTTTTCTATAGTTTTATTATATTAATCAGGACGCATCCATTTCCAGTAATATCCATGCGATAATTCTTAAGAATATATTTTTATATTATTTTTCTTTCATAAAGTGTACATTTTCCCCTGGTACAAATAATTAAGAATCTGTCTTTCTCGTAAAGAACTTCACTTAATAATTTTCCTGTAAAATGTAACTTAGTCCTCTGGAATTCTGAGTAATTGAATTTACGGAATGAATACAATTTAAGTGTTAAATAACTTCCAAAAAGAATTCTATGACACCATTTGTTTTTTATTTCAGCGGTGGCTACTTCGGTTGTTAACGAATATACAATGACCCAGATATATAATGATTCCAGTATCTTTATCGTCATCCTATTATATTTCGAAAAATGTAATTCAAAGAAATATAATTCATTATGTATTCATCGCTTTATATCATGAATTTTTTTACTATAGATTAGGACTCGCCTATACATTTCACACACTCAAATAAACCCTTTTGTAATCGCGCTCAAAATTGGAATGCGAATGGTCGCGTGGATTGCAGTTGTAGTCCTTTTTTAAATCCTATTAACAATATTTTACAAACACATCGTCTTTTAGTACAAACACAGGCGAGTAATGGTAACTAAAACACTGAACAGTTACGAAATACTCTCCAATTTATTCGAACGTGGATATATCACAAAATCTATGCAATGCTACTCAAAATTGCATGTATTACGCCTTTAAACAAATACAGTGAAATCTACGCGAGTAGATGTCGACCACTGGAGGGTTAAAGGGAAACTTTCAAGAAAATTGTGCAGTGTGCTCCCGAATTGCCTTGCCACTCACGGCTAGCTTTCGGCCCTCGCAGATCCGCTTCCGTCACCGGCGACGGCGGCTACAGAGGACGTCCCGCCCACGCCGCCCCGCCTACGGCCGCCCCCGCCTAAGCCGCCCCGTGCCCGTCGCCCCAGCTTCGTCCAGCCCCCCGCCTCGCCCCGCCCACTCAGCTCCGCTCCCCCATCCTCCCGACCCCGCTTCGCCTCGCCGCTCCGCTGCCCCCGCCCCGCCCAGCCCAGCCCCGCCCCGCCCCGCCCCGCCCCGCTCCCCGCCCCCGCCACCGCCGCCCCGCGCGCGGCCCGACCTTCGCCCCGCCGCTCTACCCCGCCCCGGCCCGCCCGCCCCGCTCCCGCACAGTCCCACCCTGCCCCACGTCGCCCCGCCTCACGTCGCCCCCCCACGTCGCCCGCCCACGTCGCCCGCCCACGTCGCCCCGCCCACGTCGCCCCCCCACGTCGCCCGCCCACGTCGCCCCGCCCACGTCGCCACCGCCCCGTCGCCCCGCCACGTGGCGCACGCCCCGCCACGTCGCCCCGCCCACGTCGCCCCGCCCACGTCCCCCGCCACGTCGCCCCGCCACGTCGCCCCGCCCCACGTCGCCCCGCCCACGTCGCCCCCCCCCGTTTTCGCCCCCCGCCACTATCCGCCACGTCGCCCCGCCCACGTCGCCCCGCCCACGTCGCCCCCACGTGCCCCCATCGCGCCTCGCCCGCCCACGTTACGCCCGCCCAGTAGCCCCGCCCACGTCGCCCCGCCACGTCGCCCCGCCACGTCGCCCGCCAGCCCCGGTGCCCCCCGGTGCCCCCGGGAGCATCTCAGGGCCCTGCGCGGGGCGCGATGCATTTTTCATGAAATGAAGGGAGGAGGGACGCCCCGCACGGGACGCACTTTGTGTCACGCAAACACCGTTTTGTTTCTGGCGTAAAATCACAAGCGCTCCCTCAAGTTTCCTTCCTGAGACGTCCGTACTTTTCCGTGTTGGAGTAGTTGCTGCGAACTTGCAAAATTCATACAATATTGTATGTTCCATATCGATACGACAGGAGCTTTAAAAATAGAAAAAAATTGGAAAATTTTGTGTTAAATGAAAGTGTGGAAGTGTTGACGAAGTTTCAAGGGGAAAATACTCTCAATTGTAAAGAACAAAAAATATTGTAATTGGTTAATCTTTAACCAACATACTGAGAAATAAACGGACCTTGCCCTATATGGGATGTTATACGGGCTATTACTATTATTGATTCGATATTGTTCTCATCTCGGTTTCCTTTCGGAATGTTTATTCTCTTCTTCGACATTACGATTTAAAAATATGGACTCTTTTGTTTTGATGTTTGATGTGCTTCTGTAGGATACTCATAAATTGTATTCATTTTTCAATGTATGTTTTTTCTGAGACTTGCACAACATTAAGTTCTTTCTCTACTTATTTCTTTTCTACAGATTTTTATTTCCTTTTCTTGTTTCAAAGTGTCGAAAGTTTCACTTGAATTCTCTATTCGAGACCTTCCGCTCGGAAGCAATCTTCAAATGTTTGCGCCATTGATAAATGTGATAATTTGTCATTGTCTCTTTTATCTTCTTCAAACATGTATTTGTGGTGAAAACGATCATATATGTCATCGTATTTGACCCAACATGGATCGCCTACGTATGATTTACGTTTGAGACCGTCATCCTCACAATATGAGCTTCTTTGTGTTATCTCTTATTTCCTTTTCCTACGGTTTTCGTAACTGACATAAAGAAATTCTATAAATTTTTTGTGTATCTGATAATACCAAAAATAGAATGGTTTGAAGATTTTGTATTACATTTTGCAGTAAGAAACACACACTTATTTCTATGACAAAAATGAATTACTGATAGAACAATTGCGTATGCATCCTTGATTTTTCCATTTGTTACTTCTTTTCTGCTTGGCTTTCGAGTTGCTAAGAAATTATATTCCTTTGCCAGAATGGCACACAGGACAGTCTGGCCTCGACAATTATAATCTTCTCTTTCTAGTGTTCTCTCAAAAAAGGAATTATCAAGAAAATCCCGTGACAGAATACAGAACTGCGGAACACTTTGATTGCCAGGTTATCCGACAAGGAACACGTACGAGAGATTCTACGTCACAATAAGGGATATAAAATTCTATGAAAAATTTTACTTTCAAAATATGTTACACATTTGGTAAAGAGTCGAACCTTTATAACGTGCGTTACCTTTTTTTCAGTTTTTCGTATTCAACAATAGTAATTAATAAGTGTGTACTTGAATGTGTTAGGGAACTGAATGTGAAAATGTGTAAACCATAACTGTCTCTTTCATATTATTCTCGTAAAACATTTTTTACATTAAATTACATTTTCAAAGATTTTTTAAAATATTTATCGTAATGTAGCTCCAATTGTTTAAAAAAACAAGTGCATTGAAGATAAATGTTGGATTTGCACTCGAATATTTGTCTTGAAAACGTCTCTGATAAAATCATAACAAGTGATAGAATTAATATGTAATTTAACGATAATTATCCATAAAACATGGTTACCCAGAGGATAATAATCTCTGTATCAGCACGGCGTCCTATCGCAGCACTTTCTACTAATGGTCACGCACTCTTTCCCAATGTGTTCGTGCCTATTGACAACATGACTATTCAGTGATCGCCATACGTACTCAACTGACATGTTATCGTCGATGTTCATATATCTTTAACGCCTTCTTTGGCTCTTTCTAACGACGTCACACGGTTCAGCTCTCCCCGTGTGTGGTTTACCCACTCGGTGTGGAAATGTTTTAAGCTCGTTGTATTCCTTTCGACAAGACCTTTCGTTTCCTAAAAATCTCAATATCTTTTTGGTATCAACGCTCTATCTAAATGCGTACCAGCACCACAATATACATTTCTGTGCAAAGGTAATTCGTGGCTTCAGACACTTGCACTGCAGGTTCACTGACGCCAGAAACTAAAAAATCCTGCTAATAAACGCGTATCGATATTTTTAACAGTTGTATATTAAACTGTTGCTCGCATATTATTGGTCCCGTAGGTACAAACAATTCAAATTTCACAGTATTTTGTAAAAGTTCGATCGACCACTATTGTACCGAGAGAATAAACGATTTCAAATGAAGAAAGAAACATGGTGTACTCTGAATGAAACATAAGACAGTGGCTCCAAAATGTAAACTTATCTGTATAAAACACTGAATATGTATATCATCGTACAATATTTAATATTATGTATTATTCGAATATTAACATTTTTTATTATAAAACTAATATTTGAAGTGTTTTTGATAGATTAATGGTAGTGAAAGTCCCATTCCGATTGGGGGATCCTTCTAGTGACCCCGTAGAACCTATTCTGAGCTGTCATATATATTCCGTGGCTTTCGTTAGTTAAGGGCACGAGCGGGGGTGGCCGTGAAGTGGCTAACTTCGAGGGCGGGACGGGGAAGTCCACTGTTCGGAGTGCGACCCCGTCAAGAGCTGTGACCACAGCAAGTGGCCTGCGACCGACTCAGGAACTGTAACGAGCACAACTCCCGAAGGAGGAGGGTGGCTGCCGCTAGAAGGCAAAACGCCCTCCTCCTATACCTTATGGCAAAAGGTATTTCAAATGCCAAGTGTTGTCTGTCCTAGTATTGGTCATTTCATCATTTTCCTCTAACAACTGAAATCAAATAAAGAATACGAGAATCAGTTGAGAATATCTACTTTAAGGAAGCTAACATGCAAGGAAACTCATTTGTGAAGCAAATGAAACATCATATCATATACCGCTTTTACTGTTGCGTGACAGTTTTGGACTCATTCAATTTCTGAAGTATAACTATACGATAATTCCCTTACTCTACGTATGATTTATGTTCACTTTGTTGTTAAAGATAGAGCACAAGTGAAATCAAAAAAAGGGAACTAAGACAGAAAGGAAAGAGAGATGGTGCGTAAGTGAAAAAGAGAGAGCGAAACAACGATTGAATTGAATTGAATTGATGCCTTATTTTACGTGGCGAGACTCAGGTCATTAGGCCTGCTCTTCCGTCTGACCACGCAAATTTCGCTACGCTCCTTTCACCAACTAGCAGAGGAAGGAGGTATTTCTTGGGCGAGAAACAGGCGATTTAAATTTAGCTCAGAGGCGTCATTTAGGCTTGAGGATCTTTTACATGCAAGTAAAACCTATTGATTGAGGTCAATGAAAAGATCACGAGCGGCGATCTGATTTGCGACAGTCGAAACATTGACAGAAAACTCAAATACCTCTGCCAACGTGTTTTGCTCTTTTATCCAAACCATCACCGCCTGCGCCATCAACACCAGCACCCGCTCGCTTCACAACCACATCTATCTACATACATTGCAGTCCATCCTCACAGCCTTATTGCCGGAGCAGTACCCTAACAAACTGGCCACGCACCACAGGCAAGCTTTCCTGTCTCTTCCTTGTCCTATCCCCACCTCTTACACACACACTTACACTAAATGCACTACACTACCACACATGGCGGAAGGGTCGTCGGAAGCTAAGAGCTCGGCCCTGCTGGAGTGGTGCCCCGCTGGTGGGAGGTGTCTGGTTGAGGAAACCACTCTACGACGGTGGGTCGGCGCCAGATCTGACCATCCAACAGGGGAAGATTGCTGCCCCCTCCCGAGCAAAAAATTGCACTACACTTACCTATAATGGTATAGCAGTTGACGCGCCCGGGATCATTCATCAATCAATCAAAAAACTCACAGTCGTGATTACTGTCTCCGAAATCACTAGACGCACGCAACGTCTTGTCTCCTTCACTACACTTGCAACTACACCGTCGATGCCTATTCTACTTCTAATAGACGTCACAAACAACGTCACCTCATCCCTCGCGGCGTCTTCGCGCGACCTCTGCCTGCAGTCGTCGTTCGCTGCCCCCACCCCCACCCACCACTCCACCCTCCTCCCTGTCCTCTCTAGCAATTACCCACAATGTCATCCTATCAAACGAGGCGGGGGGGGGGGCCCCCCAAGGTTTGGGGGTGCCCCCCGTTCCCCTAAAGAAGCACCGCCGCGGTCTCCGCCTCCTCGTCTCCTCCGCCAGTCGCTCACAATTACCTCGGCTCCGTCATTCTCCTGCTCGTTGCCCTGGGCGACGTCATTTACCTCTGGCCTTTCATCGCTCTGCATGGCGATGACGGTAGCTGGTTACGCTCAATGAGTTGAAACTGTCGAGATTGAAATTGCCACGTGGATTCCGGGCTGCAAGGGCGTTAGCTGCACATGTTAGGGGGGGGGGCGGCGTCGTTACGATATGCAATCGAAAAAGTATTTTCCGCGCGCTAACAACGTAATCTGTTTGATCATGAAGATCAGATTCATTATCCAACTTGTATAGTAGTACTAATTCTACGAATTTATTGAACACTGAAATTTGAACTATGATTTAACGCGTTCTTTGAAACACATCAGGAGGCAATATTGAATATTACGTGATTCCAAGAAAAAGGTAATTGAATAGGTTAAATCTAGTCTAAAGTTTTCACTAAGACCAAATTAAACCTAGTGGATGTTACTTATATTACATTAAACTGTATTTCACAACATGTTTGACAAACTTATATAACAACAGAATTATTTTGTATTTTTAAATTTTTTATAAAGATTAAAACATATGATCGCATGTTTTTGAACATAAAAAAGTACTGTATAGTAATGTAATATGATAACTTGTATAATATGAATAACGGGAGAAATTTGATCAAGTCTTTCTTTTTACGCCAATACGACTAACAATTACAACAACGATATGAATTTCTCATGACTGACATTCCTGCTGCGCAGAGTTTTACATAGTTCGAATAAGAAACGACACTACATAAAAAAATTTCTAAAGTATTTTAAAAATATTTAGCTGTGAAAACTTCTGAGAGACTGTTAAGACATTTTTGATTTACCTCCATATTCAAAGAATTATTTTTTTATTAAATTAATTGCTAGCTTTGGGTTTCATATTTCTATAAATATCTTAGATATGTAGAACATAATTGGAAAAAGTAGAGTCCATATACTTTTTACAACACATTTAACATTGAAGTAAAATTTTCACGGTGTAATAATATGTAGTCAAGATGGATTGAACATAAATATATTACAATAAATATTTTATTTCATGCATATTTACTTACAGAATAGGATTTAATTCGAAACTCTTTGAATTATGAGAATATTATATGGCAAAGGAAATAAGGTAAATTACGTGTCTGGCAAAAATGAACGTGAGTAATCGTTGAGAATTATTTTTCTAAGGTGATGTTCGGGTGAATGAAATGGATTTTTACGGGGCTTTAAGGCGAATAAAGCCGTTTTAGTCCTCACGCTCGTCGATTTTGCACTGCTGAGCGGGACTCTTTCTCGCGGGCTGCATAATGGTGGGGGCTTTGCGGTGCAAGGGGAAGCAAAATGTATCCAAGCGAAGGTGCGTGAAATTGCTTGCCTCAATTGTGGTCTGGCGTCCAAGGCAAATGACAACGCGCGAGGGCGCAACTCCCCCGCCGCTGTGCCCGCCCTCTTCATTCATGACCAACTCGCCACACCGCATTGGTCTTCACGCACCACCACGCAACCACCGCCGCCACCACCACATCATCACCACACTCTACCATCATCCGCACATCACACATGCATCATCGCCATGCAAAAAAAATCCGAACACACCATCACCACGCCATCACCAATCCATCACCACGCATCATCACCAACATTCACCACCGCCATTCATCACCGCCATCACACGCATCAATCACCGCATCACCACACATACATCCACCATCAGCCACCACCATCACCAACTCATCACACCACCGATCACGACACCATTCACGCACCATCACGCACCATCACACCAACCATTCACACCACCATCACCACCACTACCATCACACACACCATCACAACCACCATCAACCACCACACATCACCACCACCACATACACACACATCACCACCACCACATCACACCACCACCATACCACCACCATCACCACAACGCATACCACCAACATCACACCACCAACCCACATCACACCACATCACCACCACGCACCATCACCACACATCACCACCACACCACACACCATCACACCACATCACCACATCACACCACCAGTGCAACACACCATCTACCACACATCACACACATCACCACGAATACCCACCACATCTACCACTACATCACACACATCACCACAATAAACCACACCATATACCACATCACCACACCATCCAACCACACCACCGCCGCCGCCGCCGCCACAACACCAACACCAAACCGCACCGCCTGAACGCCACCACCACACCAAAATGTGAGAGAGTTGCTTATGAATAGGGGGGGTATGTGGGAATAACTATGTAATATCTATGCCACTTATTGAATTGCACAGGAGACAATATGAATGTTTAGTTTATAGTAGTCTGAATTAATAATGAAATAAATAGAAATTTAAAGAATGTACAGATCTTCAGCACAGTTTTCAACTCTGTTTTCTAAAAATTCCCCCTAAAATATTTTATCTAAATGGATTTTGTTAAAATGCAGAACTTAACTTCAATACTTTTAGAAACACGTTCCTAGCGAATCTCGAATTTGCATTCACCACATCCTCATATTTATTTCAGTCATATAGTGAGGTAAAATTATCTCCTGCATCGATGTATCGAAAATATAAATGTGGCACGTTCCTTTAATATAACACTACGTCACTGTTTCGTGAGATGACAATCGAGTTTGAATGTTGTTGGGCTGTTTGATTTCGCTTCTTCGTGTGGCAGAGATCCAAAACTGCTTGTTTCAGAATTATTCATGATTTTTTCCGATAGTGTAACATAAACATGAATGAATCTCAATGAACTCAATGAAGACAAATACGCACTTAAATTTGTTACAAAAGTAATAAAGAATTTTTCATAAAAGACAGCCCGTAGAATAAGTTCAAAACTTGCACTCTGTAATGTAACGATGTTAAAAATGTATGATCATCCCAAATTGAGTGGGGACCAAATGGAGTAGAAATTTTTATCTTGCACTTCTGTTTTTTCTTTATTCATTAAAATAAGTTTTATTATTTATAATCCTGAAAGTAATATAACAGTATTTTAAGTGATTTTGACAAAACGTTTTGATCTTATTCAGAATTTGAAAACATGAGGACCAAATGTAAGGACCAAATGTAAAAAAGTAAAAATTCAGTAGCAAAAGTTAAAGTTCAATATGACGGCAAATACTTTTTGTTATTGTACAATATATTATCATTCACATGGTCTCGATTTTAAATACTTTCTTCTGAATATTTTCTTTAACTTTATTTGTCGCACATGTCATTCTGTTTACATGGGAGAACTTTCCCTTTTAGTAAGCTGATTGATAGAGATTTTGACAAGTTGAAGATCATATCGAAACCAGTGACGCTCTGATTTTCAAGTACTTACAAAGACGATAAAATATCGTTCATTGAACATAGTTCATATTTTGCTGCAATTCAAAGATCGCCAACAAGAACAAAAAATGTATTTCAATGCAACAAAATCATAAATATTAGCTCAATTACCTTTCCCCTAAGGGTTAATTCTATAAATATTACTCGCGAACGAATTTGGAATTGCTAATAATATCAAAGCTATTGTAATAAATAACTAACAAAACTAGCTATTAGAGATTCTTAGAAAATATACAGTACATTCTTCTTTTTTCCTCACTACACGAATTCCCCCTTTCACACTCACATACAAAATCGGGCAATTTCTGAAGGTGCAAAAAAATGAATATGAATGAATGTAAATAAGTATAGTGGCGGTTACGGCGGGGAGATTCAATGGGATTTGCCCTCCCAAATAATTCACATTAATCTTTACTTTCTAGTATTTGATATTAATGTAGTTGTATACCGTGTTAATTTTCCGATTTGTTTCGAATTCAAAAACCGCGGTATTTCATATAATGTTTTCCTTCATTCTCATTGGCTAGGAGCGTTCGAGATCTGTGACGTAGTACAGTGCAGCCAAATGTGGATCTGCCCTATGCTCAATACTTTGGAGTTGTGAAAATTGCAATATGGGCCTGGTAACGGACGGCTCTCTACGGAGACAGCCCGCGATCGCAGATTTAGTTGCACTTTACTAGAAAATATTTTCTTGCAGGATTGTCAGAGCTACCAGTTGACGAGTTTTTGAACTACATCTCAAATTACGTTTCCTCCGTTTCTTACAGGCTGCAGAAGAGAAGAAAAAATATCCCATGATAGAATAATGTATCTTCCACCACGAAGTATTCTGTTATCACTGTTCTCTTGCATCTGGCTTGCATACTCCCGGTTCACTTTCATATTCTTTGCTTGAGCATTTTTTATTTGTATGGCTATAGCTTTTCATGGCCTGTTTGTGTCTTTCGTTCTGTGCTCCTAGATATCTTGTTATTTATTTATGTGTTCGAATACTGTGAAGTATTTAAGAACAGCAGCCTTTAACTATGCAAGGTGAGTGTGCATAAAGAGAATGAGATCACATCAACCTAAATTTGACATTGTTCAGACAAAACCCATATGGTCTCTATTTAAACGATACTTCATAGAAAAACTTGATTTACAAATTAATTGACTTTATGAATGTGATGAAATGAATGCATTTTACTGTTTTGTGTATTCACTATGTATCCCCTGAATTGATAAAACATAAATAAATGAAGGTTTTTAAAGTTTAGTTGGTTTGATATTTATGGAATTATTTTCGTATAACACTTTTGTATCTGTTTATAAAAATATAACTCGCAGTAAAAAGGAATATTTTTAATTCTAATCCAGTATTACGAAGATATGCTTTATTTATCTAAAACAACCCATGTTTCATTTGAAGGGGGACTATGCAATATTGATAGTACTCGCACAATAGTACATTTCACGTTTTTGTGTCAAATATATGTCTTCTTAGTAAATGGACAAAATTTCTACTACAGAACCTCTTAACCAAACAAGCCTTTCCTACAAAATATTTGAGCGCAAAAAATTCTCAGTTTACATGTTTAGGAGAGGCTCTTGAACTGTGACTGTGCCATACTTTCATTCATTTCACAAAGTAAAAAGTCAGGTTCCAAATATTAGTCACGAATTATTCAAGTGTATTTTTCCAATCTTAAACCCTTTCTTCTTATCTTGTGATTAAGTAAAAGCGTCTCTGAAACTAAAGAAAGTGATTATCTCAACTGCTGCTCGAATTTCAGCTAAAGAAATGTTAAAAATATGCAAGCGCATACACCAGATAGAAATCTTTATTATTTCACTTTCTTTTTAAAATATTATCTCAACTCCTTTGGTTCCTCAAATCCCGGCCTGTGAAACCGCGTTCCATTTTTTATTGCTCGTCCCCGCGTTTTATCGCGCAGTCCTCTCCTCGCTCGAACATTTTCCTCGTCCGTCCTGCAGAATTCCCCGTTTCCAGAGAAGTCTTACGATAGACCTGAAATATGGGGGCGCTGTGCTCCGTTTGTGCTGGAGCACTGAGCAGTTTATTAACCCTCGCCCTTTGGGAAGCGATGCCGAAGTGACGGTAGTTTTGTCATATTCCATCCCGCCTCGTTCGCTATGACGCCATTAAAATTGCGCAAGTTAAATTGCAGAGTGCTTCCTCTTTCACGTAGAGAAAAGTTGGGGGTCGAACGGCGAGCACGCGCGGAACATACGGGTGGCGCTGGACAATGCTCTCTGAGCTGGTGCGACTGATTTGGAGCGACGACTACACCATTTCGTGTCCACGTGAATAGGTGCGTTATCGTACAGCACATTTCTCCTTTTCACATTATGTTGCGATATAGATCGAACTACCATCATTTGGGAGGTAAAATTCCAAGAGGTAGGTTTTGCCTACCTGAGTCGGCCGCCCGACTGAGTTGCCTCTGAGAACGACTACTTGTTCACCTAGATCGATGTCAAACAGAACTGTTTGTTTCTCTTTATTTGGCTTTATAAATCGAACCATCACCATTTGGGAGGTAAAATGTCAAGAGGCAAGAGTCGTGGTCGGTAATAATCGGCCATTCGGCTGAGTTAGCCCGAAGAACGGCTGCGGGTCCACCTGGATTGATGCCTGCCCGAATAGAACTTATTTCTTTTTTACTTTATTTTGCTATATAAATCGAACCATCATTTGAGAGGTAAAATTACAAGGGGCAGGAGGAATTCCAAGATCGTACTTCTTTCTGATATATAACTTCTTTGAAATTTCAGTCCCTCGCGATTTGTTAAATCAGCTGGGCAGTTAATAAACTTCTCCAGATTTTATGTTAAATATTTGTATTTTTAAACTAATACCGCCCACTTATTTTGGTATTATTTCTAGACAAAGAATTCACAAACTCTTAAATCCTTTCGTACAAGACAATATGGTTTCAAATTCTTTTTTGGGAACACCTACGAAATTTATATTTTATCGCACCACACCACAATCCAAGTGCTTCATTTCTCACAAAAATTCAACTATTCGCATAAATTGAACAAAAGTTGTTTGGGAGTTAAATAGGGAAAATGTTAGTTTCAAACAAATCGTGTTTTAATATTTTTTTCAAGTTAACAAATAAATATTTCATAGGTGTAGAAATAAAGTAACTGTACTTAAAATAATTTTTATACGCAACAAAATTATAACAGGGCAGATATATACATTTATCACTCCGAATTATGACATCTATGACAAATATTTTTCAACTGTTAAAATTTAGGCAACAGTAATTGTTAAAATTTAGACTGTACAGATTACTAAGTTATTATTTTTAAGGTTTTTGATAAAAAAATTTTCATTGTATAAATTTTAGGTGGTTATAGATGCTATCTAAAAATATATATTTACGAGACCATTGAAACGTAGACAAATTACGGAAATACATATCTGTTTGAATTACTGTTTTTGAAGTATTTCTCAACTTATTAGCTTGAAAACCAAAGTTATGAATCCCTTTATATAACTAAAATTACTTTTAAAATTAATGGCCAAGCTCTTTTGGGTCAATCTGAGGGTAATTAATGATTGCTCACAAATTAATTACAACCTACATACTTTCAAATGTGTAACGTCACGCAGAAATCATCAATCTTTGGAGGATTAGTGAAATTTCAATCTATCTTTTCCATGACATTTTTTCTTCCAAATGTCGTTCATTGAAGTGATGACTAATATACTTTTTGGTTCATTTTCGTATCACTGCAAAAACTGTTCAGATCTCTTTTCTATCTTCTCCATTAGAATATGTAGAATTATTTAAACATTCATATTAAAGTATGGCGTTCTGTAATACATTTTTAACCAATTCTTTTATTTTTTCCTAATCTTTTTATACAAGATGCGTTAACTGATTTGTATTATTAATTTGTTAGTAATACTCATGAAAGCAAATATGTAAAATAAATGTTTACATTTTCTCACATTTTTCTTCAACTATGACTACAAGTTTTTAAGACTTCTCTTAGACTATTTCCAGCTTAATAAAACGATATTGAGAATGTAAGAATACCTACCTCTTTGTAATGAGTTTTGCCAAACTGTGAAGCGCTGACTAAATATATTGACCAGTTAGACTACTTTAAACATGCCATATAAGTGCATTATGAATTCAAACCTTAACTTAAAACATTTTACCAAAATCCAATTATACTAGTGACTGTTTCAAGTACTTTTATTTAATATTTATTTAATATTTTATATTTTATTTAATATTTACTTGTTGAATTGATCATTAAATTGTTATTGTTAATTTGCAAATGGTATTAAATATTTCGTTAAATGTTTATATTTAACTTATGGAGAAGTAACTAGTATGTAAAGTAGAATGTATGTTTTCCAATCTGTGGAGTTACACCTTCGAACGGGGCTGTTGCTCGGACAGCAGTTGTAAACTTCGAAAACTTTGATACACGCGACAGTAGAAGTTCGTGATATCATGAGAGTCTTCAACTAGTCGACGACACGAAAGAAATGTCCGCAACTTGTCGGTGCGAGGAGAAACTATGGTGAGCAATCCTAATGTAAATTCAAGGAATGACAAGGGTGACATTTTAATAAATGGTTTCATTTACTGATGATGCTACATGATGTATGGTTACAAGAAAATGTGTCTCCCAACCTCACTTTACAATCTAATTACACTAATTTAATTTGATGATTCTAATATAACTAAATTACTTGTTATATATTTCTCCAGTATCAATAGATTACACTCACTAGCAAATTTTAAGCCAATGCATCAAATTATGAAGATGTTTTAGAAATAGGCAATTTATTTATATAATTTCCTCCCTTTTCTTTTAGAAAAAATCTTCTTTATGAAATATATTTTCCTTCATCAAATTATTACACAACGACCATATTTTTGGGGGATGATATTTCAGAATCTTTTGTATATAGAGTGTGAAACTAAAGAAAATCGTACAAATTTAGCTACTATATTATTGGTTTTTGTGTGGTGGCAAACAATGGATAAAGGAATTACACTAGAATTTAATTCCGCATTTAAGAGAATGATTACTCTTCACGAGAACTGGGATACAATGATCGTTGGGCCGTGGCAAATAGCGAGTAACTTGTTTTCGATGATAATCGTGTTGCAAAAAGTTCTAAGGCATCTGAAAAAATGAATTGTGTTTTTTTTTAAAGGACGTCCACGAACACTGCTAACTTGCATTCGAAACATAAAATAGCGAATTCATTGTGTTGGTGCATGTTGTGTATTCCTGATATTTAAGGATGTAAAAACTTATAGGACAAAACAGTAATAAAGCAGTAGAAAGTAGGTGTGATGTCCTTAATATTTACACATAGTGAAACGAATCACTTTATGGGTGAAGTAACAAATAGGCACTTTAATTTCGTGTCCACAATGGTTTCACATAACATAATTTCAGATATAAGGATCATCCATTAATTACGTAACGCTAAAGAGAGGGGAGTTGAGGCGACGTTATTTTTTTTTAATTTTCAACAGTTGCTAAAATAATTTCTTTAATTAAGTCTCACACTTAAAACATTAAGATATCCACAAATTAAATTTAAAAATGTAATATATTTAAAAGATGTTGATGTAATTGTTACAATAAATGGGAAAAGTGTGTCATCAATGGTAAATTGATTGAATCTGTTAGATTACGAACAAAAATATTCAAAACTAATCTCTAGTAGAGTCACAATTATCTCTCGTTCATCCACGACGTGAGGATGGCTTGTTGTCAGAAATTGTCTCGTCTGTGCTTCCGTCTTTTTCTCAAAAAATTTCTCCAATGTCATTGTTAGGTACGGTGAGCATCAGAAACTAATTCTAACTTTAATCATCATAACATTTAATAAATAACATAAACAAAATTAATAAAAGTTATTTGTATTGTTTGGTAACATATTTTTACTACCTGTAAATGGGGTATCACAACAGTTACGTACTTATTTAGGGGGGTCAAGTTCGCGTTTCAGGTGCGTTACAGGAGGAGAGGGGTATTCAAAACGCCAAAAAATTTGCGTTACGTAATTTATAAACAATTCCATATAAAGTAAATGAAATTCTTGATCAATACTAAATTATTCAAAAATCTTGGATACTGTCTTTCGGTGAAGTTGTTTATATTTCACCATCAATATCAAACTTAATGTTTTCACTTAATCACCACTCAAAAATAATGGTCAATTGCCATAGAAATGATAATGCCACAAGTGTTGCGATGAAGTAATGTTGCAATGTATCGTATTTGCAGTTCCTTGGAACCGTCAACAAGCACGAATATTATTATTGACGATATTTGCAATGCTAAAATATAAATAGCTGTAGTAATGCTTGAAAAGCAGCTAAATTACAACAGTGATGAAGCTGGTCCTGATGGCGGTAAGTGCAGTGATCGCCGCTAGAAATGGCAGTTGAGATGCTTTCCGCTGCGGTAGAGCACCTGCAATTGCTGTTGTACTGATGAACCGGCTGAGGTAGCGTAGGGAATTAATTAATATCAGTCGCTTTGCAGTGCCAGTGACCGAGAGATCCCAGGATTCGAATCCCGTCGGCGGCAGGATTTTCGACACTATCTACATAGTTAGGTCGAGTACACCTGCTGTCTGGAGGAGAATTCTAGCGGCTGGCTGCTCTGGTCGGTAGTTCTCCGTAGTTTCTCAGATCAGCACCAGGCGAATGCCGGGGCAATACCCTAACAAACGGGTCACCCGCGATCTTTCGTTCCTCTTCCATATCCTTTCCTTCCCCTTCCTTTCAAACACTTACAATCACATCCTGTACACTACCACACATGTCGAGAGGGCAGTCTGTAGGTGGGAGTTTGTCGCAGATGGGTCGGTGCCCCTTTGGTGCGAGATACCTGGTACGGTAAAAGCCCGCTAGCCGACCTGTAGAGAGGCAGCAGATCTCACCATCCAGCAGTGGAAGATCACCCCAACCTCCCGAGGAAATACATGCACTACACGTATTAAACTAATGCACCAGTTGACCCAACCTGAATCACTAATCACTGGTGGGCGCCGGGCACGGGTAGGTGGCTGGAGGGCGGCGGCGAAGGTCACAGAGGCTTGCATTGGCCCGGCGGCGGAAACAGGAGCGGCGTACAGGTAATTGCGGGTCGGGGCGGCGTTGCAGGGGACGGGTGAGTGGCTGCGACGTGGGAGAGTGCATTGCGCGGTGCGCCTGCTGCGCGCGCGGGCACAAAGCGTCGTCGCCCCACGCGGCGGCGGAGTGGTCGTGGGCGGGACGACAGGCGGCCGCGGAATGCGTTTGATGGTGCGTGAACTGGGAATTAACGCGCCACACTCTGTCTAATTGTTTTCTCACAAGGCCGCTGAAATATGGTTTCTATCGGAGAGGTAATTATTCTATTAGTAGTGGACCGGCAATACTTCGCTAGTGCAGTGTATTAAAGAAAGGAAATTCATGTTGAAAATCAGTTTGTTCATTGAAGATGGACTATGTATTAAATTCACTTTAACTACATAGAAACTTTTATTACGTATATTTACTTTAACTACGTATTAACTACACTTTAATATATTGTACTACACTTTAAAATTCGAATATTTGAATGGTGTTGTGCAGCGCGAGCATTTGATTCAGACGTCTCCTTTCCACATCTAAAAGATATTCACAAATCGCACTTCAAGCAATATCCTCGGGGATCGGCGTAAATCGTATCTTGTCGATTAAATTTGCAAACACAACGCCCCTACATGTTTGTTTAAAGATTAAATATTGTCTTACTAAAAAATGCTACAATTATTAGTAAAGTATTGAAAATTTTTACTTCTACAATTCTTATTCTATATTAATTATTATTCATATAATTCTTAATAGTCAATCGAGCGAGCAGAGAAAGAAAACGTCACTCTGGCCATGACACAGGCGTCTTAAATTTAGCTGAGAATATTCTTTAAGGCGTGAAAAACTTTAACATGCAGTTAACCTACACCATGGGACACTCCGCTTTACTTTACTTTCGAAAGAATGCGTATAAAGGATTTTTTTTTTCTTTCTGAAAAATCCGCGGCTTCAATCGGAATTAAGATATTAACACGTGTTCACAAAGCGTTGGTGAATACGCTAGTTTTTTAATGTCTTTATCGCAAGTGCATTGATGATTGCGTTAAAATTTAAAAAAAGTGAAAAATATCCCGTGATCATTTCTCAGTCGTTGGACTCTTTATCGTAGACGCTCTGTGAGTGCACCGCTGCCTCCCTTTGAACGACGTCTGCTGCTGCAGCGTGTGCAAGGGATCGCGGTATCGGGCAACGG